>CM075203.1:22558396-22678396 GCA_037577475.1 Chaunax sp. Z400 | reverse complement strand
AGATAACAAACCCTCAGTCACCCTAAAATCATCTTTACAAGGAAAACAAAAAAAAAGCACAACTTATTATCATTAATTTATGTGTCAAAGTTTGTGAAGCTGACAAATCACATTTCCATGGAAACAAGAAACAATAAAATTTGAAAATGCAAAATGTCAAAAGGCAAAACTACTTGTAATAATATATATGTATGTTAGATGAAGGTAGAATGAACGGATGAGTGATGTGTTATATGACTGTGACTTTGAGGACACAGATGCAGAAACGTGTTTGGTTGATGCTTAGAAACTTTATTTCAAATATTGAATATCATTTTTCTCTTGTGTAATTTTTAACATGATATGAGGTTTTCTCTCCACATAGATATTTTTATATCATATTTTTTTTATTAGCATTAGCCCTGATAACAAGTAAAGCAATCTTTTAGTGATGAACTGCTGCAGCAACACGTCTGGGACAAAATCACTGTAATATAATCTTCAAACTCTAACAGAATCAACATTTAAATGCAATGAAATACAGCACATCTTCTCTGTGGCAGCCATGTTCCCACATTCTGACCTCAGACCATCTGAGGAGCACGTCAAAAAATGAATGAACTTTTTCTTTCATCTGCCATGTTTCTCAACCTGTGCACGGAGTCAGAAAGTCTGAACTGTTGGTTCAGACTTTCTGACTCCATGCAGTTTTTTGCAGTTTCCAAATAGTTGTTCCGATTTGCAGTGGCATTCCCAATCATTAGCAGATTTTTCCAGCTGCTCTGTTAGGGACCAAGCAGTGAGGCAACGAGGAGACGGGATTTTACATGTGGGTCTTTTTTTATTTACCCAAAAGATATAACAAACAATACAACCCAAAAAATGTAATGACTCAGCCGATAAAATGGGTCAACAAAATATAACTGTACTAAAGATAACAGAGACCAAACAAGAAGTTAACAGAACAAACTGTGGTTGGCTGCAAATGAACATGTGGTGTAACAACCTGATGAAGTGGGAGTGTTTTGTGACATCACTCTGTGGCCCTGGCATTACATGCTGACATCACACTAATGCACTATTTACTGATATGATAGTAAACACTGTGGCGTGATTAAAATAAAAAACATAAGTATCTCGATAGTCATATTTAGCTAATAAGTGATTATATATATACTGTATTATTAATTTAAGATATTTCAGAAACAATGTCAATTGTGGGCTGACACAATGGCTCAGTGGGCAGCATTGTTGCCTCACAGCAAGAAGGTCCTGGGTTCAAATCCACCTGAGGACCTGGGACTGTTCTGTGTGGGTTCCCTCCATGTTCTACCTGTTTCTGTGCTGGTTCCCTCCATGTTCTCCCTGTTTCTGTGTGGGTTCCCTCCATGTTCTCCCTGTTTCTGTGTGGGTTCCTTCCAGGTTCTCCCCATGTCTGTGTGGGTTCCCTCCAGGTTCTCCCCGTGCCTGTGTGGGTTCCCTCCAGGTTCTCCCTGTGTCTGTGTCAAAGTCAGCTGGGATAGGCTCCACCCCCTGTGACCCTACACAGGATAAGCAGTTATAGAAAATGAATATCAACTGTAATATTAATCCAACTTTTCTATACTATGAAATACTTTGCTTTATATTAACTAGTTAAAAAAACACCATTGTTAAAAGATGTTTCAAGTGTTCCCCATCCTTTCACTGATGCATCTCCATAAGGCTGCTGTCAGAACAAACCAGGCGTTGTGGCATTTAGCCCAGGGTTGTGCAGTGGTGTGAGAGGACACAACTAGGAGATAAACGCTGTTTGGTCCCTAAACCCCACCTGGATATCCTGGTTCCTGTTCCCTGCTTTGGAGCATCAGCTCCTCCAGAGAGGGCTTCTCCATCTGAAGGTTTAGAGTATTTCTTCTCCTGTGCTGGTGCAGTTGTCTGCATCACAACGTTTGAGGCACCAAACAACATAACAGAAACTTGGGAATATGTATAAAGCGGCTTGAACATCACTGTTGACTAGCCGGTCGCTGAGTCGTGTGATTGGCCGCCACAATGTGAGGTTGTTGGGTTTCGTTTCTTTTTCAACCTGTCACCTCAGGGCTGCTGCGTATTTTGTCAGAGACCCCTGAGGCCTGCACCCCCACAGCCACTGCACACAATGAATATTCACCTCAACACTGATTTGGTCCCAATGCAGCATAAAGTTGGAGGCTTCACAAAAGACACTAAATGGACTGTACTCATATAGAACCTTTCTAGTCTGACTGGCCAATCAAAGCTTTACAACAGCAGCCAGCTTTCACCCATTCACACCAACATTCATACAGTGGTGACATTCATACAGTGGTGACATTCATACCATGCAAGGCTCCACCTGCTCATTAGGAGCAGTAACCATTCACACAAACACACCAATGGAACAGATACTGGGAGAGAACTGGGGTTCAGTATCTGCTCAAGGACACTTCAACATGTAGACTGCAGGGGCTGGGGATGGAACCACCGACCTTCTGATAAGTGGACGACCGCTCTACCACTGAGCCACAGCCCCCCAAAAGAATTCTGACTTTTATTTAATATTCATCAAGCTAAAGAAAACAGTATATGATAATCAGAATTCAATCAATAGTTTTTTTTAGACCTATCCTGTCTGCTAAATGTCTCCATACCCCACAGCTGTGAAAAATCACTTCTGTTATAAATATGGAGATTTAAAGCCCAACTCCAGATGACATCATTACGATATCATTGGAGACTATCTTCCCAGACATGACAAGAAGATATTATAAAACCGTTTTCACAGGCTGTGACCAGTAAACTGGCATTTTTAGGTAAAATCATTGGAGTACAATTAAAGGTTTACTCCCACTCAGTATTTTCCTTCTCAAGGCGTGTGAAGAATTTGAAAAGTAACCACAATATTTTTATTCAGTAGGATGAATGCTATTCTACAGCCTGATATAACGATCATATTTTTAGCACAGCAGAATACAGAGAACAATTCTGATTTTAAGCCCCTGAGGGGTGAATATTCTGAAGTAAACAAAGGACCATTTTCAAATTCAAAATCCCAAAGGCTTTCCCAGATTTCTAGGCCACGCAAGGCTCCACGTGCATGGATCAAATGGAGAACATGTAACCCAGTTTAAAAAGTCATTTTATTTATTCATGACTTATATTTTTAACCATCCCATCCCGGATCGCTATACTGTGTATATCCGGGTCAGGACAGGGTCACTTCCTCTTTCTGCACTCTGGCTGGTTGGTGTGTGTTTGTGCATAAAATAACAGATAGTGAGGAAAAGGCATCGAGTAGCTGAAAAAAAGAAACGGAGATTAAAACTAGTAAAAAAAAGTGTTGCAAAAAATGTATTTGGGTGGAATGCATTTTGTACTCCTAGACTGTTAGTTGAGTAGAGTTTACCTTCAATAAAGGCTGACATTATGCCTGAGACTTGAAACTTTTAGTTATGAAAGTTAAGTTTCATAACTTAGTGTTTTTTACTATGCCTAAGTTTTAAGTTGTATATGTAAACCTTTTTTGAAAAGGTCATTTGAAATGACTTTTTGTATTTTTTAGTTGGTTTTGCACTTCAGAAAATGTTTTCTTCTTTAAAACCAAGAAGTGACCTCAAGACATTTTATGACACCGTGGTGGCTTCAGCCATTTTTTATGGTGTGGTCTGCTGGTCGGACAGGAAAAGACTCGACAAACTGATAAGGAAGGCCAGCTCTGTCCTGGGATGCCCACCCAGTGGAGGTGGTGGGAGGAAGGAGGATGACAACTAAGCTGTCATCCATAATGGACAATCACTCCCACCCGATGCAGGACCGAGTAACAGCTCTGGAGAGCTCCTTCAGCGACAGGTTGCTTCACCCAAAGTGCGTGAAGGAGCGCTTTCTCAAGTCTTTCCTTCCTGCAGCTGTTAGACTGTATAATCAGCACTGCTCCCAGTAGACCTAACTATTTGTAGTACTTGTGTTATTTTGAAATACTGAGACACTTTTTTGTAATGGTATTTTTTTGTGAAATATTTTTGAGACACTTTACCCCCTTCCTTTATTGTATTGTATTTTAAAAAAAATATTATTTCCCCTCCTCCTGCTGTGTTTTTTGTACACTGTGCTGCTGCAATAATGTAAATTTCCCCACTGTGGGACTAATAAAGGGATATCTTATCTTATCTTATCTTAAGTGTTAATTTAGCTCTGTTTTTAGTTTTAAAGATGAGCACAAATGCACATTGTTTATATAGATAATACTGTGCTTTTTGAATTTCAAACAATATTCTTTCTCTCTAAAACACAGAATGTAATAAGCCAGTAGCACCTAAATACATTTTGTTTTGGAAAATATTTTCTTTAGAGAACCAGTTACCAGAGCAATGATGACATAACATGACACAAACATAAAATATGTTGGAATAATTTATTTTTAACAAAATAACATTGGCCCATCACTAATGTTTAGTGTCTACATTGCCTTCATTATTCATCCACAACAGAATTAAAACAGAATTAAACTGGAGTAGAGTACATCCCTCCACCAAGTACCAACAGTCCCCATTAGTTCAACCAAGCCTCTCAAAATCAAACTCAACCATCATTTGAGTTCACTGGGTTTGTTACAGCAAACCATTAAATCTGCTGGATCTGGATTTTTCTTTGGAGCAGATACCAACCTCATCAAGATTCATGCAAACTGCAGAACATGTTGAAAAGTGCACTGTTAAATGTTAAGAGAGAAAAAAACTCCTTGATCCATCCCCTTTATCTGGATCCAAACCATGATTTGATGGGTTCTATTCTGGCTGAAGACCCATCCTCCAACCACGCTTCATGGAAATCTGTTCAGTATTTTTTGCATAGTCCTGCTGACAAACCATCAAATGAACCAACATGGGTGAAAACATGACCACCTGGTGGAGGTAAACTGAAGAGCCTATCAGAGGTTGATACAAACGGACTCTAACCCTAACTGTGACCAGACACTGCAGCAGTCAGAGCTCTGAAGACGCCCTACAGAAACCTCATTTCTGGTTTAGGTTGGCTGTTAGCTGATGTGGGGATTCTTTAGGATCATATGATATATGCTGATAACACCTAGAACAATATTTGGATGTTGTACCTCAGTGTGAGAAACATTGGCTTTCATACAGTTTCAGTGGGAGTGAAGGATTCATCCTGTTTACCTCTTTCATCAGCTGAAGATGAGCCTTAAACCTTCTCTTAGCTGAGACGTTTTCTGGGATCTGGACCCAAAAACAGAACCACCAATAGTTTTTTTTTTTTTTTTGATAGGACAGCCGAAGAAGTGTCAGGAAATGTGGGAGAGAGAGTGGGGGGGAAGACATGCGGCAAATGGCCAGGGCTCGGAATCGAACCCATGCCGACTGCGAGAGGCCCACGGGGCCCAATCTAACTACAGTGCTATCTGTGCCCCAGAACAACCAATAGTTTGATGAACTCACTTAATGCTCCTTTAGGATTTCATTGCGACTTGTATATGACACTGAATGAGCAATGGAATGAAATGCATTGCAACCTGTCATGACCCTTACCTGTTGCCGTAAGCCATGGAATGTGGCGATGGGTTTGCTGTCTCTGTGCATTGTGACATCATCTTTGTACACATTGATGTCATCGCCATCACTCTGGGCATTCCAGAACCCCACCAGGCCCCGTCCCTTCAGACTGGAGTCGTCAATCATCTGGTTAAGCAGCCGTTGAGCGTCATCAAAGACTCGCCGAGCCTCCAAACCTGCAGGAACCAAATGTTACTGAGATCAGACATGTCTCTTATTGAGGTACCAGACAATGATGGGAGCCATTCAGGGCTCGACAGTAGCAGGTACCAGACAACCCTGCATGCAGGTTGTAGGGATGGACATCGATTTTTGAATATTAGTCATAGTCATTAGATTATAATAAATCTCATAGCATTCACAGCTATCATTTTTCCATTAAAAAATGTTTTCCTTTGTTTTAACCTGTGCCTGGTAGCAATACAGGACAGAAGGTGGTGGTAATACACCTAACTTAACAAAAGAAGAAGAACGCAATGACCACCAGGTGCTGGTAAACAGCAGAAACATGATACAGACATAAAACAAATGTGGAACTCCTTTAAAAAATAATGGAAAATGAGGTGCAGTACTGACTCAGCCAGGTAGTTATAAACTGAAATTATAATCATTTGAGAGCAAAGCACCAGCAGAAGTTCCATCCAGAGTTCAACAACCAATGGCTACTTCTGTCAACAGAGTTTTTTATTTTGTGAACTGTTCATCTGATCTACTTCAAACTTGACATGTGAGTTTCTGGTGGACTAAAGAAGTGCAGTGTCAAATTTGGTGCCACTTAAATATGCAACACGCTAAATATTAATACATATAGAATAAGCAGGCAAACAGCACTCTGTGCAGAAGGGGGGGCTGGGACTTATTGACCTAAGTGACATCATTGATCATGACAATGGCATCTTGTCCACATGGCTGCACCCGGTCCAAAACAGCACATCCATGGGTTAAAGCATGATTCCTCCAGAGAGCAAGCAGCAGCTACGTCTCATTAGAGCAGTACAATTGATCTGCACGAGCACTTTAAGTAAAAACACCATTTATGTTAGTTTGTCCAAATACTTTTGAGCCCCTGATAATGGAGGTACTCTAAGTAAAATGGCTATAATTCCTAAATGGTAAATGCAATATTTTTGTGAAACCCCTTAAATTAAAGCTGGAAGTCTGCACTTCAGTCACATCTTGATTGTTTTATTTCAAATCCATTGTGGTGGTGTATAGAGGCAAAATGATAAATATTGTGTCATTGTCCAAATAATTACGGACCTAAGTGTAACACAGAAACACAAAAGTCACTCATAGTGAGATGTCTGTCCTACCCCCTGATCTCTGCTGTAAACAGACGCAGCTGTTAGCGAGTAGCTGCTCTCGTCTCCCCGGGTCTTGGTGCTTGTTTTTGGTTCTGAAAGAAACTGCCGCTCTCTACCTGCTCGGCCGGCTCTCCCTGTCTTTCTCTCCTGGGAGGCAGATTCTGGGCTAGAAATTGTACGTTCTGCGGGTGTAAAGAACATTGTTGCCTTGTGATGTGTCTGAACTGTGGTTTGGTTCTGGTTGGTTCTGTGACGTGTCTGTGTTTGTGCCACAGCCTGGTTTAACATGGTGGAGGACCCATTGATGATCCTGAGCAGCAGCAGACTTAAGCCTGATCTCAGTAATTGATTTGAATGGTTTACTGGTAGCATAAAGATTAAAGTCAGTGCCCTACAGATGTTATGCATCGACAAATATCTTGTAAAATGTCTTGTGTCACAAGTTAATTAACTAGTGGGAAAATGTCGTCACCTTGACGTCTGAGGCTGCATCTGTTCCAAGCTAGCACTGATAGCATCGCAGGTGCTGTTAGCAGAAATGCACCTCGTCAGCCCTTGATATTGGCAGCTTTTTCCACTCAGACGCCCAGTGGAAATTCAGGAACATACGGTCTTGTTGACATTTTACAATGTTAAAGGCACTGGTTCACAACCTGGGGATCCTGGCCCCAAATGGTTCACTAGGCCTTTTGGATTTTAAGGGGTGTATGAAACCATTTCTTAGGCCTATATTAGCATTTCATTCATTTGTTAGAAGAAAACTAAATGGAATTATTTACAAAGTGTAATTATTTAAGATATAAAGTTTGAAAAATCTCACTGGATTCACAGTGAAGACCTGAACACAAGCTATATTCAGAGTCTTCACTCTCAACTAAACAGCCTCGTCCTGCGTTAGAAAAGAACGCAATTAAAACAACCAGAGACCTAATAGAACGATGGCCAAGCATCAGGGAGAAGAAAACACTGAATCTGTCCAAAAAGGAAACCTATTAAGTATGTATGATTATTTAAAAATAAATTAATGAATTAATCATTTAAAACAAAAGTTTCTGACAGGAAGCAGAAAACCTCACGTCTGATGCAATATTCACAGGAAATGATCTGATCCAAATTCATCCAAATCACTTGTTTTACACAAACCTACACAGTTACTGCTTTCACTGTTTGAGTTAATTGTACAGTTTATCAACTCTGTTATTGTTATGCATTGAATATAATATAAAATATCCATATAATGCACCACTTAGTCAGGGGCCATCAGTTTCCTCAATGATAGAAAAGGTTGGGAACCACTGCTTTAAGATGACTCATTTAACAGTTTAAATCCAAAGTGTCTCCACATATGGATTCATCTAAAAAGAATGAGTCTGATGAATCTGCAGCTAACACTCTAACTAGTGTCTGGTTACTGTAGCAGCAGTAGTGTGTGTGTTAGCAGTAGGCTATTTGCCACACTTTGTCCAGACTCAGAAAATGTATTTACTGTCATATTTGACCTCACAGAACACCGAGGCCAACGCTTCCATGGAGCAAACTGTGATGGGAGTGTGCGTCATACAAAAGGAAGGTGCGGAGCCTGGAGATGACGTAGAGGACATCGGTATCCTCATAGAAGGTGTGATGATTTGGGGAACATTGGGACGGCTGGTTCTGTTATTTGGACTGATACTCAGTTTGAACCTGCACTACCCACCAGAGCTCAAATGCACTTTTGAAGTGCTGCAGAAGATTCTTCTAAATCTTGATGGGCAGAGGTTGTTGTCCAAGGCACAATTCATGCACAAGTCCTGAAAGACTGTTTTAAGACTGTTTTCTTACTGAGCATATTTTATTTTATGATTTTATTTGTATTTTATTTCATTATATCATGATGTTGAGTGTTACAAACCTTAAATGACAGACAGTCTGTACATTTTGCACGACTGTTTTGAAAGTTCTATAGGTGGAAAGATTCTAAACCTGTTATTTACTCAACTCAAAGTTGAGAAAGCTGAGAAGAACAGGGATGTTGGCAGCTGTATGTTAAAAACAAATGTTAAATAAAATGTCAGACTGATTTGCATGATGTCCTGTTTCATGTATGTTTAGTAATTGAATTAAAATGATTTCTAGCACTAGCAATGGAAATAATCCTAATTAAAACAACAAGATTGACATGAGTATAACAGACAAAAGCTGTACTAGTTCATACAACAAGGCTGAAGTTTGTTGCACTAAAGTATTTGACCAGTGAAAACTAAACTTAAATTAATTTCATTAGACTAACTATGTGGTGTTGAAATGACACAATCAAGATAGCCTGACTTAACTTCATTTGTTTAGATGGAATATAGGCGGCGTTATTATATTACGTTACTCCATCGAGTTTGTTTTTTAGTGTAAGCACCATCACTGTGAAACAGAGTAAGAGTGTTTTAATCAACCTGACATGAGACAAATGTCCGAGGCAAACAAATATCTGAGCAGGATACTCCTTTCAAAGTGGACAAACAGACCTGCTGACACCAAATAGTAACTGGCCTTCAGTGGGAAAGGTTCATTAATTAGTAATCAATCATTATTCATCAATCATTATTCCCTCCCAGGTCAAATACAGCATTGATGAAGAGGGAAAAATCAATCAATCAAGGCACAACCAGATCTCTGTCTGAGAATTTTGTGTATGTATTTATAGCTCATAATTCAATCCAAAGAATGTCTCTCATTCATTCATTTCTTCATTCTTTCATTCATGGTGAACCACTCTGCCCTCTAGTGGCTGTTGTCAGACATGGAGACATTTACTGACCTTAAACCATGTTGTCTGTGTGACACAGCTGGACAGTCGTCACGTCTCTGATGCATACATATCTGTGCAATAATGAGACTGTCATGACTTGTGACAATACACAGCACTTTACGTTGTTTTTATTCATCTTTATCTATCTATCTATCTGTCTATCTATACATCTATCTATCTATCTGTCTTCATTTACAATAGGAATCTTGCATTTATTCTATAATTGGCTAAATAGATTACAAGTTATTTGAGACAAATAATCCCTCAGTGGAAGCAAAGAGGCTACAATGTCAAAATTAGGCTAACGTTAGCTGCTCTGTCCTGCACTGCAGTGGATTTGGGGACGTTTAGTCTCCACCAACCACAGCCAACATTACATATTGTTAGGTCTGTCAAACACAATGGATACGCTTCAACCTATAGAAGCCTTGTTTCATTGTAAAGACAAGTCATCAGAAATTTGACCTGGTGGATGAAAGATAACACCAACAGACTGTAAATCATGTGTTGAAATTTAACCATTTATTTGATTTAAAAATATTATTGTGTAAAACTAGAAATAGACTATTAAGTGAAAATCTACAGGTTTTTTTCCCTCCTTCTCCTTTGTCAGTCATGGAATTAAGCGAGAAGTAATTTGGATTCAAGTGTTTTATTTTGTGAAATTGTTTTTTTATATTAAATTGAGCAAATAAATGAAATGACTCAATGAACATCTAATCTGTGTGTTGTCTACGTTAAAACAAATTCACATTCAGATTTTTATTTGTGATGCTAAGGCTCTGCTTGTCTTATTCATACATGAATAATTCACTTTTTAGGAGACTTTTTCCCTGAGACAAAGCTTTAGCATTAGCATTCGCCCCTCTGCTGGTCAAATTTAGTACATTTTTACAGGGTCTGTTCTTGAAAAAAATCAGCTGGAAGAAAATAAAATAGGAGCTGGAGTTTTTAGATACTCAGATTTAGCTTTAACCAATTACACCTAGATAATTATAGCTAAGAAAACTTTGCAGTTAGCAGACAAATTTAACAATCACTGCCTGAAAGGAGAAGTCTGCTTTTGTCTCCCTCTTTCTGAAATCAAGGACCCATTGTTTCTTGAAATATGAGGAATTATGAGAGATAAATCAGCCCAATAGCATTTTAAACTGCATATGATTTGCATGAATAGCAACATCAACCAGAGGATGGAGCAAACAGTCAGTTCTGTCTCCCTGTTTGACTCTTTATCTCACCAACAAAAGCAGAGATTGGATGATGAACATATTCATCCCTCAGTATATTCACTGCACCAGTTGGGTGTGTTAGTCACAGAGAGAGGCCTGTGTCTCATGCATGAATGAATCATTTATATACATAGTTCTATACTGACTGAAATTAACTGCAAGATTTCTTTTCCCTGATTCTATTAGAATATGTTAAACATCCAAACACACTCAAAACTCTGTGGCTGCATGATTTTACTCAGTGACATCCTGCTTTGAGCTTCTCAGGCAGGTCTCACTGTCTTTGACTCTGTCTCATCATGGAGACGTGTGACTCATTAGAAAGACTCAGAATCTGCTTCATGTTGAATGTGTTTCACTAACGTTAACTTACAATAACCAGTGGAAGAAACACTCAGACCCTTTACTTTAGTAAAAATATCAAATCCACAACAAGTAAGAGTCTTTTTCTATTGTGAGATACTGAATCATTTTTCCTCTTTGGGGTTATTCTCTTGACACCATCTGTGGAGTTTAGAGAAAATGATCCTACTAACAATTCATATTCATCTCAAGCATGAGGAGGAGCCCCAACTCCACACTGAATCTTTCTAAGGGGCCACAAGATATAAAGGTTGGAAGAAAGATTTATGAGCTTATTATGACTTTTTAAGTAAAATTCAAAAAATTTCAAAGAAAAATGAAAATTCAGTCATTTTCTACTCACCTCCATGCAAATGATTGGTGAAGTTTTTTTAGTCCACAAAACAGTCTGGAGTAAAACAGTCTGGAGTAAAACAGCCTGGAGTAAAACAGTCTGGAGTAAAACAGCCTGGAGTAAAACAGCCTGGAGTAAAACAGTCTGGAGTAAAACAGTCTGGAGTAAAACAGCCTGTAGTAAAACAGTCTGGCGCAAAACAGTCTGTAGTAAAACAGTCTGGAGCAAAACAGTCTGCAGTAAAACAGTCTGCAGTAAAACAGTCTGCAGTAAAACAGTCTGGAGTAAAACAGTCTGCAGTAAAACAGTCTGGAAGAAAACAGTCTGGAGCAAAACAGTCTGCAGTAAAACAGTCTGGAGCAAAACAGTCTGCAGTAAAACAGTCTGCAGTAAAACAGTCTGCAGTAAAACAGTCTGGAGTAAAACAGTCTGCAGTAAAACAGTCTGGAGTACAACAGTCTGGAGTAAAACAGCCTGTAGTAAAACAGTCTGGCGCAAAACAGTCTGTAGTAAAACAGTCTGGAGCAAAACACTCTGGAAGAAAACAGCCTGGAGCAAAACAGTCTGCAGTAAAACAGTCTGCAGTAAAACAGTCTGGAGTAAAACAGTCTGGAGTAAAACAGCCTGTAGTAAAACAGTCTGGCGCAAAACAGTCTGTAGTAAAACAGTCTGGAGCAAAACACTCTGGAAGAAAACAGTCTGGAGCAAAACAGTCTGCAGTAAAACAGTCTGGAGTAAAACAGCCTGTAGTAAAACAGTCTGGCGCAAAACAGTCTGTAGTAAAACAGTCTGGAGCAAAACACTCTGGAAGAAAACAGTCTGGAGCAAAACAGTCTGCAGTAAAACAGTCTGGAAGAAAACAGTCTGCAGTAAAACAGTCTGGAGCAAAACAGTCTGGAAGAAAACAGTCTGGAGCAAAACAGTCTGGAAGAAAACAGTCTGGAGCAAAACAGTCTGGAGCAAAACAGTCTGGAGTAAAACAGTCTGCAGTAAAACAGTCTGGCGCAAAACAGTCTGTAGTAAAACAGTCTGGAGCAAAACAGTCTGGAGCAAAACAGTCTGTAGTAAAACAGTCTGGAGCAAAACAGTCTGTAGTAAAACAGTCTGGAGCAAAACAGTCTGTAGTAAAACAGTCTGGAGCAAAACAGTCTGGAGCAAAACAGTCTGGAAGAAAACAGTCTGCAGTAAAACAGTCTGGAGCAAAACAGTCTGGAAGAAAACAGTCTGGAGCAAAACAGTCTGTAGTAAAACAGTCTGGAAGAAAACAGTCTGCAGTAAAACAGTCTGGAGCAAAACAGTCTGGAAGAAAACAGTCTGGAGCAAAACAGTCCGGAAGAAAACAGTCTGGAGCAAAACAGTCTGGAGTAAAACAGTCTGGAGCAAAATAGTCTGCAGTAAAACAGTCTGCAGTAAAACAGTCTGGAGTAAAACAGTCTGCAGTAAAACAGTCTGCAGTAAAACAGTCTGGAAGAAAACAGTCTGCAGTAAAACAGTCTGGAGCAAAACAGTCTGGAGTAAAACAGTCTGGAGTAAAACAGCCTGTAGTAAAACAGTCTGGCGCAAAACAGTCTGTAGTAAAACAGTCTGGAGCAAAACACTCTGGAAGAAAACAGTCTGGAGCAAAACAGTCTGCAGTAAAACAGTCTGGAGTAAAACAGCCTGTAGTAAAACAGTCTGGCGCAAAACAGTCTGTAGTAAAACAGTCTGGAGCAAAACACTCTGGAAGAAAACAGTCTGGAGCAAAACAGTCTGCAGTAAAACAGTCTGGATGAAAACAGTCTGCAGTAAAACAGTCTGGAGCAAAACAGTCTGGAAGAAAACAGTCTGGAGCAAAACAGTCTGGAAGAAAACAGTCTGGAGCTAAACAGTCTGGAGCAAAACAGTCTGGAGTAAAACAGTCTGCAGTAAAACAGTCTGGCGCAAAACAGTCTGTAGTAAAACAGTCTGGAGCAAAACAGTCTGGAGCAAAACAGTCTGGAGCAAAACAGTCTGCAGTAAAACAGTCTGGAAGAAAACAGTCTGCAGTAAAACAGTCTGGAGCAAAACAGTCTGGAAGAAAACAGTCTGGAGCAAAACAGTCTGCAGTAAAACAGTCTGTAGTAAAACAGTCTGGAAGAAAACAGTCTGGAGCAAAACAGTCTGCAGTAAAACAGTCTGTAGTAAAACACTCTGGAGCAAAACAGTCTGCAGTAAAACAGTCTGGAAGAAAACACTCTGGAAGAAAACAGTCTGCAGTAAAACAGTCTGCAGTAAAACAGTCTGCAGTAAAACAGTCTGGAGCAAAACAGTCTGTAGTAAAACAGTCTGGAAGAAAACACTCTGGAAGAAAACAGTCTGCAGTAAAACAGTCTGTAGTAAAACAGTCTGGAGTAAAACAGTCTGTAGTAAAACAGTCTGGAGCAAAACAGTCTGGAGTAAAACAGTCTGGAGCAAAACAGTCTGTAGTAAAACAGTCTGGCGCAAAACAGTCTGTAGTAAAACAGTCTGGAGCAAAACAGTCTGCAGCAAAACAGTCTGGAGCAAAACAGTCTGCAGTAAAACAGTCTGGAAGAAAACAGTCTGCAGTAAAACACTCTGGAAGAAAACAGTCTGGAGTAAAACAGTCTGGAAGAAAACAGTCTGGAGGAAAACACTGGAAGAAAACAGTCTGGAGTAAAACAGTCTGCAGTAAAACAGTCTGTAGTAAAACACTCTGGAAGAAAACAGTCTGGAGGAAAACACTCTGGAAGAAAACAGTCTGCAGTAAAACAGTCTGGAGTAAAACAGTCTGGAGTAAAACAGTCTGCAGTAAAACAGTCTGGAGTAAAACAGTCTGGAGTAAAACAGTCTGCAGTAAAACAGTCTGTAGTAAAACAGTCTGCAGCAAAACAGTCTGGAGTAAAACAGTCTGGAGTAAAACAGTCTGCAGTAAAACAGTCTGTAGTAAAACACTCTGGAAGAAAACAGTCTGGAGTAAAACAGTCTGGAGTAAAACAGTCTGCAGTAAAACAGTCTGCAGTAAAACAGTCTGTAGTAAAACAGTCTGCAGCAAAACAGTCTGGAGTAAAACAGTCTGGAGTAAAACAGTCTGCAGTAAAACAGTTTGTAGTAAAACACTCTGGAAGAAAACAGTCTGGAGTAAAACAGTCTGGAGTAAAACAGTCTGCAGTAAAACAGTCTGGAAGAAAACAGTCTGTAGTAAAACACTCTGGAAGAAAACAGTCTGCAGTAAAACAGTCTGGAGTAAAACAGTCTAGAGTAAAACAGTCTGCAGTAAAACAGTCTGGAGTAAAACAGTCTGCAGTAAAACAGTCTGCAGTAAAACAGTCTGTAGTAAAACAGTCTGCAGCAAAACAGTCTGGAGTAAAACAGTCTGGAGTAAAACAGTCTGCAGTAAAACAGTTTGTAGTAAAACACTCTGGAAGAAAACAGTCTGGAGTAAAACAGTCTGGAGTAAAACAGTCTGCAGTAAAACAGTCTGGAAGAAAACAGTCTGTAGTAAAACACTCTGGAAGAAAACAGTCTGCAGTAAAACAGTCTGGAGTAAAACAGTCTAGAGTAAAACAGTCTGCAGTAAAACAGTCTGGAGTAAAACAGTCTGCAGTAAAACAGTCTGGAGTAAAACAGTCTGGAGTAAAACAGTCTGCAGTAAAACAGTCTGTAGTAAAACACTCTGGAAGAAAACAGTCTGGAGTAAAACAGTCTGGAGTAAAACAGTCTGGAGTAAAACAGTCTGCAGTAAAACAGTCTGTAGCAAAACAGTCTGGAAGAAAACAGTCTGGAGGAAAACAGTCTGTAGCAAAACAGTCTGGAGGAAAACAGTCTGGAGGAAAACAGTCTATAGTAAAACAGTCTGGAGTAAAACAGTCTGGAGTAAAACAGTCTGGAAGAAAACAGTCTGCAGTAAAACAGTCTGGAGGAAAACAGTCTGGAAGAAAACGGTCTGGAGCAAAACAGTCTGCAGTAAAACAGTCTGCAGTAAAACAGTCTAGAGGAAAACAGTCTGGAGTAAAACAGTCTGCAGCAAAACAGTCTGCAGTAAAACAGTCTTGCAGCAAAACAGTCTGGAGGAAAACAGTCTGGAGTAAAACAGTCTGCAGCAAAACAGCGTTACTTGTTTAAAAATGTTTTAAAAAATGTTTTAAAAAAAGCAAACATAAAATAACTCCATATAGTTTTCACGGCGTAAACAAATCTCAAGAAGCTCAGACATCCCAAAATGAATTGAAAAGATGTTTTTAAAGCTGAGATCTTCACTTTAGCCTCTGAGACAAAAGTGTGAGCAGCTTTTCTGAGGCGGGTTCACAGCCTTAAACACATGCATCACTAGACGAGATCAGTGGGACTGATTGTGTTAAACACTGGTTGATCTCATGCAGCCGTGCAGGAACACGTTTTTAAGCTTGTGCATCTTTCTCAGACTGGAAGCTTAGCTGTAGCTTAGATCAGGTGTTCCCAAAATGTTCACCTCCAGACCCCCAAAATAAAGGAGACCAGACAGCTATCCTCAGAGGTGGTTGAAGCATGCCAACATGAAGTGCACAGGCACTATAGGCTTATCCAAACACATAACACATATTCTTATTTGCATGGATTTATTCTAAATTTAACTACTATTTTTTTTGTCACAATTATGGCTAAAACTATGCAATTTTCATGCAAACGTGAAAGTTTGCCCTGTTTTTCTGAATGAATGAGATAATTATGTCATTCATTGAGAAAATAAAAAGGGGGCTGGAGAAAGTGTGGTAAATGATTGGTTTGTTTATTTCTTCCATAGCAGGTGGATTTAGTGGATTCAGCTGATATAACACTGCCACCCTGTGGTGACGGAGGAGAAGAGCATTGATTGGTCTCTGAGGAGGATGTCAGTATTCTCCCTCCTCTCATATCCCCTGTCTGCCGGTCAGGTCTGCTGGGTATGGTGGCCCACATGATGTTCTAACATTACGTTTCTAACCATCAACCAAACATTTTCTTTAGTCCTCCATGTTACAACATGTTTCAAAGTTGGCAAGTCGTGTAAGAAAAGAGTTTAGAGTTGTTGTAGTTGTTTGAATTTTTTAAAAAGTTTTCTATTCCTCTGATACCAAATCTGTCTTTAAATTGCTCCATGTTTCACTGTGTTCACCAGCTAGTTGCTGTCATCATCTGTTTGAGCTTTGACTCTAGCTGGAAACAGAAAACTGATCATCTCTTGATGAGATTGGTGAGACAGAGTTAAAACCAGAACAATCAGCTGAAGGATGTTAAAACATCTTATGAAGTTCAGATGCTGTGTGAAATAGAAATAAAATAATATCATATTTTTGGCAACAGTCAAAACACAATATGTTATTTAATGTTTCTGTTTTCTTCAGAATAGGCTCATAATTAAAATTGGTGGAAGCAACAAATTACAAACAAGTTTGGGGCAGTAAAGTTATGGAACAGAGGTTCACTGCTTCTTAAATACAATTACAGTATGGGCTCTGGAACAATTAGTTTGAAATTAATTGGATTCTGTTTTTATTCACATATCATGAAAAATTACAATGGACCTATCAAAATAAAAATACCCAGACAACTCAGCATGTACCACCATGATGCACAATTGGATTGTAATCTGGATCTGGGTGACCAAAATACATATTCATATACACAGTAACAGACAGCAGTAGAGACATGACACTGCCACCAATGTGTAGTTGAGAAAATGCAGTTTCAGAGTCGTAAAAAAAAAATAGATCTGGATCTACTTTATAAAATCATATTTATTGATAACTCATAAACTACTGCTAATAAACATATCATCCTAAATGCCAATGGTTTTTAAGCATTGGTAGCACCAAAAATGTAAACATAAATATAAACATAGTTATTATATTATATTATTATTATTATTATTATTATCATCATCACCATTATTATTATTATTATTATTATTATTATCATAATTATGATTATTATATTATCATTATTATTATCATCATCACCATTATTATTATTATTATTATCATAATTATTATTATTATATTATTATTATATTATTATTATTATTCTGTGTGCCTCTGCAAGGCATATACTGTATATAGAATGGATTTCTTTCAAATGTTATAAAGACATTAAATGCACAGAAGATGATGAGAAGATATTTTAGATAGTTTCAACACCAAAAAGTTTTGATCACCCATATTTGTTTGTCTGCAGGATTTCTCGAAAAGTTGTCAACATGTTGAAATTTTGTGTTGCGGTGGATCTTAGGCCAAGGAAGAGTTGATAAAATTGGGAGGCAGATTAAATTATGGGTGCAGTGAGTAATGTTTTCATATTCTTCCTCTATTTGATCATTATCATGAAAAATTACAATGGACCTATCAAAATAAAAATACCCAGACAACTCAGCATGTACCACCATGATGCACAACTGGATTGTAATCTGGATCTGGGTGACCAAAATACATATTCATATACACAGTAACAGAGAGCAGTAGAGACATGACACTGCCACCAATGTGTAGCTGAGAAAATGCAGTTTCAGAGTCGTGAAAAAAATAGATCTGGATCTGCTACTTTATAAAATCATATTTATTGATAACTCATAAACTACTGCTAATAAACATATCATCCTAAATGCCAATGGTTTTTAAGCATGCAGTCTGCTACTCTCTCTCAGAGAGTGCTACCAAAAATGTAAACATAAATATAAACATAAAATTAAAAGAAATTCAATTCAATTCAATTCAATATATTGCCAAATCACAACAAAAGTTATATCATATATTCTGGTACAATCCACCATGAGCAAGCACTTTGGCGACAGTGGCGACGAAAAACTGCCTTTTTTAAAAAGGCAGAAACGGCGAGCAGATCCGAGACTCATGGTGGGTGGTCCTCTGCTTTGACCGGTTGGGGTGAGAGAGATAGAGAGAGAGAAAAGTTGGGAGAGAGAAAGAGAGAAAGAGGCAGATGGAGGCAGATGGAGAGGGAGAGGGGGAGGGGGAGGGAGGGAGGGAGGGAGGGACAGGGACACAGACATATTCAACCATAATAACAATAACAACTATTATTATAGAAAGATTACAATTTATAGTATTTATAATAACTACTACAATAACAACACTGTTAATAATAATGCTAATATTAATAATGATGATAAAAATAATAGATAGAGTAATAATTATAATAAATGGTAAGGATACAACACATGACAAAGGAGTGAGGTGGAGCCTGCCTGAAGGTCTTACTGACGATGGAGGCTCTGGGTTGGTGGATGACTCAGCGCTGTGAGGGCAGGATGGAGCTGGAGCTGTGACAGAGGGACTCTCTGGTAAGGGTTTGTATTTAAACACAAACCCAGCAAAGTCTTGGCCTCTGAAACACAGGAGAGAAATCAGAAGATTAGATGTTTAAGTGGGCAGGTGCAGTGATCCAATGAAAACAAGATCTGAATAATATTTGGTTTCAAATAATACTTTGTATTATGAAGCTGCATGGGTGTATTTGTGTGTCTAACCTATAGAGAGTGAACTGTTGATTCCTATTTTGTTGTCGAGAAAATCCTTGGTAGAAAAAGCCCCATGTCCTCCCAGCAGTGAATGAAAAAGGGCTCCCAGCTGCCAAACAGTGGTGGGACGGGCCCAGTAGGTCTCAGCGGTGAACCACTCTGGAGGAAAGTATCTCCAGGTACCTAGTTCACACATCAACAGATCAATGGAAGAGACACACAGAAAGATGGATGTTAAAAGATAGGAAAAAGATGAAGGGAAGACTTTTTTTTAACATAAAGTCATTATTTTGAAGATTGACAAATGAGTGAGGAGTAGAAGTCAGATATCGTACCACAGAGGTCTTGGTAAGAGGCCTCCGATGTGAAGGCACCACAACCAAAGTCCACCACACGCACTACAGCTCGATCACTGGCGATGGAAAGCAGGACATTTTCTAACTTAATGTCCCGGTGAAAGACGCCCTTCGAATGCATGTCAACCGCTGCATCCACAGATACCTTGTACAGCGCGGAGGCTCATGCAGCGCTGTGGTCTCTCCATGACCAGGATCAACTTCTGGTGCCGTATGTACCGGTCCAGAAGAGACACGGCAGCTGACTGTCCAGATGATCCTGGTAGACCGGCAGCCTTTAGCATGAGAGCCACCTCCAGGATAACCTTGTATTTCTTCCCCTGGCAGTCCTAAAGGAAATAATCACATAATGCACCAAGTGGTCAATGATATTTTGGAAATTCCAACATTGAATTTAATTTTAAGGAGACAAAGTTAACATGTGTTTACTCATTCACAGTATAGCAGTGAAAGAAAGATTTAACAGTGACATTTAGACAATTGACAATTCAACAGTTTGTGTCTATAATCAGATGAAATTACTCACCACTTTTAGCCTTCTCACTTTGTTCATGGGGATGTACTTGATGGCCACCTTTAAGACAAAAATACAAATCATTTAGCTTAGTTTCCATCCATGATTCTCTCTATAGTTGGTGTTTCCTGTGTATTAAAAGATGTTTTAATGTATACAAGCATGTGTTTGTAAGACTTACTGGAAAAGAGTCCAGTCTACGCAGGCCTGCGTACACTGAGCCGAAGCCGCCTTCACCAATACACTGCAACTTGCTGTACTTCTTCTTAAAATCAGCTAAAAACACACAGCATTTGATTACATTTCTATTTTGTTAATCCTAACATTAACATGAAAACTGTTAGAAACTGTTAGCTTACCACTGCTGGTGTTGGCTGACGAGGACAACTCATAAATCCTCTGGTCAGTTGAGTCGTTGCCAGACTGCTGACAGATTTGTTTCACTGTAGCAATTTGTCTGCGCCTCTTCTTCTCTTTTGGCGCCATTTTAGCATCGCTGCTCTGTCGTTTCCTCTTGTTGGTGGGGTCTGCTGCTGACGATTGTAGTTGTATTTCCATGCTAGCTTGTTAGATAGTAGATTCTGCTCACCTGGCTGTTGTCTGGCTGGCAGAGTACTGAAAAGTTGTCGAAAGTTTGAAAAAGCGTTGTCCGAACTCTGACTGAAAAACTCCTTCTCTGCTAACCTGCTTCTCTGCTAACCTGCTTCTCTGCTAACCTGCTTCACTGCTAACCTGCTTCACTGCTAACCTGCTTCTCTGCTAACCTGCTTCACTGCTAACCTGCTTCACTGCTAACCTGCTTCTCTGCTAACCTGCTTCTCTGCTAACCTGCTTCACTGCTAACCTGCTTCTCTGCTAACCTGCGTCTCTGCTAACCTGCTTCACTGCTAACCTGCTTCTCTGCTAACCTGCTTCTCTGCTAACCTGCTTCTCTGCTAACCTGCTTCACTGCTAACCTGCTTCACTGCTAACCTGCTTCTCTGCTAACCTGCTTCTCTGCTAACCTGCTTCACTGCTAACCTGCTTCTCTGCTAACCTGCTTCACTGCTGCTAACCTGCTTCTCTGCTAACCTGCTTCTCTGCTAACCTCAACGGTTTGAGCAAGAAATGGCCGAATCACCTGATTGGACGGAAAGATTCCTCTATGGTTCTTTCAGGTGGTAAAGGTTGTTTTGGGGTTTTTTCTGGGTTTTCTGCTGATTATTATTGTCTATCTCCCCAATCACATTATGAATAGTCTCAGTTTCCTACTTTTATCCACCAAACTACTCATTGGTCCTCCATGATTACAGACATTTCATATTTTAACAGTGTGTCTCTGTGCTTGAAGAGCAATTTGTTGTTATTGAGTTTGTTAACTCAAAGTGCTCTTTTTCTTGTCTCTAAAAATATGTGTCCCCCCCCCCAAACACTAATAAATATACAGTCCATTTCAGCCCAAATAATTGTTCACCATAATTTGGAAAACTATACGATCAGACAGAAATTCATAAAAGCCATTCTGAGAGCAAAATCTTATGTCGATTATATTTCATTAGGTTTATTAACATAATTTCAACAGCTTCACAAGTTAGATTTTCATCCATTTTTAAGTTTCAGTCAAATTTTAAAAATCTTATGTACATAAAATTACATTTCTATATTTTTCCATCACTTGTTGTACCTTTATAGGTATGTATTCAAAAACTGTGATATATGATGGGATTCTAACTGTGTCTCTCCACCCAGTAGCATGTTTTTAATTAATTCTTTTGTCCCCTTTGAACCATTTCTATACTTTTTATTATCAGCCAAGTGGTGATATAGGATGGTGACATGCAATAAGGGCCTCATGTTGCAGTTACTCACTGTATGTACTGATTTTGTTGGATTTCTGATGACGACAGAACATATTTCATGTGAGGAAAATCTACAAAGCAATTTCCATGATAATTTTCAGATTAGGTTTTCACCCAGATCAAGTCCAGTGTTCAATCTCAGCATTTCTGTGCTAGCTTGATGACGGGAATAGTTGATTTCTGAAGGGACATATTATGAAAAACACACTTTTTCACAGTTTGTACACATATATTTGTTTTTATATTTATACTGAACAACAGTGGAAACGCATAATTTTAAAAACCCTAATCTACTGAAACCAACAACCATGTGATTCACTCAATAGACTTTTTTTAAGTACCCACAACCAAAACATGTTAAATCTCCCACAAGCTGTTTGCCAGTTAAACTCACACATGCGTGAAGCCGTGTATTGTTGTTTACACAACCTCAAACAAGATAGAAGTGAGATTTGTATTTTCTTGTTTACTGCCTTCACTTTTCACGGTGGATTTGGAGAGAAGAAGCTTTCCAATAAACCAGTAGCAAGAAAGCCGCTTGTGTCTTTGATTGATTGAATTTATTTGGTAAAAATTCATATATACAGTATAGTACATGCAAATATAGATGAATACCGAGGATAACACATACTTATTTCCAATGATCCCAGAGATTCCAACGAACCAAATGTGGGACAAAGAGTACGTTTGTGTGGGACAATGTGGGACACCATCCTGACAAATGTATCTAATTGATTCATGTCCATATTTCAGCTTTTTACTTGTCCCCTTTGAAAAGACAGAGCCTCCTCTCATAGGTTTAATGCTTAAAATCATCAGGTCTTCACTACCACTGAAACTGTGCTGTTTCTTTTCAGTGACAGGTGAGGACATTATGACAGCACATAACTAATTCTCTAGAGCAGGTAAATGGCCGGCGCTGCTTCCTGAAAGTGTCGCGTTAATAAACATTTCACTTCAGAAGATCACCCACTCGTCACAGTTGCCTCTGCCCGGCTCGCACACAGTTTAGAGTCTCTGGCATTGTGTGTGGGATTCACTGTCATGGCATCCCTGTGACTAGTTTCTTCCTCATCCCATCCCTGTCTCTGGTGAGCGTGTTCCTCGTTGAGGTTAATTGTTTTCACAGGCTGCCTATCAACTCACCTGTGTTCCATTCAAGCGGCAGTATTTAACCCCAGCCCAGACATCCACTATTGGTCAGATTGTTCAGTCTCCTTCGCTGTATTGTACCCTGACTTCCTCTAAACCTTCCTGTGACTTTTGGATTTCTAGTGAATGTGTTTAGTCTCTCCTAAAGCCTTTTGGATTGCCAGCCTGCCCGACCCTCCTCAACTCCAGACACAGGCCTGCTACCCTCACAGCCCTTTGTTCCTCAGCCTCCAGCTACAGCTCGCAGCCTCCACCACTGAAGTCAGTATATTTACATCTCAATCCTGGATTCCTATTGTTCTTTTCACCACCTATCTGCCATCCTTCTAACGGATCTCATTTCCACCACAGGACTCCTCAGATCTGAACCCGTCCGCCCCTCCAGTGGCTTCACACGATATTGAGCTTTGTATTATTTAGAACAGTATTCATTAAAACCGTTAAATCTGCATCTCTGTCAGTATCTTGCTTTCGGGTCCAGTCGGTTAAAAACTTAAACCATAACATTGACGTGAAGAGATACTTTGTGTCATGCATTCATTGTATCTGCTCTGCACCAATCAGAACTCTCTGTTCACTTGCCCATCAATTAAACGGCACGAGTCTTCAGTCAGAGCCAAGGGAGAAGAGCGCATCATTCATCTCTGCAGCTTCTGGACTTCTGGATATTCCTCATTGTTGAACGTTGCTGGACATTTGCATCATGTTTGGATGTTTGCCAGGTTACTCCGTCTTGTGCGTCCATAGGAATGTGAGCATTCAGTCACTGTTCTGTTATGAGTGTGGTAGTACGCATGGCTATAGTTGTGCTCATTCAGTGCAAGTTGAGAGTACAATGTTGATTGGAGAGAAATGATGCTGAGGATAAGAGGCGACTGAAATAGCAAGTTAGAAAATAATGAAGAAAAACATGTAGGGAGGAGGAGGGAGGGACCAAATTAGCAAAGAGATAGGGTTGTTGTAAACACAGCTGAGTTTTTCTGCCAAAACATTTGGGTATCATCTGTATTTATTGCGTAATAATCAACTGTTATCTGTATCAGAGGAGGAAGTGGCTGAACTGACTGCAACTTTGTGTTTTTTCTGCTTGAGATGTTGAAAACACGATCCTGTTGATGACTGTTTGAACTCAACAGACACAGTTATGTCAGATAGGTAGTCCCACTATTTTTGTTGTCAGCAGCCTTATTTTAACACATCTAAAGTGAAACGTTATTGATTTGTCCCATTTCTCCCTGCCCTTGTCCCCTTTGTTAGAGCCAGTCTGGGTCTGAAGTGGACTTTCAAATACAGCAAATACCTTTTAGCAAGGTGTTACGTTTAGCTCTTATCACAAACTGAAAAAGATGGAGGTTTAAACAGTCTCTCATTAGAATGCAGATGTGTATCGGAAACAGTTGCATGTATATGCAAGCATATTGTGCATATGTGTATAGTATGACTGTAAAAAGTACAGAAGAAAATTTGCAGGAATTATTAGCGATGTTTTCCTGCAGCAGCTCCTCTAGTCCTTCCTTTGTAGTGTATTTATTGTATTCATAGCTCACAGTGAGTGATGCTTATTCCTGTCTCTCTCCATTGTCTAATACAAAAGCAAGGCCATTGAACAAAGGAGTGTTTGGAATAGAGCCCTGGAGACATGGTTATGTAGTTACTGCAGCAATGGAGATTTTTTTAGCTCAACTTTTATGCTTTACACCAGTGGTTCCCAAACTTTTTTTCTGGGACCCCACATTATTAAAATGACAAACCATCGCAACCCAAATCACAATAGTTCTTATCTATAAATTACAAGATTCACAATTTGTGCATAAATGAACATTTCTGACCATTTTTACTGCCGTCTGCATCATCATATTATCTTGAATATTTCATAGTGATATGCATTGGAATTACAACTGCATTGTATGCTTATTGATAATACATACTGTACATATTTTAAATACTTTATAGATGCGATCAAATCAGTGCATTTAGGAGGGGTGTTGTATCTCATTGTTGTTATCTCCTCTTATCACAATATAAACATTTTAAATAGGCTACTTTATAAATGAGAAAATGCATTGAGTCTGAGTAAACAGCCACTCATGTTCATGTTCATGTGTTCATATTTATATTTGAGAACTTAGGTGCTTTTTAAATCAAACAGGGACACATCAGGTAAACAACACATTTTAACTACTTTATATGAGACACACTAAGTGCATTTTGTTGTAATTAACAGACTCATATTTCCCTCTCATCATTAAATCAAACAGAATATTGCTTGTTCTTTGCGTTCCAGTCAGGTGTACAAGAGGAGAGCAACACGCATATCAGGTGTAGCATTTAGTCTCTGGGCGGTAGCTAAGCTAACATTACCTGCAGAAGTCTGGTCCTTAGCAGGGTCTTGTCCCTGGTCTCTAGCTATTCCTTTCTTTTTTATTAGCCAGGCATCCATGTTTGTGACCACCTACAAAATCTGTTCATTACTTTGGTGGAAACTATGGTGGACACCTGGATACAAACCCAAACGAGTTCTGAACAAGTCACCGCCTGCCTGGCTCCAATGTCCCGCTATGATTGGCAGAACTCCATGTGTGGAGGAGCTAGAAACACACTCCCTTATGTGGATGAACGATGTACTGCAGATATAAATCTAGAATACTAGTCAAATAGAATCATAACTATTTTATTTGGCAACCCAAATAAAAACGACTAACAGCTAGAGACAGGAAGGAAATGAAAAACAAGACAACAACAAACAGGACTGTTTTTTACTCTTAATTTAATGTCTTAAGGTAAACACCGTGTGTTAACTGCACACCATGCTGCTGTGACACCATGAATTTAACAGAAGAACAATCTCCTGTACCACTTTTTCTTCTTCCTCTTCTTTTGGATCTGGCTCTGGAGATCTTGCAGCTGGGATGTCAACTTGCTCTCCTTCTCCTTCGACTCCTCTTCCTTCTTCAGCAGAGTCTTTCTGAGAGCTTCTGTCTCCTGAAGGAGAGATGACTTCTCCTCCTGCCAGTGGATTTGATAGCTCTCTAACCGCTGGTCAGCCTCCTTCAGAGCTGTTTCGAGGGTGTTTGTCTGCTGATTCCGCGCCTCAATCAGAGCCTCAAAGACGTTGCTGGATTTCTCCTGCTCTTCTAACAGGGAGTTTCTCTCCTGCTGGAGGTGAAGGCACTGATCCTCACACTTGTTCTGAGCAGCTCGCAGCTTTTCAATCTCTGCAATAGATGCATCCACCAGGGCTTTATGGGAAACCACATCCTTCATGGCATCGATCTTTTGTTGCAGATGATTTTGGAAGACCTCGGTCAGGGTCATCTTCAGCTTCTTGACTTCAGCCTTCGCTTGCTCCAGATCACTCTCCAGGTCAGGATTCTTACTCTCCAAAGTCCATTTAAGTTCATAGACTTCATCCTTGGCCTGCTCCAGATTCTTCGCCAGGATTTCCAGGTCAGTATTCTTCCACTTCAAATCCCAGTTAAGTCCAAAGCACTCCTGTTTCTGCTCCTTAAGTTCGTTTTGAAGCGTCTGCACCATCTCACTGAGGCCTGCCGGTGTATGCAGATTCTCAACTTTGTCCGTCTGCCTCTCCTCTTTCCCTTGGCTCCACTCGTAGCGGTCTCCCTTTCCTTTTTGAAGGTTATTAAGGAAAACAGACAGTTTTTCCTCCACAACCTCAACGAGGACTCTCCCCACTTGTCTGCTTGGGAAAAGCCTCACTGACCTGTCGCTCATCTCACATCTCAGTTGATGTTGCATGTCTCTGAGGTTGCTCTCTGTGTTATCGTTGGTCCTCTGTTGGACGTTCCTGTTATTCCACTGTCCTGTGTTCATCTTGCTATCTGTAGCCTCTGGTTGTTGTTGTTGTTGTCGTTACTGTGAAAATCTTGTCTGAACCAAACCTTGGTCTACTTGATATAACCCCAATGTTCTAGGAAGGTGTCTATGACATCATATGACATCATAAGCACTCTACTGCTGTCTATGCTTTGATCTTTTCGTTGCTAGGATACCATCTTGTACCGGATGAGCAAAATACACAAACACAGTGACTATTATTCCTCACACTTATGATTTTAATAATTGTTTTATAAAAAATCTGGTATATAGATAATACATATAATGATGGGTGATGTATGATTATTCTTTAAGATCTTATCGATGTGTGACTTTAAGATTGTTTCAACAAAAACAATTTCTTTAGTCGTGTTTCCAGCTTGGTTTTTCCAGTGATACTCAAACATAAACTTAACTCAAACTTAACAAAATCCCAGCTCATCAAGCTGCTTCATTTTGTGTCCAATCCATCAGTCAGTTCAATCATTCAACAATCCCTGCTACTCTTCAAAATGATCAAAGTTTAAATTCAGTTCAACAGATTAGAAATCTAAACACTATTGTTCAGAACAGGGCCGTTTCTAGCTTTGTGGGGGCTGTCGCGGGGTTCTCTTTCAAAACTCCTCCAAAGAGGCAAAAACGATGGTGTAGTCAAAAGAATATCTTTGGTGCAGTTTATTTACCAGGTGCTATTTTGCACAAAAATTATTTACAATTGCAAAAATGTGCAGACAATTTGACATAGCAATCACAGAAAGTAGTTACAAAAACAAAAGACTGAGTTCCTCAGTGACTCAATATGTTCACAAAATAATCCAACAATTTCCAATACTCGATATGCTGTTACCTGCTCTGTATCAACCACACATTGCCCTCCGGGCCTGAGGCAGCCTCCTTTATATGTGGCTATCCCCGCCCAGGAGTCTAGAGTATGATAAAATTTACCCTTGTACCTTATTTTCCCCGCCAAAAACACTTCATTCCAAGTAAATTTACATCTTGTAAATTTAACAAAATAGTCCCCACTTCTATCGTTAATGCACATCACCAACACGTGATTAAGTAACAGAAATAATTATAACGAAGAAAAAGATTAATTTGTGGCGTCACGTGATGTGACGTCATGCCGGGATATCCGGTTTTAAGGGCGCCAAACATTTTGGCACGGTTTGGCCTCCATATTCACGATGCCATGGTGAGTATGCAATATGTACAGTGTGTAAATGTATATCCGTGTATGTATGTATGCTTCTCTTAAACTGGACAACCGAGTGTGCACCCTCAGCTGCACAACAGAGGGAGAGAGGGAATAACTGATTTGGTCCGTTCTTTGACACGGAGGGAAACGTGGAAATGTTTGCTGTGTGTGTTTCTGTGTGGGCGTTGTGAGCATGTGTGTGTCTGTGTGCTGCCCACCATTAGCGTCGGATCCGCTCCTTCACAGGGGCCCTATGCAAGATGCTGTTTGAGGGCCCCTAGTTTGTCAAACTACGATGGAGAGATTCCTAACCCTTTAGATGATCCCTGAAGATGCCACAATCTATTACACTTCACCAGCAAAGCAGGCTATAGTCATGATAACCTCTCATATTAAAATCAACCATCTTAAGTTGAGCCACTCAGGCAAGTTAAACTGATAAAAATCGATAATACAAGGAAAACAACAATCCTCTATACGTCAATAAATAAAACAGATATTGAGTGTTTTTAAAAAATGTTTACTTTAAATTTTGAAAGCCTGCAATAAAAATACAATAAACCAGCATCTATTTTAAAGTGCAACAATGAAAACAAACCAACACTAAAAATAATACTTATATATTTAACATCACAGTCTCACACTTATCAACATCACACTTATATATTTAACATCACAGTCACAGTGTATTATCCTCAAAATGTCTCCTTCCTGGCTTTTTTACTAGCAAAGTCATCAATGATGTCCTCGTATGACAGCTGCTTGCCCATCTCATGGTCGATGCTGATTATGGCAAGACCAGTGAGGCGATCCTGTCCCATGGATGACCTAAGGTAGGTCTTGATGAGCTTCAGCTTTGAGAAGCTCCTCTCTGCTGAGGCCACAGTCACAGGCAGAGTGCAGGCGATTCTCAGGGCAATCCACAGATTGGGATACAGTTCCTCCAAATGTTTTTTGTGGATGAAAGTGAGAAGCTCTAGAGCAGTCATGTCATCAGAAGGCAAGCTTGGCAAGTTTTTTTTTATCTCCACAGCCAGCTCCTTTCCATCAGTGTCACTTTCATCTCCAGTGCTTAATGTCCTGCAGAGGTTGTCACACTGGTTGCACAATTCCACATCATCCAGTTTTTTTAAATTGAGCATAACTCCAAATCTGGCTCTCACTTCACCCAGTGTTTCAAACCTATCCTTTAAGGATTCAATGGCTGTGTCAACAACCACATAAAGAATGTTATTTCCAGCCTTTCATGGCATCTGCGATAGGCTCTTCTGGGGCTTCATAGGCAAAGTGCTTTTTTGTGCTTCTTAGTCTCTTCTCTTTCAGCACAGCCTCCACATTCATTTCCTCACACATGTCTTTAGCAGAGGCCTGAGCTGAAGCAAAGCCAGTTTCTCTGTAAATAGTCAGAGATGTTTTTGCTTTAGTGAGGAGGTCAACTGCCACATCAAGCTGCATTGTGGCAGACTGCAGGAGCTTGCTAACATGGTTCACATGGTTTAGAATGTCATACTATACTACTGTGCAAATGAGAAATCGGTATGACCCAACCTCCTCTGCCAAACTTTGGGCTTCAACCTCGGTCAGAGGATCTGTCACACTGGGTTGCACAGCATCACAGATATACTTATTTATCTTGGCTCCGTGTTCATTCATGCCAGGGTTTCTCCATTTTCACTCCCAAACCGAAAGAGAAAGAGAAGGAGGAGAGGTGACGCTCAGAACAGCGACCTCAGGCGCACTGAGACGCGCAGAGAGAAGCTGCAGTCAGATCCAGTATGCTCCTATCAAATGTCCTCCAAACCCTGCAGCTGGGTTTAATTTGGACAACACAGCGAGGTCTGAGCTTCTTCTTCTGTCTCCGGGGCAGCAGACTGTAACAATAATGAGAGAAGATGAGATGAAACTATCGGTTACGCTGAGCTCTCACCAGGATCAAAAGCCAAAGCAACTCCTTTTCCTGCTCCTCATTTTAATCAATGAAACAATATAGTGATTTACGGCTGTTCTGTCATAGAGATTCATCAGCTGACCCTCCTCTGTTCCCCTCCTCCCTCCCTCACTCTAGGAACGCTGCATCAGAGGCTCTCCTTGAAGGAGCACAGACACCTAAACCTGTGAAAACAGGCACCACCATAGCAGGAGTTGTGTTCAAGGCCAGTCTGAAGCTGTTTACAGCCAAAACATGAATGGACCAAAACAGAGACTCTCTATGTTTCAGTCCATCAATTATAGACTGGAATCCATAGCAGGTTGATTTTTTACCCTCCAACCAACCATTATTTCTGATATAAATACAAAGTTGATTTTTAAAATCAAATTCTTATCTTGTATGGTTGAGCACAGACTCTCCATGAAGCAGCTTTCAAGTCCAGAAGACAAACTGTAAGACCAACATGAACATCACAAAAACATACTGTGTGTTTAGCTTTTTACTGCTTTAAAAAGTTTCTGTTTATTAAACAACTGTTAAATCCCATATTCTGGAGTATCAGTGAACACAACAGGGAAAGATGTTTTATTCTTTGATGAAGCTTTATTACCTCCAAGGAGGTTATTTTTGTTGGTTTGTTTGTGTGTTTTTTAGCAGGATTACACAAAAAGTTCAGAGCAGATTGTGATCATATTTTTGGAGAGGTAGGGTTTGACCCAAGGAACAATCCATTAGATTTTGGTGGTGATCTGGATCATCATCTGGATCCAGATTGTTTGAGGCTAATTCTTTACCATTATGGGATGGGGGCAGCTGAAATCCTATCAGGATAGAATGGAAAACATTCCACTTTCAAAATGACAGCAGTCGGTCTCCTCAGTTCCCAAACGCTGACAGAGCGTTATTAAAAGAAGAGGTGATGCAACACAGTGGGAAACATGACCCTGTCCAACTTTATGGAAACCTGTTGCTGGCATCAAATTCTAAATGAGGATATCATTTTAAAAACAATTCCATTTGTCTGTTTCAACATTTCAAATGTTGTCTTTGTGTTGTTTTCAGTTCCATATGGGCTTTAATGATTAGTAATCATCACATTCTGTTTGTGTTTACATTTTACACAGCGTCCCAGCTGTTTTGGAAATGGACAGACAGACAGCATACTAGTAAGTTAAAATGCTGATTAATAAAGGTTGATGGGGTTTATATCAATCCACAATAAAACATGAACAACGAGCATAAAAACAATCAAAATGGTATAAAATGATTAAACAACAAGAGCAAAATAAAAGAAGTCTGACACAGGACATATTATCTTCAGGAACATTACAGTGTATTAGAAAGTAGAAAGTGTTGATGTCCAAAAGTATCAATAGATGAAAGAATCAATAATAAAGTGAGAGATTAATTTGGTTCTACTTTGAATTCACATAGCACATGTAAAATGTTTCAAATGACAGTGATGACACAAAAAAAGAAATGAATGAAAATCTGTTATCAATGAGAGAATTTGAATCCTGAATATAATGAGAGATTTACTTGATACAGCAGCAGGTAAAGACATGTTTGTCGAGGTTTGGACTTGTCAGCCAGGTGTTTCTACCTGCAGGATGAACTGCGTCCCGTGTCTCAGGTTGTCAGTGATAACACTAGAGTGGAAAACGCCTTGTGTGGATGGGACAAAGAGGTCAGCTGTTTGTGAGTCTTGCAGTCCACACGGCTCAGAGACTGAAACATGAGAACCTTTGGATCTCTTCCTGTGATGCAGAGCCTCTATTTACTGCTACAGTTAATAATGTGCTTTACAGTACAAACCAGGGGATTGGAGGGTGGAGCTGGGATGTTTCCTGTTTCTGTTAGTGTGACTTATAAAAAGTCAGACTGATGCATTATTTATATTTATTATCAGTTACAATAGGAGACAAAGACACTTTATTCATGATCTTCATCACTGTAAAAACCATTTATATATGGACATATAGACAAGACACTGGTATAAAATGAATGTAACAGGCTGCACTTAGCATATTTACATAGCAACCAATCAACTGATACTGATAGTAAACCCTGTAAAAAGTGTCTGAGTGGTTTACATGATGTCACATCTGGAACAAACCATATTTATTATGATTTACTCCATTTAAAAACTGAGTCCATATCAATCTGACACATAACAGGTAGAGTTGTGTTTTGACCAGAACCTGCCGATACGATACGGATCATGATACAGGGGTAACGATACTGCAGTGCTGTCAGCAGCTCTTTGACTCAGTGATGTGTTTTTCCTCTTCCTGTCTCAGGTGACGTTACGTTGGAGTGGAAGAGTCAAATGGCTGCAGTTAGATGACAACACTGATATTCAGCAGTTTGGGCTTTAAACACAACCCAAAATGAACCACAGTCACAAATATGTTCATGTTAACGATCAGTTAGAAATCTATCCCGTGTTTTTGATCATCAATACAGTATCACCCAATAGAACATCACAATACTCAGGTAGATCAATATTTTCTGAAGCCCCTATTAACAGGTACTGTATGGCCCCAAAAACCACCAGCTGGCTCACATCTTGAAATGTATGCATTAAGTATAATGAATCTTTAACAGGTTTACAATCCTGAGAAAATGAGAAGATATAACTTACATGTTTATTGAAGACATCATTGATGGAGCAGCTCATTAAATGTGAAACATAACTCAAAAACACTCTAATAATGTAACTGTTTCACTTCTGTGTTTGGAGGTAATGTTGAATTGTGATCATAAATAGTGGCCTCTATATAAACTCGTCATCGTCCTGATGAATATATCATAGACTGTGTGCTCTTCAGGGCCCTGGTCTGTACTAGTGGATGACAATGGGACACGTGTGTCTGTCCGGATGTTCTCCACCGGATGTGGTAACAGTTAGCCTTCGGTGTGGTGGACAGCGGTTACAGTAGAGGAGGCGGATGAACTGGGCCTTCGGGGCGTCGCCCACAGGGATGCTTACTCTGGAGGGGCTGTCAGCAGTGAGTCCACTCTGAGAATGATGCAAAAGTTAGTTTTGTTCCATTGAAGTAAGTCCTGAATCTCAATGTAAAGGAACAGTTTACCCAAACATGAGAATTCAGTCTCACCCTCATGCCAATGGAAAGTCAGCTGAAGTTTCAGAGTCCACCAAACATTTCTGGAGCTTCACACCAGCGTTCCTCTAAAAACACTGCAGATGATAGGGACTGGTTTTAAAATAGAATAAGACATTGAAACAAACATTAAATGACTCCATAATATTCTTATGGTGGAATCCAAGTCTCCAGAAGCCCCGACAACCTAAATGGATTTGAAAAGATGTTAATTACAACCTTTTTAAGCTGAACTCTTGACTGAAACCTTCACAAGCTTGAACACGTGTTCATGTGACTTTATGTTGATGTGGTTATATCTACATACCTCAGTGTTTATTGTCTGGGACACAACATCCATGTGGCAGGGAAACACTGACATACGCACAGACTGACAGCTCTTGTTCATTTGGCTGCATGTACATGGGCGTCAATGGGTCTGTGTGAATAATGGTTTTTCAGATCAGTCTCAGATCAGTTCAATCAGTCAACAAACTTCAGCTGACTTCCCTTTGGACATGAGGGGGAGAAGATAATGACTGAATTCATAGGACTGAAGACAATCTTTGTCGGTTCACTTCCATCTCGACTGAAATCTTTCATTGGTGTCCCTTCAGGATGAATTGTTGATCCTCTGACCGTTCATCTTTCACCATCATCAAACCTTCTAAACTAACCACATTTTCATTATCCTCAGCTGCACTTTGTGTTTAGTGGCCATTAATTATTCATGATAAAGTTTGGGGAATAAACCTCTTCAGATGCATCGTCTTGTTTTAAAGGGGTCCTGAGATGAAGACAACATGAAATGAACACACATAACACCAAAACAAATACATAAATGACAGTAATGATGATAAAATGAAGTCATCAGCACTAAACTATCAACGTCCAGTAATACCAGCACACATAAGGGCTCTGTCAACCCCAAACCACAGACACTGAACGAAAACTAAAAGAATTGATCACTGCCAATCAAAAGGAGGTTTGGTTGAAAGTACAGCGTCTACTTCGAAACTAACCTGCCCTACAGGTTCATGTCCAGCTGGAGCTCTGTTGCATGTTATTCTCTCTCTCTCCCACTCATGTCCTGTCACGTCTCCAACGTTACCTACAAAATAAAAGCACCACATGTGCAAACAGAAATAAACTGACAGACTGAATGTTGCCTCATCCTGAAATGAATAAAGCTGTAGTCTCAGCCCTTGAAAAGGTTCAACGGTCATTTTTTCTGAGTGTGAACATTTGTGGGAATATGTGTGTGTCTGTGTGCTCATGTTTGTGCTTCTGTTTGTGTTTGTCTAGTGCACCACATGCAGGATGATGGCTGGATAAAGGTGTGTAAGGAAGACGTATCAGAGTTGATCCACCGTTACAGGAAGGGAATGTTCTGAGTCTGAGCCCTAAACACAGATCACCCTCTCTGAATACGCTCCAATCATGTGTGTCTTTACTAAATGATCAACTCATTCAACACATTTTCTCAGAGGCATGTTGAAATAGTTGACGTCTCACTTTTGAAATGAATGACGCTTCTTTGTGTCACAGCAGTTTCCAGAGGAAGTGTTGAATTGTGACAATCAGTCGGGTCATGAAATGCTGCAGAGCTATTTCTCTCCTACATATGAACCTAACAGTGACAGATAAAACTGTCATTGTCAGCTTGTTAACATCTTTGTTTTGTTGGTGTTTTTTGTATTGTGTAACGTTGGTGCTGCACATTTTAACGCTGCTTCATTTGTGGTTTGTGTTAACCAGACATCCTGTTATCTTACAGCTCCAAATAAACACTGCTGTTCATCTCCTGAACGATGAACCTGAACTGATGCATGTGGTAATGCAACAAAAATGAACAACATAATTTTTGTCACAGTGAAAATAAAGTGACTGTAGTGGCAACAGCTGCAATGACATCTGTTTCCATGCAGAAGTCCAGCACACAGGTTTGACACCAGCAAGGTGTTGATGTTCACTATGAAGAAAGCAGGTCAGTCATCTTCATTTCAAAGGTGTTTGAGGATGTGTTGGATTTGTCAGACATGGTTACACTGTGAAGCTCAAAGAAGACTATAGTTAACAAAATGACTTTAAAAACATTAAAAAGCAAAGGATGTGTTTGGACACGCCTGGTAAAATGTAGACAAAACGTCACCGATATTTACATGATATAAAGTAGGTGAGTTCATGTCTAGGCTTTATTTTATTTATGTATTATTCTTGTTTGAGAAGTAGGAGGAGCCACAGTACAGTATTTCTACAAAGATGTGATGTCATCAGTTGCCAGGAGGATTTCAGAGGAGCAGGTTTTTTTTAGGGGAAAACCAGATCCCCACACTGACACTGGTTCTGTGCAGCAGGAAGTGGATAGATTTCTCTTGTCCATGTTGATGAGACATAAAAACATGAATAAGGAGTTTTAAAATGATTATTTATGTCTCCTTAGAGAAACTACATAGAGTAATAACATTTTAAGATCCATCTTATTAACATCATCATCATCACATTCATTTTTGGCCATGTGAAAAGTAAAAGAACTGCAGGTTTGACCAGATAATGTTGTTCTTCCTTCTCCTCAGTTTGACATCTAGAGGTCAGTCATGTTCATTTAGTGTCTGTGACTAAAGAGAGAACTCAGGAACATTCATGAACTGTAGCTTCTGTCATAGATCTGTAAACATAGACTGTACATGGAGGAATCAGAAAAGAAACCAACCTTTGGGAAAAGTCTGACTTTATTGCAAAATGTCATGTGAGAAGAAATGAAGCAGCAGAACAACTTCATTCAACATTCATCTAGTGAAGCGACACAAGAAGTGATTTTGTGCATCACTGTTCAGTTTCATCTGTGAAACTAAGACAGAAAACGTCCCTCATCCCTAAATACCAGCAGGACATATGTTCTATCAGTGTGCTGAGAAGCATAAAACAGCCCACAACCATTGAAGGAAAGGAAAAGATCATCTTTCACCACTGATAAAAATATGGATATCATGAAGAAAAATCAACAAACTCCTGATTAATAAAGAAAATACTCATTATTTACTTCAACCAGGTTGGAATCAAAACTAAATCTTTTCACCCCTTTTAAAGAAACAATTTAAACCATTTAAATTTGATAATGTTTGTTATATATTTGTTAACGTCTGTATAATCCAATCAATAATCTATCACTAGATTCTCAACCCTGATGTATTTAATCAGTTCATATTGGGATGAATGACCAGTGAATTCCCAGTTCAAACAGGACAATGTGGTGACACCAGTCCTTGTTCCAGAGCAAAATGAATCCATAAACCTAAAGAGACAAAAAGAAAAAGATGACATCAAACAGAAAACTAAATCATGGACCATAAAAAACACATATTTACAGAACGGTTTGGACCTTAAATCTCCCAGATAGAGTCATTGAATGTGAACATTTTCTAAAACAAGTGTTGACCTGCTGTGACTCTGAAGTCGTCGGTTTGAATTTGGTTCAACACAGTTTCATCAATTGTTCTCACTGTTTTTCTCCAGGTTCATATGAGACTTTTTAATATGACCCTCTGTGACCTGCTGATGTGAAGGTTTCTGAAAGCATCTGTGTCTTTCTCTTAATAATCTCACTTCACTTCAGATTAAACAGCTTCACCTTTGTTGTGGAAAACCAACTGAAAGGCAAAGGTTTTCTTTTTTCCAGTGAATAAACACACCATCTCAGAAGGTTCTTCTACACATGGTTTAAGATGGCTTTGTTTACCACCAGGTGTTCCTGTCCCATATGAAGCCACTTACTGTGTTCAGGGTGGTGTGTTTGTCATCAGGCCTCTGGCTTCAGTCTCTCAGAGAGCTCAGAGCTGTCGTCAGGAGATGGAGGACATTCAGCTGGAAAACAAAGACAAATCATTTCACTGCTGACAATTCCTTCTTCACAGTTTGACCTTTATGCTCCTTCACAAGAAATAAAGTGAAACAAAGATGATTCCAATAGAAAACACCACCTTTAATGTATTTAATATGATCTACAACACAGTCAGAAAACGGTGTGACTGCTCTCTCTGCCTGTGAGCCACTAACTACCTTAAAGTATTTGTTCATGTCATCAAACTGTCAGTCAGGCTTCCAGTGACATGAATGTATGTGAGTGTTTTACCAGTAACACACTGAAACAAAACAGAAGTGGGTTTGGTCAGAGTAAACTGCTGTTAAACAGAGTCTATGAAGAACAGGACATCAACATAGAATAATAATGAACATTGAACTGAAACATGACTTTGTCTTCTGTAGTCATGTCATCATGACACTGTGACTCTGAGCCTGACACCACTTCCTGTTGTTTGAACACACTTTGGTGCTCTGGGAACTGAAGTTTGCTTCAGGTTGAATAAAAGCATCAGGTCAAAGTCTAAAATCACAGCCAGGAAAAAGAGACCGTTTCTGTTTGGGTCCCTCACCTGTCTTCTTTTTGAAGACAGGTCTAAACTTCAATCCAATGGCAGCGACGAGGACGAGAGCAAGAACCACTGCGGCGATGATGATGATGATGAAGGTCACGTTAATGGGCTCCTCTGTTGAGCAGAAAACAACAACCAAAAGTCACAACCTGCACAGATGAAGCCGCTCAGAGAAGAACATCCATATTCCAAGCAGAACAATCCTGAATACAGACACTACATGTTTGATGGTTGCTGTTATGTTCCTGTCATTATTATTCTGTATATTATATTCTAACATTATATGATGACATTCTGTTCATGTTTTAGCTCTACTTGTCTGGACATCATGACTCTATCTCTGCTGCTTTATCCTGGTCGAGCTTTGTTGTCTTTGTTTAGCTCCATGTCATGTTGGTTTCTGTCCCTTATGTTGGTTCGTGGCTCAGTCAGAGCTTCTGACGATCATATTCTAATTCCTTTTAGACTGGCACCATACTTGGCCCATAAACTGTATTGTGACTGATGTACAGATCCATACATTCATCCAGTGATTAAATCATTCTACTAAATCTACTCATCTTCAGACTAATAGTCCCTAAAATGTCTCATCTGTTGTTACATGTTAAAATGGTTACAGTGGGTCTGACAAAGATCTGAAAACTCAAGTTTGATTTCAAACTACCAAACAGTTGGAAAGGTGCATCCCTCTGCCAAGGCTGAACAATCCTACACACGTCTGTCTAACTCTTAGAATGGAGGAAGAAAAGAAAAGGGAAGTGGTCTGATAACATAAATGATCAACATCATAAATATGAGACTTTTTACATCACAATTTATGGACAAATGAAGGAAAATGGTGACAAACGCTGATTTCACAACACAAAGGAGTGTTCTAAAAATGAATGTATCTGCCCATCTAACTGAAGGCGTTGATATCTGACCCATGTCCACCCCTCCAGGTTTCATGGTCATCATTCAGTAGTGTTTGTATCATCCTGCTAACAAACAAACAAACAAACAAACAGATGCAGGTCCAATCAGAACCTCCTTGACTGAGGAAATGAAGTTTCATGTCCTTAATTACTGACATTGTTCTGTAGGAATCAAAGCTAAGTAAACACTGGACAGCCTCCACAAAAAGAAGAAATAATGCTGGACAACAATCATTTATTCCAACACTTTACACCTTTTCAGGGACCTGCTGATACCTTTGTCAGGGTCCAGAGGTGGACATGTGGATTGGTTTATTGATTATCTAAGCCCTAAAATTAGACAGAAAAACTACAGGAAATAATTGAACACAGAACAATAGAACACAAACTAAACTTCTCTCCAACACACATAAAAATGCATGAACTGTAGGACTATTAGTGAAATAAATGTGTTTCCCACGTTCATCACTTCTGATCCCAGTCTTACCCCAGTTGGTCCAGATCTCTTCTTTGTCCAGTCTGGTGACCAAGTCGTCCTCCACACCAGAGAGCTGAAACACACAGTCGTACCTCCTCCAGTCTTCAGGTGACACTGATGAAAGGTTCAGGTCAACACTCATCTGGAAGGTCCCATCATGGTTGGGGAGGATCTCTCCGTGGTCCACGTCCTCATGAAGCTCCTCTCCATCTTTCCTCCAGAAGAGTGCGGCTCTGTCGGGGTAGAAACCTGTAGCGTGGCAGCTGACTGGAGAGGAGGGAGTCTTCTGGAGGAGAGACACTGAGGGAAGCTCTGGAGAGGAGAGACAAAGACACTTTATAGCTTCTTTATTAGTATTCACTGTTTATTATCACTCCTGTTTGATGGAAGGACTTTGAAATGTTTGAGTAACAAACACTAGATACACACATGTAAGCAATGACAACAAACCTCAGTGGAGAGTAACTGAGAAAAGAAGGGAGGGACAGAGGAGAAGAGAGGTGAAGAGAGGTGAGGGGGTGAGATAGATTAGAAAGGGGGAGGAGGACAGTGAGTGTGACAAAGACAGAGAGAGAGAGAGAGAAAGTGAGACAGACAGAAACACAGCAGAGAAAAAGAGAGAAAATGGAGGTAAAGAGAGAGAGAGAGAGGCAGAGATGAAGAGAGGTGAGAGAGAAGCTGAGACAAAGAGAAATGTGTGTAAACAGACACAAAGTGGGTCTCTGTGTGTTGGTTCATATTTATTGTGATGTTACTGTTGGTTAGAAACACAAGAGAAATATGAAGATTGTTGTATCCATTAAACTCCATCAGGTCATGTGACTCTACCTGTTCTCAGCAGAGAGCTCCTCCCATAGTCCAAATACTTCTTCACCCACTCAGGACAGACCTGGGTGAAGTAATACTTCAGGTATGTCATCTCAGCTCTGTTATGATCCCACCTGTGTTTGGTGATGACAGCCTGAGGTTTGGGAGCGATCCATGTCTCTGTCTTCAGGTCCAGTACTATGAAGTCTTCTCCATCATAACCATGCTGACGAAAACCAGTAACCTCTCCAGTCTCATCATCCCACTCACAGCCATACATCATCTGGAAAATGTGGACACCTGAGAGACAGAGACAGAGACTACAGTAAACCAGAGTGAGATCTCAGTCCAGTCATCTCTCATCAGCTGATATCACATCTTCACCACAGAGACACACTGATCCACACACACCAACACAGAGGACCTACACCTCCTGCTCTTATTGGCTCCATGGAGGCCACTCACAGCCAATCATCATCTGGACGGAGTGGACGTCTTCTAGAGAGACAGAGAGGCTGCTGGGAAACACAGTTCATATCCTGTGTTTGACCACAGAGACACACTGACTCCACTGAGACCAACACTTTATCTCCACTGTTCCAGGTGTTGTGGCTTCATGTGAGCTGCAGGAACACAAACTGAGGTGGAGTCCTGACTAGCAGACACACATTAAACCTGATCCTGGACTGAACATTACACCACTGAGACTCTGCAGCCAGTGGACCAGTCCAACAACATCCTGGTCCTGTGACAAACTACAGACTAGACTGTCCTGAAGCTGCTCTAGAAGCTTCCACTGAAGGACACTTTGAGTCCAGGATGAGTCATAGACTCCACCTGCTCCACCAGGACAGTGTGTCCAGTTCAGCAGTGTGTTACTACAACTGGTCCCAATAAGACACACCATCAGGACCAGTATGGACACTGGGAGGCAGTCTGTGTGTCCTGATTCAACTACAAAGTGTTTCTCATTTTACTGGAACAAAATATTTACATTTCATTATTTACATTTCTATCAATCAATTTCCTGTTGATCAACCAATTGATTAATTGACTCTATGGTTATTATGGGATGGACACAGTGTGGTGAAGTAAAGAGAATCTAATCTCATGAGTTGTTCTTCTCTACATGTATATTATGGGATGGACACAGTGTGGTGAAGTAAAGAGAATCTAATCTAATCTCATGTGTTGTTCTTCTCTACATGTATATTATGGGATGGACACAGTGTGGTGAAGTAAAGAGAATCTAATCTCATGTGTTGTTCTTCTCTACATGTATATTATGGGATGGACACAGTGTGGTCAGTATATAGAGTGGTGCTGTTGAACTTTTGAAACCTCTGGTCTCAATCAGACATTTATCATGTTGTCCTGTCAGACAGGTGTATTCAAACATACTGCTACTCCTCTCATACGGGACCCAGCAGGAGCAGCCTGTGTCCCATTTACAGTCCTGTGCCGTAGTTTGAGAAACCCAGCAGTCATGTTCCTCTATCAGCTGAGTGCTGTAAAACTGTTGTGATCAACAGGTTCCTACAGAGGACTTATTATGGACCAGCTCACTGTGGGCAGTTCACTGGACTTATTCTGATCTGATCTACAGGAGATCAAGTCTTAATGATCTCTGCTGGTTATTATGGGATGGACAGAAACACTGTCTCAGTGTAGTATAGCAGCATCCAGTAGTCTGAGTGTCAGTAATGTTTCTGCTGAGTCAGCCAAGAGAAGCCTCCATCAGACAGTTTGATCTACGACAGTAAAACACACTGGACAGATGAACAATGGTGTGTGTGTGTTTACATCTGTTTACTAAACACTGGGTGACAATATAAACAACATTTTATGAAGAGAAACATAAACAAACCTCCAGTTTGGTTGAAGCGCTGCTTTAAAATGTCAATGTTGACTTTGAAGTCCTGTTGGTGACCCACAAGGTTCTCAGTGTTCCTGATCCAGTACTGAGGAACATCTGCTGTGACTTTCTTCATCCAGTCCTGTTTGGGTTCTGCTCTCCTGGTGTTACTGTCATAGTAACTTATTGGAACGTCATCAACCAACCCAACAGCCACAAACTCTGGGAAGTTTGAGACTCCAGAAGATGCAGTGTAGAAATACTTCATAGAGTGAGTCACTGTAAGAAACATGAATGTCATGATTTCACTTTTATAAATCACTGATCAATTTGATTTTCCTGCACACAGAATCAAAAAGAAGTCCATTCCATTCAGGACATGCTGATAATGTCTGTGGTTCAGTCAATAAATAGAACAATACATTCATAGAAACTGAGTTTGAACTCTACCTGAATATTTCTGATGATTCTGTCTGGATGAATGTTATTTATGGTGAAATAAAATGTGACACTAGTCAGAGATGGAGGTGTTCCAGCTGTGAACCTGACTCTCATTAATAGAGACAGTTTGTAAAAACATGTTTTCTAGTCCTGATATCTCCGTGTGAAGTGAAACTCATTTCATTTCTTCTTCAGGATGCTTCATTAGTAGCTTACACTCCTCATTATCCATTAGTTTGAAATGTGAAATCACAAACCTGAGCAAAACACAAACGCTGTCTGAGATTCTCATTTGATTTTCTACATTCAACACATTCAAACTTTTTCCATCTGATGACATCACATCACTTTATGGTCTCTATCTTCTCCTATAAACTGTGAGCGATGACAACTTAAGTCTCTTCTTCTGATCACAAAGTTGAACTCTGTGAGGTTCTTGAAGCCCAAACTCAGCAGCACTTCTTCTTCTATGGTTTCACAATTTCTCCTCACGGATCAAATATCTAGACAGCGCTGTCCAGCCGATGCTGATCAATATTCAGGAGGTTTTTGGTGACCCTGATACAAACTGATCAGGACATTTCACAGGTAGAAAATAAACTTGTCAGTGCTCTCTGGTGGACAATCTATATCAGGGAGACACAGTTTCTAAACCATCTCAACACCAGTTTGGCCTGTGCTCCAGTTTCTTGTTCTTCATCAGCTGACATCACAGATACCAACATACCTACAAGAAGCTACTGTGTGCAGATATATGTGAGGCTGATTGATCATGTAGCTCTACTAAACAGCATCTATTGTACAGACAGGAAATGGAAGAACTGCCAGTGGGATGTGATTAGACCCAACCAACAAAACTCAGTGTGGATGAACTTTGTTAAAGCAGATGTGTTTCACTATGTGGAGTCAAACTGTGGAATTCTGTGGATTCAAATATTCATTACATATTAAAGGATTTCATCAAATATATGGAGGTCAGACAAGAAACGACGACGCCATGAAGTCAATATTTATGTTAGCAGGTTGTCATTGACTGTGTTTTTCTCTGTGTGCACATAACTGTGTTAATATGAACAGTTCAGATCAAACGTAGTGACGTGTTTGGAGACTGTAACAATATGTTCATCAGCCGATGTCTAATGATCAATAACTGATCAAACAGTGACGTCATAAAATAACTAATGATTCATCGCACAATACTTCCTACTAGACAGTAAATATATTTAGACATGAAAGCCTTTGTTTTGGTGTTTGTTCCTGTTTTCTTTATTTCTCTCAGTGAGTGTTGGACTGTTTGGAGCTGCTTCTGCTGCCATTTTAGCATTAAGATCGATCAGACCGTATCGATCCTATCAGTCCTGATTTGATCGATAAAAGATGAGAAAGAAAACAGAAGAAGACACAAACTTTTTCTGACATTTTCACCAACACAAGATTTCCTTCTGAGCAACAGTTCAACAGTGACTTCCTACATAAAACGGAACTTTATAGGAATCAATCGATGAGCTGCACAGACAGGATTTACTACGGACAACTTTAAGATTATAGGTTGGTCACGTTTGAACATCTCTATAGTCCTAATATGTAAGGAGGTCCATCAGAAGAAGCATCAGTTCATACAGTAGGCTTTATAAAGACACGAAGCATTTTTTCTTTTCCAATCAGCTTGAAATCATCTGAACTCACCTGCCGCCGCACCGTGGAGACCTATTCCCAGGAGAAACACACAAATCAAGGTGTTCATTGTGAACTGTCGCATCTGCAGCTTTGATAAACGAACAGCTGACATGTTTCTTTATCAGGACACTCAGAAATAAAGCTTCCAGTCCGACCATCGAGGCTGAAGTGAGGAGAAAACACCGAGAGCAGCGGACTTCCGCGTCCTTCTGAGCCAATGGGAATTTAGCCTGAGCATCAACGTCACTTGTAACTCGGTAGAAGTGACGCTGCGGCGATGAAGGAAAAGTGAAAGTGAAATCAGCTCATTTGAAGCTGCGTCAGAGGATAGGAGACATTGTGGGCCTTTGTTTTAGTGTCTCAACTTTGTCCTCATATGAAAGGAGGATTAAATCTTCTGCTGCTCACATCTTCTATCATGTTTTGTGGCCTAATGTGATGTGATGTCAGAAATGTCTTCATTTTCTGGGAGGTCAGAGGTCACTGTCAGGAGTTTGTGTGGATGCAGTCCTGTCTTCTATTGTTCTTTAGTTGTGATCAGAACATCGGCGACAAACAACAAATGAAAGTGTGCTTTCATTCATGTCATAGTGAGTAAATGTGGTGAGGAGCTCCACGATGCTTCAACCCTGCAGCTGATGTGCAGCAGTACAGTTTCTCAGTGTGGACTGTTAGCATGTGTTACTTTAAACACATCTGTGAGCAATCATACCATCTGATGATGAAATGAGATGGAGGGGAACATCTGAGATCCTCTGTGAAGGCCATATCCACTAAGGGATGTTATTGATCTGTCAGCACGGTTCACTTCAGGCCCACTCACTGGTCTTGGCACAAATGAGGCCGACTATCAGGAGAGACAATATAAAAAACAGCAGAAAGTTTCCATTAACAATATTCTACCTCAGTGTTTGACTCTGACATGAAGCCAAGAAGCAATAAATGAGACAAAGCAGACAGAGAGTCAGAGAGCTTCTTCAACACCAACATCAGATCAGATCAGCTCTGTCCTTCAGGAGAAATGTCTCTGAGCTGATCTGGAGCTGTGGACGCTGAAAACTGCTGGACCAACAGAAACGTAACACCACTGTTGATGTTTGAACACCTGATGCTCTTCTTCTTTTTGCTCTTGCTGTGACGCCGATTCTGTTTCTGTTTGTGAAGCACTTTATAAAAGGTTGTAGAATTTATGTTTAATGAATAAAACTCACGTTTACTTCTCTTCTTCAGCTGAGACAATATAATTCATGATTATGACACAAACAAGGCAACATGTGTCCCATCTTTTATTTGACTCTTTCTGTTGTTTGTGACATTGAGGCTTGAACTCTGGCTGCCAAAGGCTCTTCCTGCTGATCAATACCTGACTTTATCACTAAATGTCTACATTGAAGTGGTTTCCTTTGGAATGTGTCTCATTTCTTCTCAACCTTTTACACATCAGTTCATACTGTAGTTTTCAATAATAAGTCTTCAGCTCTATATTTCATTCTGGAGCCATTGTTTCTATCTTCCTCTGATCTATTCATTCATTTAGTGAGCAGATAGAGTTTCTGTTAAGTTGGACTTTATTTGTGTTAGGATATCTGTTCTGCCTCTCCCTCCTCGTGTTTTTGTCGGTCTGTGTTTGTGTACACTGGGTTGTCCGGCTGGTTGCCCTCTCAGCCTGACAACCTGCAGCTGTGGCTCCACTCACCTGGAGCTCATCACCAATCAACCAGTGCAGCATGAAACCCGGGCTCTGACATCCAGTCTTCTAGATCCTTCAGTCACCTTTGTGGTTCAGACGCTTTGGCTTAAACACCTCGGAAGATTTTTGCTACTTGATTTTTTGGATGTCTGTCTGAAACTTAATCTTTCTTAAACTTAAAACTGTTACACCTGCTACTTCAAACAGAATTATTGTCACAGTTGAAGATATCAGGAAAACATTTAAACATACTAACACCAAGAAAGCGGCTGGGCCAGATGAATACAGTCCTTATCTTCTAAAGAACTTTGTCAGGCTTCTATAGACACACACTGTCCCTCTGCTATGGACAGCTTCACATATAAAACCTTTACCTAAAGAACATAAGGATTTTAGACCTATAGCCTTACATCAGTGATTATGAAATCTATGGAGAGAATTTTGCTGAAATATCTTGACAGTACAACAAAAGACACACGTGAGCCGTTTTAACAGCCGCAGCACGACCACCAACTGGATATGCCCAACCCCCAGCTCCCCCCACGAAACCCTCACTGTTGATGAACAGCTGGTGACCTCCATCCTGCACAGGGTGAACCCACACAAGGCCTCTGGCCCTGACAGACTCAGAGGCAGGGTGCTCACAGACTGCTCCACACAGCTAGGGGGGGTCCTCACCAGGCTGTTCCAGCACCTTCTGGACTCCGGATGTGTCCCCAACCAGTGGAAGGAATCCACTATAATCCCTGTCCCTAAAAAGACACATGCTAAGGACCTGAAGGACTTCAGGCCAGTGGCCCCGACATCTGTCCTGTGTAAATGCATGGAGAGGGTAGTGTGTGACCACTTGGCCGACATGCTGTCAAACCGGATCCACTTCAGTTCGACGGCAAAACGTGGTGTAGAAGATGCAAGTCTCATGCTTTTAGACACTGTCACCAAGCACATGGACTCTGCACACCCACACACTAGGATTGTATTCATGGACTTCTCTACTGCTTTTAATACTGTACACACAAACACCTTGCACTGCCTCTCTGACCTTCAGGTTCACCGGACACTGATTTTATGGATAACCAGTTATTTAAAGGACAGACCACAACAGGTGCTTTTAAATGGTTTTAAATCCAGTAAGTTGGTTCAAACACAGGGCTCCCCTAGGGTCGTGTTTTATCCCCCATTCTCTTCTCTGTCTACACCAATAACATCTCCTGTAACAGTGAAGGAATGTCACTTTTTAAGTATGCAGATGACATGGCCCTGGTGGCTTCCCTAGAGACAGCAGTCAACTCCAAGTGATCTCTGACCTGTCCTCCTTCTCTTCTGTCCCAGCCAGCCACCATGAGATGTGCTGACAGCTCCTCCTTGTACTTGTACCAGATGTTCCTCACCAGAGAGGCAGCTGAGTGAACCTGGGGGTCCTCACCGATCTCAATACGGACAGAAGAAGACAAAATATGTTTATTACATACAACCCAGATTTGGACAGAAGTAAAATGTCAATAAAAACAAAATTCAATCATCTGCAAACAAACAGTGTTTATGGACAACAGTTTTCCAAAGTCTTCCAGATCCCATGTAGGAATATCTTTTATACAATCATGTGTTTCACAGAGTGAACCTCGTCTCATCTTTGCTTGTGAACGACTGAGCCATTGGACGACGCCCCTTTCATACTCATGATCCTATCAGCTGCTACCAATGAACCTCTTTACCTGTGGAATGGTCCAATCAGGTGTTTTGGAGCATTAAACAACTTCTCCAGTCTTTTGTTGATTCTGTCCCAACTGGTTTGAAACATGTTGCTGGCATCAACTTCACAATAAGCATGTTTTTAAAACATGAAATACTTTGTCTTTATTCTGTTTTCAGCTGAGTATATGTCAAAAGGATTAGCAAATGATCCCATTCTGTCTTATTTTATTGTATTTCACACACAGTCACAACTTTTTTGGGATCATGTTTGGGTAAATCTGACCTTAACTCTATACCATTGAGATATTTCAGTAAATCTAAGGAAACAAACCTTTTCAACATTTCTGTCTGTCACATGTCAAACATATAATGGCCTTAAAATGGAAAAGTATTCAGAAACTTAATTCTGAATCTATAGAGAGGAAGAATAGTATGATGACAAAGCTGCACACCTCTGATTTTAATTAATTTATGACTGTTTTTACACATCTATTTTTCATAAATATTTATTTGTATTTACTTGTTAAGCTTATCTTCTTGGAGAATGTTGTGTTGTTGTGGATGGGAGGACTTTTGTCAGTGTTTTCCAATAAATCCAGCTGTAAATGTAACATGAGTCTCCTATATAAAGAAAGAGAGACAAAAGCTGTGCTCTGTGCTTTAGATGAATGGACACTTTTGAAGGCAATACAAAACTGATATGTTTAGATTTCAGCTGCCAGTGGCTGAAATAGCTTTGTGATGAGTGTTAAACATCTTTAGACTCTTAAAGTTGAAATCTTTCCCTCACTGTTAATATTTCAGGGACCTTTTTTTGGTCTTTCATTCAGTTATTTGTGGCTGGATGAGAACTTCAGGAATAACCTTTACACCATTAAGGAACAATATTATCTGACCAATGATATGAGCACATACATTTTGACTAATATAAATCCTATTTCATGTTATGGGCTGTTTTTATGCACTCATGGTTGGAGTCAGGCACCTCCCATCAGATCTGGACTACTTTGCCATTATGTGGTATTTGATCAAATGGTCTGAAGGCCTACATTTACCTGTGAACATCTAGCTGGTAGGTGACAATCTCAGCGATGCTCTGAGCGTCTGCTGCAGAGCCGGACAGAGCGCAGTAGATCCTGTCATGGAGTGAGACAGCTTGTTCATCACCCTGTTCACCACTGAGTCCCTGGATGGAGGGAGATGATACCAAGAGAAAAGTGTTTGTAAGGAAATCTTCAGAGGTAGAAAGAGGATGATACTTGAGATGCTTAAGGATCAGTGGGGTATTAATAAAGACTCACATGCTCGCACTAACTTACCCTGCAGACACTGGAATCAGACCCCAACACGACCCCTCCATTAAACTGGATGGCAATGATGTTTGTCTACAATGAGAATAAAAGAAGTACTTACATTCAGCCTATAATTCATTACACATAGCAGCAGGAGTGAGCTGTGCTGTGAATCTGATGTCAATTTACAGTCAAATCTGAACACTATTCTTCTGTGTTTATATCATACAGTGACCTGCAGTAAACTGCAATGCAGTCTGGGAGAAATAATACAGGATTACAGCACTTTAAGAGAACGCCATTATTTACAGGAATGTACTGTAAACTTAAGTGTAACCAGCAGAGCATCATGGGAAGGTGAAGGAAAAGTGGGGCCACTAAAATGTGAAAATGAACAGAAACGCTACAACCTGCTCAGCCTTTAGCTGAGCTGCATTGATGAGGCAGCCTCCATTTTTATTCTCCCTTAAAGTGTCAGATTGTTAGGAAATGGCATTCCGCCTCACTGGACCATGTGAATGTTTTTGAATTGGACGCACCAAGAGGAGGTTAAAAGACAGAGTGGAGACACAAACATGGCATTAAAAACAATCATGTAGATCATCCTATGACACGTCACGTCCATATGTGTCATAAGGGTAACGAGAGCCTTTTGAAAGTGGAGGGCATTGAGTTTGTGGAGCAGTCAGTCAGAGGGGTGATGGTCTGAATAAATGACTCCAGAGAGACTTATTGGATTTTTAAATTCAATGCTCTGGTGTATCCAGGCCTTCATGAACACACAGATTTCACAGCGTTTTTGTAAACTGAAGAATTCTTGTCATTGTTGCTGATGTCATTGAGGATTTTATTATTGTTATATGTGTAACCAGGAAGTGATATAAGTGATGGGAGTTATTGTAAATGTTTCATATTTATAGCTGTGTTTATAATTGATTTCAATATCACATCATGTATTGTTGTTTATCTATTGTGTGACATGCTGACTGAGCGTTCTTGACTATCATATGTCTATATAAGGAACCTCTGCCTTCCACTCAGGTTTACACCTCTTTCCAGTCACGCCCTGAAGAAGACCTGTTGAGGGTTGAAACCGGTCGGCGTTTTCCTCATTTTGAGACACTGTGAGACTTTTCCTTAGATATGCCCTAATTAATAAAGGCATTTGAACTAAATCCTTGTCTCGATGCTGGTGTGCCTGAAGTAAGCCGAGAGGCTTTCCTTTTTCTACAGGTAACCATTATAACTTCTAGAGCACCTGGCTTCACCTGGAGTTTACACTTTCATAACTGTGAGCACCCGGTAATCCTCATTGTTGTTTTTTACTACCTCATTCAGTCTGACAGAAAATTAGCATTAAAAGAGTGGCTGTAGATTCCAATCAATTACTCCACTACTGTATAAAACAGTAAGAAATGGAAATACTCACATAAAGTACAAGTACAGTACATGAAATTACAGTTACATCTAACCCCTGAGCTTCATATAGCAATAAAAACTTCATGTTAATGCAACACTGCAAATAATTTTACAATTCTTACCGTGAAATGACCTCACAGCATGTTACTGTAAAAATTAGATACGGTATATTTCTGTATTTTTTTAAATTTACGGTAAAATACAGCAGAGACACCAGCAATATACTGTAAATCTACAGTATGTCGAATGATTTCACAGTGTATTACAGTAAAAATGAATTACAGTATATTTATGTGATTATTTGATTTTACAGTAATATTCTGGTTATCTTATCCATGCATCTTCAATGCAATTCACGTTAGAACTTTATTGTTCTGTGGGCTGCAGATATCTTTTTACAAATGTATTATGGAAACTTTGCAAAATAAGTAATAAACAACTTAGAAAGGATATAAAACAAACACTTTTATTTACAATGGCAGTGTCAACATAAATACCACTACTGTAAAAAAAAATAACAACAACAAAAACTTGTTTCTCTGGACAACCCAGAGAAACAACCCAAAAATATTTTGAGTTAACAAAATAAAAACTAGGCAGTTTAAAATATCTGCAATATATAAATTGACTGCAATGGATTCTATAAATCAGTAAGAACAGTTTGAAAATATGAATCATTTGCAACATTTGGAAAACAAACTGTACTATTAGGGTCACCTAGTAATACCTCCTATTTATTTCCACTGAAACTGCATCTGATACATGGAACACAATAACACCACTGGATAGGGCAAGTTCTTAGCTACAAAACGCCATTTTTCCACATAGTGACCACCATTAGCTATGCACTTTTTGTCGCGGGGTTCTCCTTCAAAACTCCTCCAAAGAGGCAAAAACGATGGCGTAGTCACAAGAATATCTTTGGTGCCGTTTATTTACAGGTGCAAAACAAAAATAAATGTCCAGACAATTTAACCTAGCAATTTCAGAAAAGTATTTACAAAACAAAAGAATGAGTTCCTCAGTAACTCAAATTGTTCACAATATAATCCGACAATTTCAAACACTCGATACGCTGTTAACTGCTCTGTCTCAAACCACACTCTCCGCCCCGGGCCTGAGGCAGCCTCCTTTATATGTGGCTAGCCCCGCCCAGGAGTCCAGAGTATGATGAAATTTACCCTTTTACCTTATTTTCCCTGCTACACACTTCCTTCCAAGCAAATGTACATCTTGTAAATTCAAGAAAATAATCCCCACTTCAAGCGTTTATGCACATCACCAACACATGTGATTCAGTAACAGAAATAATTATAATCAAGAAAAAGATTCAATCGTGGCGTCACGTGATGTGACGTCAATGCGGGATATCCCGTTTTAAAGGCGCCAAACATTTGGGCACGGTTTGGCCAACATAACCACGATGCCCTGGTGAGTATGTGATATGTACGGTGTGTAATTGTATATGTGTGTATGTATGTATGCTTCTTTTAAACTTTACAACCGAGTGTGCACCCTCAGCTGCGCAACAGAGGGAGAGGGGGAAAAACTGATTTGGTCCGATTTTTGACAGGGGGGGGAAACGTGGAAATGTTTGGTGTGTGTGTGTGGCTGTGTGCTGCCGCTATTAGCGTCAGACCCGCTCCTTCACACTGTACTATTAGGGTCACCTAGTAATACCTCCTATTTATTTCCACTGAAACTGCATCTGATACATGGAACACAATAACACCACTGGATAGGGCAAGTTCTTAGCTACAAAACGCCATTTTTCCACATAGTGACCACCATTAGCTATGCACTTTTGCCAGCAATAAACAAAAGCCTGCATGTTCATGTTGAAATCTGCACCAGTGGAGGTGACAAACTTTTTCACAGCAGCGATAACAGCGTCGTCAGGAAAACGTTGCTGATCATTCATCCTCTCTTTACATTGATTCAAGTATTGCCACTATAAAACAGCAACAAACAAAATAATTAGTCAAAATAACTCCAGAAAGGGAATGTAAATAACAATGCCTCATCAGTGCTTCCAGTATAAAGCTGATAATACCAAAGTCTCTTGTGGCTCAATGTGGCAACATCAGTCTGTCAAAGCAACAAGAGAAGCCGACGAGATAAAGCTCACTGACCTATATGAAGTCCCATTCAAAGTCAAGGAGGTTCTTCAGTAATGTGGAGACGTGTGTCTTGACTGTAGCAGACTTCTTCTGGACAATAGCTCCCGTCTTCTTGGACACAACCTTGCCCTGGCTGGCCTTTGTTCCTTTCTCTGGATTTATGCCAATGAAGCGCCTGAAATCAGAATAATCTAAGATCAGAGACTGAATGTGACCCCGTGTTTTGCTACTCATTTTTGCCTAACAATTGACCAGCTGGCAGAGAGAATATCCAAAATATCCCTTATAGTGTGCAAAGTAATGATTTGTGGTCATTTGTGTTTCAATAATTGCAATCGTCCAAAAAAAAAGAAAAAAGAAGAAGAAATAAATGGAAATGAAAGTCTTACCTCTGAATGAATTCCAGAGTACAGGCTGCCTCTTCTTGATACTGAAGGTTGAATATGTAGAAGATCGCAAACACAGCAGCGAGTCCCATCAAAAAGTTTGCTGTGATGCCCTCAGATGATACGGCCCTCAAGCGAGATCATCCAGTGTCCAATAGTGACTTGCCCTGTTCCATCTGAAACTTCAAGTAATACCAACATCAGTATGCATCTCACCTTGTGTAAACATCTGTAAACTCAAACAACAGTGGCCATGATATATAAGATGTCTATAAATCCAATACATACCCAGCAGTATCAGGCGAGGACTTGCAGGTAGAGTGAGGGTTGTCTCACCATCAGCTGGGGTGGCAGACACCTGTAGGGAACAGACATTCATATTATGAATGCCATAGTGTGATTCTTTTTAATGAGTAAAACAAACCAAAAGGTCAGCAATTAGAAGACACTGGGTGAGAGTGACCTAGAGGTAAAAGGAGTGGGATGTGAATCTATAAGTAGGCCCTATGGCATTCAACACTTAAAACACAGGGAAAGAAAGAGAATACAAACTTACATCTGTTAGAAGGACCAGCCTAGTTAGGGTCTCTCCAAAGTGTTCCAATAAGCAGCTGAACAACACCAAGTACCAACTCATTATCTTCATTCTTAGAGAGCACATCCTTGACGTCTTTGTTGGTAGGTTTTCCCCTGAAGTATTCTGTGATGGCTCCCACATTCCTCCATACTGAGTTCCAAGCTACGAAGCACATTGATGTCTGTGAGCAACTCAAAATGAGCATATATGCACCTTTGAGTGAAAAGAAAAGGCCATTTGCTTCTCATATCTTCAATGTCAGGTGGTGGAAGTGCATTTATATGACGGCGTTGTAGACAGAATGTGAGCTCCATTAGATTTTTGACCTCTGCTCTTTCAGCTCCAGGTGCTCCCTCCTGTCTGTAAATCTCCACCAGTCTTTGGTGGTTCTGCTCCACACTCTCATCAGTTTCTTCTGGAGGTAGTTCTGGCTGAAATCTTGTACATCCATAACTGTCGATTGGCCCCCTCTTGTAGGTAGAGCTGGATCTAGAGGTTCGGTGGCGTGCGTAGCTTGAGTCACGGTTTACATTCTCAATGCGGTTTTTCACTTGAATCAAAAGTGATGTATATCCTCCACCCAAAAGAAACCCATCTTCTGTCATGTCAGCGAAACTCTTTGGGTGCTGCCTGATGATATTTTGAATCACCTTGAGGCACTGTGAGCGAGTGGGGTTAGCCTTATACCCCCTCATTTCATCTACGAGTACTCGTACCATCTGGCATCGCTCCACTGGTTTAGGTCTCTTGCCGTCTACAATTGCAGAACATATTTCCGGTGGCATTTTTTCCCAGGAGACCTGGAATGTTTCTGGCCATGTTTTCAGTCATTGAGATGTGGAAGGACTGTTGCTTGGATCACCGTTTCCTGCCTGGCATGCATTGGCAGACAGCTGTGATGGGCTACAATGAGACAGAGTGCTTAATGATGGTGATGGAGACTCAGAGACTATCAAAGCACTCCTCACTGGTGAAGGAGTTGGAAGAACTTGCAGATCCAACGTAACTATCTCGGTCTCTAAAAAAAAGACAAGAAACAAAATAAAGAGACAGATTTAAGGCACATTTGTAATAAGCTATATTAGTGTCAGTGCAGACATTTGGCCAAATGTTGATTTAGAACTTTTATGGCCTTTCTTTTTCTTTTGAAAAATGCACAAAATAAACTCGGTATGGTTTCTGTTATGTTACATGTAGTTCCTGGCATCAGAATGTTTCTGGGTAAATTATTTACCAATTCTCTATACCTTTACCCACTTTTAGTAAGGTATAGGCCTGACACCAGGCACTACTGAACACTCAATCAACCATATAACCATATTATTAACCATACCTAATTTAAATGCATCCAGTAGTCTTCGGTCAACAATGTCTTCCTGCTCTACATATTTTAAATCTACTTTTGACTCCAAGCCAGAGCTCTGAAGTTTAGAAATGATTTGCCACTGGATGTCTTCAGAGAGATTTGGCAAGGTCATGATCTCCTTGATTTCTTCACTCAAGTCAGCCATTATTCTGGAATACAGGGAAAGAATGGTGAAGAATTATCATTGGTGTGCCATGGACAGTGTGCTCAGGCAAGGGGTAGTAACTGTACACAACAGTAGTTTCTCTGCATCAGTGTAAGGCTATAGACACCTATGTCAGGAAGACGCATGGCATGATATTTTTCAGCAATAAAATATACAGCTGGATCCTTATGAATGAGAACCACTTTGATTTTTCCAATTACAAGCCCCTCATCATCATCATCAATTACAATGAACATGTTCTTTTTGTACTTTGTACCCTTCACAGTCACTTCGTGGGCTATCAAAGTGTTTACAGCCTCAAAATCATGATGTGCAGCTGCTTCTCTGATGTCATCATTGTAGTCACCTGAGAAAAACTGTCCCCTTCTCCACTGAAACAGCTGGAGGGAAGAACTTGCCAGCGCTCAGAAAGGCCTGTAGAAGCTGATGTCTTTCTGCAAGAGTAGAACATGGGTTCTTAAAGTTACGCAATGTCCTCAAACACTGTTTAAAATATGTGTGTTTGCTCTCAAATCTTAATGTCCATAAAAATCCATATATATATATATAAAAGTTTTGAAAAGTCCGTCTGCAATCTGGCAAAACACACTTCTCATGTGTCTTACACAAGCCAGTATTGTGGCACAGTTATGACCACAGACCTGACAGGGGAACATGTCTGCTTCCAATGCAAGAAGAAATAGTGTGTCAACAACAAGCCCAGTATAATTAGTGGTTGCTTTTCAGTAAGTTGCCACCTCCATCAATGTTGGCGCTGAAATTTATGATCTTCAACCAGTTGTAGTGTTAACCTTGGTTTGCTATGAAACCAATGTAAACAGATATGTTAACATTAACATTATCAGCTTGCTCTCCTCCCAAAGATAAAACACCAAAATGATCCCATCACTATTCAAACTGGCAAGTTTGTAAAGCATTTTTGCAACTACTAACAATTGGTAAAAGATGGTTGATGCAAGATGCTTCACAGATTAACCAAAATGGTTAGCATTTAAAACATGGTGACCCTATAATGCACGACAATAAGTGTTTTAGCGAGCTGTACTCAAATCTCAGCCCCACTGATAAGTGACATTTTAAAATCACAAACTCACCAGCTAACTTAGCTTGCTGAACATCAGTTTGATTTAAAGCCTTTTTATATGGTAAGACAAGAAAAATAAGATTGTTTTTAATTACCGTCTAATTTGTAGATGAACAATCCAGTCGATGGAGATGAAGCAGGACTTGATGTGTAGCACGTCTTCTCCTCTGGAAAAAACTGGTTTCCAAACGTTTCTGGAAGTCTGCAATTTCTGACTTCTTTTTTTAAAACTTTAAATTAACTTAATTAAATGAACTTTCACAAAATAATTAAAAGACTGTGCCAATTAATGATCAAACTTATTATCAAGCTCTTTTGTCTGTGTTGACTCCAAGATGTAACGGTAGCTCCTCCTCTGCACTTGCAACCAGGGCCGTTTCTAGCTTTGTGGGGGCCCTGTGCAAGATGCTGTTTGGGGGCCCCTAGTTTGTCAAACTACGATGGAGAGATTCCTAACCCTTTAGATGATCCCTGAAGATGCCACAATCTATTACACTTCACCAGCAAAACAGGCTACAGTCATGATAACCTCTCATATTAAAATTAACCATCTTAAGTTGAGCCACTCAGGCAAGTTAAACTGATAAAAAACGATAATACAAGGAAAACAACAATCCTCTATACGTCAATAAATAAAACAGATATTTAGTGTTTTAAAAAAAATTGACTTTAAATTTTGAAAGCCTGGAATAAAAATACAATAAACCAGCATCTATTTTAAAGTGCAACAATGAAAACAAACCAACACTAAAAATAATACTTATATATTTAACATCACAGTCTCACACTTATCAACATCACACTTATATATTTAACATCACAGTCTCACACTTATCAACATCACACTTATATATTTAACATCACAGTCTCACACTTATCAACATCACACTTATATATTTAAGTTGTGATAATGGATGACTAGGTTACAAATTCAAGAACAGCAAAATTTCTCCTTCACTTGACTGAGATCAGGAAAACTCCTCTCTGATATTATAATGGTCTTATTGATCCAAGCTTTCCTAAACATCCATTCTGATGGACCAACAGCTGTAAAGAGGACGAACTCTAAAAGAAAAGTATTCACATGGCTGGATGAACGAGGAATATGTGTGGATTCAGATTTCCTGTCAACCTAAAATGGGAACTTTGGATCAACTTAGAACAACGTATGTTTTTAAAAAGGATCTTGTTTCACAAGCCTGCACTAATGCCACACTCAACCACGAAACAAACATGAACAATTCATCAATGTGGCTTTTCTTCGAATGTAACACGACACTATCAAAAAGTGCTTCAGGTAAGTTTGTGGTTTTATGTGAACAAGGTTTGATCTGCCAGAGCTCTGTGGAGTCAATGGCTGTTTGAGCTGTGAAATTAAAAACACTCATGAAAACAGTATGTCAACAAACAAAAACCCTTTCAAGGGTAAAACAACAGTGATCATTAAAGTGGATGTGAACCCCCCCTCCCCTTCCTTCCCTCCCCATGCTGACCCCTCAAGTAGAGCCAATGAGAGAAACCCCAAAGGCAAGCAGATGAACCTCTGCTGTCACCTTAACTGACAAAAGAAAGATCTCCTTCACTGCATTTCCACTGCATAGAGAAAATCAGAGCTGCCAAGAACTGCAAATGTAAATGAATTTATGTTAACGTCACGTAAATTCAGTTTGCACAAGCCACAGTTGCCCAAAGTGTGCACATAATGAATGCCATTTGTTTCTCAGTGAAGGTCTGCAGGGACAAAGGGTTGCTACGTTATTCATCAAACTGGATTTTGCTGCAGCCAGGTAAACATCACCTGCTTATGTGGTGTATTTATTATACGATATTTATTATAACTTGAGGCATAAGGTGATTGGTGAATTTGAAGCAGGATTCTTATTGCACCTACTGACACAGCAGCCAGTCTGTGCTGTTTGACATCCTTCTCCTAAACAACTGTGATTGGTTGAATGACATGAGAAGTTTAACACTGGATCTAACATTTGTTTGACTATCTATGAGTTGCATGAGTTATTATATAGTTATTATATTATACTATAGTTCCTGCAGACTATATTTCAAAAGTACAGCTTTGAGAGGAAACCTTTTCCAAGAGAGACCTGAGAACAACATTGAAAGTCAGACCTGAGATAGAGCCACACAACCATAGTTGATTAAATATTAGTCAGAAAATCAAGAAACAAAAATAAATAATCAAAAAAAAAAAGAATTGCGAGGTTTTGAAAAAATATCTGATAATTAAGTTTTGAATTCTCCAACTCTAGAATCTTGAATGAGACCTTCTTTGCAGTTCAGTTCACTTAAAAAGTGCATAGCACCTGAAATTGCATTGATGCAGAGCAGAGAAAAGTAAAATAAAGTTCTTTTCTTATTCTTTAACATATAAGCAAATAAGGAGTTTTTTTCTTGGACACATAAACAATGTATTCAAAAGTAAATGTATTTAGTTTGATCAAATACTGATATGGCTGTTTCACATGTTTGTTAAGGTCTACAAAGAGCATTTTAAACTATAAACCACAAAACTTAGTTCATTTTGCCCCATCACAATGAGTGCAAACTTTGATCTGAAGTAAACATGGATTGAGTCAGCTATGCTGATTTTACTTGTAAAGAAAGCAGGTCAACCATAAATGATCTGGTGTTACTGAATGTCACTGGGCTGGCTGGGCTTCAAGGAAATCAAGTCTTACTCATATGTCTTCATTTAACCGCCAAAGGCTTATTATTATGATTATTATTATTATTATTATTATTATTATTATTATTATTATGATGATGATTATTAATTATTATTATTATCATCAGCATTATTATTATTAATAATAATATTAATAATTGTTATTATTATTATAATCATCAGCATTATTATTATTATTAATATTATTAATAATTATTATTATCATCATCACCATTATTATTATTATTATTATTATTAACAATTATTATTATTATAATCATCACTGTTATTATTATCATTATTATCATAATTATTATTGTTATATTATTATGATATTATTATTATTATTATTATTATTATTATTATTCTGTGTGCCTCTGCAAGGCATATATATAGAATGGATTGCTTTCAAATGTTATAAAGACATTAAATGCACAGAAGATGATGAGAAGATATTTTAGATAGTTTCAACACCAAAAAGTTTTGATCACCCATATTTGTTTGTCTGCAGGATTTCTCGAAAAGTTGTCAACATGTTGAAATTTTGTGTTGCGGTGGATCTTAGGCCAAGGAAGAGTTGATAAAATTGGGAGGCAGATTAAATTATGGGTGCAGTGGGTAATGTTTTCATATTCTTCCTCTATTTGATCATTATCATGAAAAATTACAATGGACCTATCAAAATAAAAATACCCAGACAATTCAGCATGTACCACCATGATGCACAACTGGATTGGAATCTGGATCTGGGTGACCAAAATACATATTCATATACACAGTAACAGAGAGCAGTAGAGACATGACACTGCCACCAATGTGTAGCTGAGAAAATGCAGTTTCAGAGTCGTAAAAAAAATAGATCTGGATCTGCTACTTTATAAAATCATATTTATTGATAACTCATAAACTACTGCTAATAAACATATCATCCTAAATGCCAATGGTTTTTAAGCATGCAGTCTGCTACTCTCTCTCAGAGAGTGCTACCAAAAATGTAAACATAAATATAAACATAAAATTAAAAGAAATTCAATTCAATTCAATTCAATATATTGCCAAATCACAACAAAAGTTATATCATATATTCTGGTACAATCCACCATGAGCAAGCACTTTGGCGACAGTGGCGACGAAAAACTGCCTTTTTTAAAAAGGCAGAAACGGCGAGCAGATCCGAGACTCATGGTGGGCGGACCTCTGCTTTGACCGGTTGGGGTGAGAGAGAGAGAGAGAGAGAAAAGTTGGGAGAGAGAAAGAGAGAAAGAGGCAGATGGAGGCAGATGGAGAGGGGGAGGGAGAGGGGGAGGGAGGGAGGGAGGGACAGGGACACAGACATATTCAACCATAATAACAATAACAACTATTATTATAGAAAGATTACAATTTATAGTATTTATAATAACTACTACAATAACAACACTGTTAATAATAATGCTAATATTATATATAGCTAGAGTAATAATAATAGATAGATATAATAGATAGATATAATAAATAATAATAGATAGAGTAATAATTATAATAAATGGTAAGGATACAACACATGACAAAGGAGTGAGGTGGAGCCTGCCTGAAGGTCTTACTGACGATGGAGGCTCTGGGTTGGTGGATGACTCAGCGCTGTGAGGGCAGGATGGAGCTGGAGCTGTGTCAGAGGGACTCTCTGGTAAGGGTTTGTATTTAAACACAAACCCAGCAAAGTCTTGGCCTCTGAAACACAGGAGAGAAATCAGAAGATTAGATGTTTAAGTGGGCAGGTGCAGTGATCCAATGAAAACAAGATCTGAATAATATTTGGTTTCAAATAATACTTTGTATTATGAAGCTGCATGGGTGTATTTGTGTGTCTAACCTATAGAGAGTGAACTGTTGATTCCTATTTTGTTGTCGAGAAAATCCTTGGTAGAAAAAGCCCCATGTCCTCCCAGCAGTGAATGAAAAAGGGCTCCCAGCTGCCAAACAGTGGTGGGACGGGCCCAGTAGGTCTCAGCGGTGAACCACTCTGGAGGAAAGTATCTCCAGGTACCTAGTTCACACATCAACAGATCAATGGAAGAGACACACAGAAAGATGGATGTTAAAAGATAGGAAAAAGATGAAGGGAAGACTTTTTTTTAAACATAAAGTCATTATTTTGAAGATTGACAAATGAGTGAGGAGTAGAAGTCAGATATCGTACCACAGAGGTCTTGGTAAGAGGCCTCCGATGAGAAGGCACCACAACCAAAGTCCACCATAGCTCTACAGCTCGATCACTGGCGATGGAAAGCAGGACATTTTCTAACTTAATGTCCCGGTGAAAGACGCCCTTCGAATGCATGTCAACCGCTGCATCAACCTGCTGTTTCAGGATCACCTGAGACAGAAGAGAAGAAGTAGAATTTCAAACAGCTATTTATGGCTTTTATTTAATGGATCTGAGCCATTAAATTACAACACATCTTCTTTGTAGAGTCCATGTTGTTCCCACAATACGTATTAAAAGCTCATAAACACACACGAACATTTAATGTCACATTTCAGCTTCTGTACCTTTGCCTCACGTTCAGTCAGGGATCCTCCGCGCTGTACAAGGTATCTGTGGAGGCTCATGCAGCGCTGTGGTCTCTCCATGACCAGGATCAACTTCTGGTGCCGTATGTACCGGTCCAGAAGAGACACGGCAGCTGACTGTCCAGATGATCCTGGTAGACCGGCAGCTTTTAGCATGAGAGCCACCTCCAGGATAACCTTGTATTCCTTCCCCTGGCAGTCCTAAAGGAAATAATCACATAATGCACCAAGTGGTCAATGATATGGTCAGTGACTGCTAACCTGCTTCTCTGCTAACCTGCTTCTCTGCTAACTTGCTTCTCTGCTAACCTGCTTCTCTGCTAACTTGCTTCTCTGCTAACCTGTTTCTCTGCTAACCTGCTTCTCTGCTAACCTGCTTCTCTGCTAACCTGTTTCTCTGCTAACCTGCTTCTCTGCTAACCTGCTTCACTGCTAACCTGCTTCTCTGCTAACCTGCTTCTCTGCTAACTTGCTTCTCTGCTAACCTGCTTCTCTGCTAACTTGCTTCTCTGCTAACCTGCTTCACTGCTAACCTGCTTCACTGCTAACCTGCTTCTCTGCTAACTTGCTTCTCTGCTAACCTGCTTCTCTGCTAACTTGCTTCTCTGCTAACCTGCTTCACTGCTAACCTGCTTCTCTGCTAACTTGCTTCACTGCTAACCTGCTTCACTGCTAACCTGCTTCTCTGCTAACCTGCTTCTCTGCTAACCTGCTTCACTGCTAACCTGCTTCACTGCTAACTTGCTTCACTGCTAACCTGCTTCACTGCTAACCTGCTTCTCTGCTAACCTGCGTCTCTGCTAACCTGCTTCACTGCTAACCTGCTTCACTGGTAACCTGCTTCTCTGCTAACTTGCTTCTCTGCTAACCTGCTTCTCTGCTAACCTGCTTCTCTGCTAACCTGCTTCACTGCTAACCTGCTTCACTGCTAACCTGCTTCTCTGCTAACCTGCTTCACTGCTAACCTGCTTCTCTGCTAACCTGCGTCTCTGCTAACCTGCTTCACTGCTAACCTGCTTCTCTGCTAACCTGCTTCTCTGCTAACCTGCTTCACTGCTAACCTGCTTCTCTGCTAACTTGCTTCTCTGCTAACCTGCTTCTCTGCTAACCTGCTTCTCTGCTAACCTGCTTCACTGCTAACCTGCTTCACTGCTAACCTGCTTCACTGCTAACCTGCTTCTCTGCTAACCTGCTTCACTGCTAACCTGCTTCACTGCTGCTAACCTGCTTCTCTGCTAACCTGCTTCACTGCTAACCTGCTTCACTGCTGCTAACCTGCTTCACTGCTAACCTGCTTCTCTGCTAACCTGCTTCACTGCTAACCTGCTTCACTGCTGCTAACCTGCTTCTCTGCTAACCTGCTTCACTGCTAACCTCACCGGTTTCAGCAAGAAATGGCCGAATCACCTGATTGGACGGAAAGATTCCGCTATGGTTCTCTCAGGTGGTAAAGGTTGTTTTGGTTTTTTTTCTGGGTTTTCTGCTGATTATTATTGTCTATCTCCCCAATCACATTATGAATAGTCTCAGTTTCCTACTTTTATCCACCAAACTACTCATTGGTCCTCCATGATTACAGACATTTCATATTTTAACAGTGTGTCTCTGTGCTTGAAGAGCAATTTGTTGTTATTGAGTTTGTTAACTCAAAGTGCACTTTTTCTTGTCTCTAAAAATATGTGTCCCCACCCCCAAACACTAATAAATATACAGTCCATTTCAGCCCAAATAATTGTTCACCATAATTTGGAAAACTATACGATCAGACAGAAATTCATAAAAGCCATTCTGAGAGCAAAATCTTATGTCGATTATATTTCATTAGGTTTATTAACATAATTTCAACAGCTTCACAAGCTAGATTTTCATCCATTTTTAAGTTTCAGTCAAATTTTAAAAATCTTATGTACATAAAATTACATTTCTATATTTTTCCATCACTTGTTGTACCTTTATAGGTATGTATTCAAAAACTGTGATATATGATGGGATTCTAACTGCGTCTCTCCACCCAGTAGCATGTTTTTAATTAATTCTTTTGTCCCCTTTGAACCATTTCTACACTTTTTATTATCAGCCAAGTGGTGATATAGAATGGTGACATGCAATAAGGGCCTCATGTTGCAGTTACTCACTGTATGTACTGATTTTGTTGGATTTCTGATGACGACAGAACATATTTCATGTGAGGAAAATCTACAAAGCAATTTCCATGATAATATTCAGATTAGGTTTTCACCCAGATCAAGTCCAGTGTTCAATCTCAGCATTTCTGTGCTAGCTTGATGACGGGAATAGTTGATTTCTGAAGGGACATATTGTGAAAAACACACTTTTTCACAGTTTGTACACATATATTTGTTTTTATATTTATACTGAACAACAGTGGAAACACTTAATTTTAAAAACCCTAATCTACTGAAACCAACAACCATGTGATTCACTGAATAGACTTTTTTTAAGTACCCACAACCAAAACATGTTAAATCTCCCACAAGCTGTTTGCCAGTTAAACTCACACATGCGTGAAGCCGTGTATTGTTGTTTACACAACCTCAAACAAGATAGAAGTGAGATTTGTATTTTCTTGTTTACTGCCTTCACTTTTCACGGTGGATTTGGAGAGAAGAAGCTTTCCAATAAACCAGTAGCAAGAAAGCCGCTTGTGTCTTAAGTATGTATGATTATTTAAAAATAAATTAATGAATTAATCATTTAAAACAAAGTTTCTGACAGGAAGCAGAAAACCTCACGTCTGATGCAATATTCACAGGAAATGAGCTGATCCAAATTCATCCAAATCACTTGTTTTACACAAACCTACACAGTTACTGCTTTCACTGTTTGAGTTAATTGTACAGTTTATCAACTCTGTTATTGTTATGCATTGAATATAATATAAATATCCATATAATGCACCACTTAGTCAGGAGCCATCAGTTTCCTCAATGATAGAAAAGGTTGGGAACCACTGCTTTAAGATGACTCATTTAACAGATTAAATCCAAAGTGTCTCCACATATGGATTCATCTAAAAAGAATGAGTCTGATGAATCTGCAGCTAACACTCTAACTAGTGTCTGGTTACTGTAGCAGCAAGGAGAGGCTTCAGGAGACAAAATCTGGAACAGAACTGAGAAAAAACAAAAAGAAAAGACGCTTGAGAAAAGGATGATAACTAGCTCTGATTTTAAGAGTGGATGATAAAAATGCACAGACAGAAGCAGTTTCAGCTCCTTTAAATGAGCTAAACTGTGGCCGACCATCAGTTCTGAGGATTTCTACACATACAAACATCATATATTAACATATCTGTGCAATAATGAGACTGTTGTGACAATACACAGCACTTTATGTTGTTTTTATTCATCTTTTATCTATCTATCTATCTGTCTATCTATCTGTCTGTCTATCTATCTATCTATCTATCTATCTATCATCTATCTATCTATCTATCTATCTATCTGTCTATCTATCTATCTATCTATCTATCTATCTATCTATCTATCTATCTATCTGTCTATCTATCTATCTATCTATCTGTCTATCTATCTATCTATCTATCTATCTGTCTATCTATCTATCTATCTATCTATCTATCTGTCTATCTATCGATCTATCTGTCTATCTATCTATCTATCTATCTATCTATCTATCTATCTATCTATCTATCTGTCTATCTATCGATCTATCTATCTATCTGTCTATCTATCTGTCTATTTATCGATCTATCTATCTATCTATCTATCTATCTATCTATCTATCTGTCTATCTATCTATCTATCTATCTATCTATCTATCTATCTGTCTATCTATCGATCTATCTATCTATCTATCTATCTATCTATCTATCTATCTATCATCTATCTATCTATCTATCTATCTATCTATCTATCATCTATGTACCTATCTATCATCTATCTATCTATCTATCTATCTATCTATCTATCTATCTATCTATCTATCATCTATGTACCTATCTATCATCTATCTATCTATCTATCTATCTATTTATCTATCTATCTATCTATGTATCTGTCTTCATTTACAATAGGAATCTTGCATTTATTCTATAATTGGCTAAATAGATTACAAGTTATTTGAGACAAATAATCCCTCAGTGGAAGCAAAGAGGCTACAATGTCAGAATTAGGCTAACGTTAGCTGCTCTGTCCTGCACTGCAGTGGATTTGGGGACGTTTAGTCTCCACCAACCACAGCCAACATTACATATTGTTAGGTCTGTCAAACACAATGGATACGCTTCAACCTATAGAAGCCTTGTTTCATTGTAAAGACAAGTCATCAGAAATCTGACCTGGTGGATGAAAGATAACACCAACAGACTGTAAATCACATGTGTTGAAATTTAACTATATATTTGATTTAAAAATATTAAAGCTAGAAATAGACTATTAAGTGAAAATCTACAGGTATTTTTCCTCCTTCTCCTTTGTCAGTTGTGGAATTATGTTTAGAAGTAGTTTGGATTCAAGTGTTTTATTTTGTAAAATTGTTTTTTATATTAAATTGAGCAAATAAATGAAATGACGGCATGAATCAATCATTCAGTCAATCAATGAACATCTAATCTGTGTGTTGTCTACGTTAAAACAAATTCACATTCAGATTTTTATTTGTGATGCTAAGGCTCTGCTTGTCTTACTCATACATGAATAATTCACTTTTTAGGAGACTTTTTCCCTGAGACAAAGCTTTAGCATTAGCATTAGCCCCTCTGCTGGTCAAATTTAGTACATTTTTACAGGGTCTGTTCTTGAAAAAAATCAGCTGGAAGAAAATAAAATAGGAGCTGGAGTTTTTAGATACTCAGATTTAGCTTTAACCAATTACACCTAGATAATTATAGCTAAGAAAACTTTGCAGTTAGCAGACAAATTTAACAATCACTGCCTGAAAGGAGAAGTCTGCTTTGTCTCCCTCTTTCTGAAATCAAGGACCCATTGTTTCTAGAAATATGAGGAATTATGAGACATAAATCAGCCCAATAGCATTTTAAACTGCATATGATTTGCATGAATAGCAACATCAACCAGAGGATGGAGCAAACAGTCAGTTCTGTCTCCCTATTTGACTCTTTATCTCACCAACAAAAGCAGAGATTGGATGATGAACATATTCATCCCTCAGTATATTCACTGCACCAGTTGGGTGTGTTAGTCACAGAGAGAGGCCTGTGTCTCATGCATGAATGAATCATTTATATACATAGTTATATACTGACTGAAATTAACTGCAAGATTTCTTTTCCCTGATTCTATTAGAATATGTTAAACAGCCAAACACACTCAAAACTCTGTGGCTGCATGATTTTACTCAGTGACATCCTGCTTTGAGCTTCTCAGGCAGGTCTCACTGTCTTTGACTCTGTCTCATCATGGAGACGTGTGACTCATTAGAAAGACTCAAAATCTGCTTCATGTTGAATGTGTTTCACTAACGTTAACTTACAATAACCAGTGGAAGAAACACTCAGACCCTTTACTTTAGTAAAAATATCAAATCCACAACAAGTAAGAGTCTTTTTCTATTGTGAGATACTGAATCATTTTTCCTCTTTGGGGTTATTCTCTTGACACCATCTGTGGAGTTTAGAGAAAATGATCCTACTAACAATTCATATTCATCTCAAGCATGAGGAGGAGCCCCAACTCCACACTGAATCTTTCTAAGGGGCCACAAGATATAAAGGTTGGAAGAAAGATTTATGAGCTTATTATGACTTTTTAAGTAAAATTCAAAAAATTTCAAAGAAAAATGAAAATTCAGTCATTTTCTACTCACCTCCATGCAAAGATTGGTGAAGTTTTTTTAGTCCACAAAACAGTCTGGAGTAAAACAGTCTGGAGCAAAACAGCCTGGAGTAAAACAGTCTGGAGTAAAACAGCCTGGAGTAAAACAGCCTGGAGTAAAACAGTCTGTAGTAAAACAGTCTGGAGCAAAACAGTCTGGAGGAAAACAGTCTGGAGTAAAACAGTCAAACAGTCTGGAGTAAAACAGTCTAGAGTAAAACAGTCAAACAGTCTGTAGTAAAACAGTCTGCAGCAAAACAGTCTGGAGTACAACAGTCAAACAGTCTGGAGAAAAACAGTCAAACAGTCTTTAGTAAAACAGTCTGCAGTAAAACAGTCTGGAGTAAAACAGTCTGGAGGAAAACAGTCTGGAGGAAAACAGCCTGGAGTAAAACAGTCTGCAGCAAAACAGTCTGCAGTAAAACAGTCTGGAGGAAAACAGTCTGCAGTAAAACAGTCTGCAGCAAAACAGTCTGCAGCAAAACAGTCTTGAGTAAAACAGTCTGCAGTAAAACAGTCTAGAGTAAAACAGTCTGGAGTAAAACAGTCTGGAGTAAAACAGTCTGAAGTAAAACAGTCTGGAAGAAAACAGTCTGGAGCAAAACAGTCTGGAAGAAAACAGTCTTCAGCAAAACAGTCTGCAGTAAAACAGTCTGGAAGAAAACAGTCTGCAGCAAAACAGTCTGGAGCAAAATAGTCTGGAAGAAAACAGTCTGGAGCAAAACAGTCTTCAGCAAAACAGTCTGCAGTAAAACAGTGTGTAGTAAAACAGTCTGTAGTAAAACAGTCTGGAAGAAAACAGTCTGCAGTAAAACAGTCTGCAGTAAAACAGTCTGTAGTAAAACAGTCTGGAGGAAAACAGTCTGCAGTAAAACAGTCTGGAGTAAAACAGTCTGTAGTAAAACAGTCTGTAGTAAAACAGTCTGCAGCAAAACAGTCTGGAGTAAAACAGTCTGGAAGAAAACAGTCTGGAGCAAAACAGTCTGGAAGAAAACAGTCTGCAGTAAAACAGTCTGCAGTAAAACAGTCTGGAGTAAAACAGTCAAACAGTGTAGTAAAACAGTCTGGAAGAAAACAGTCTGGAGTACAACAGTCAAACAGTCTGTAGTAAAACAGTCTGGAGGAAAACAGTCTGCAGTAAAACAGTCTGGAGTAAAACAGTCTGTAGTAAAACAGTCTGTAGTAAAACAGTCTGCAGCAAAACAGTCTGGAGTAAAACAGTCTGGAAGAAAACAGTCTGGAGCAAAACAGTCTGGAAGAAAACAGTCTGCAGTAAAACAGTCTGCAGTAAAACAGTCTGTAGTAAAACAGTCTGGAGTAAAACAGTCTGCAGTAAAACAGTCTGGAGTAAAACAGTCTAGAGTAAAACAGTCAAACAGTGTAGTAAAACAGTCTGGAAGAAAACAGTCTGGAGTACAACAGTCAAACAGTGTGGAGTAAAACAGTCAAACAGTCTGTAGTAAAACAGTCTGCAGTAAAACAGTCTGGAGTAAAACAGTCTGGAGGAAAACAGTCTGGAGGAAAACAGCCTGGAGTAAAACAGTCTGCAGCAAAACAGTCTGCAATAAAACAGTCTGGAGGAAAACGGTCTGCAACAAAACAGTCTGCAGTAAAACAGTCTGGAGTAAAACAGTCTGGAGGAAAACAGTCTGTAGTAAAACAGTCTGGAGCAAAACAGTCTGGAGCAAAACAGTCTGGAGCAAAACAGTCTGGAGGAAAACAGTCTGGAGGAAAACAGTCTGGAGCAAAACAGTCTGGAGGAAAACAGTCTGTAGTAAAACAGTCTGTAGTAAAACAGTCTGGAAGAAAACAGTCTGGAAGAAAACAGACTGCAGTAAAACAGTCTGGAGGAAAACAGTCTGGAAGAAAACAGTCTGTAGTAAAACAGTCTGGAGTAAAACAGTCTGTAGTAAAACAGTCTGGAGTAAAACAGTCTGTAGTAAAACAGTCTGGAGTAAAACAGTCTGGAGGAAAACAGTCTGCAGTAAAACAGTCTGGAGGAAAACAGTCTGGAGCAAAACAGTGTGGAGGAAAACAGTCTGGAGCAAAACAGCCTGGAGGAAAACAGTCTGGAGGAAAACAGTCTGGAACAAAACAGTCTGGAGTAAAACAGTCTGTAGTAAAACAGTCTGGAGGAAAACAGTCTGGAGCAAAACAGTCTGGAGGAAAACAGTCTGCAGTAAAACAGTCTGTAGTAAAACAGTCTGGAGTAAAAGAGTCTGGAGCAAAACAGTCTGGAGGAAAACAGTCTGGAGCAAAACAGTCTGGAGGAAAACAGTCTGGAGCAGAACAGTCTGTAGCAAAACAGTCTGGAGCAGAACAGTCTGGAGTAAAACAGTCTGGAGTAAAACAGTCTGGAAGAAAACAGCCTGCAGTAAAACAGTCTGCAGGAAAACAGCCTGGAAGAAAACAGTCTGGAGCAAAACAGTCTGCAGTAAAACAGTCTGCAGTAAAACAGTCTGGAGGAAAACAGTCTGGAAGACAACAGTCTGTAGTAAAACAGTCTGGAGGAAAACAGTCTGTAGTAAAACAGTCTGGAGGAAAACAGTCTGGAGGAAAACAGTCTGGAGTAAAACAGTCTGGAGCAAAACAGGCTGGAGGAAAACAGTCTGGAGCAAAACAGTCTGGAGGAAAACAGTCTGGAGGAAAACAGTCTGGAGCAAAACAGTCTGGAGTAAAACAGTCTGTAGTAAAACAGTCTGTAGTAAAACAGTCTGGAGGAAAACAGTCTGGAGGAAAACAGTCTGGAGGAAAACAGTCTGGAGGAAAACAGTCTGTAGTAAAACAGTCTGTAGTAAAACAGTCTGGAGGAAAACAGTCTGGAGTAAAACAGTCTGGAGCAAAACAGTCTGGAGGAAAACAGTCTGGACCAAAACAGTCTGGACCAAAACAGTCTGGAGGAAAACAGTCTGGAGCAAAACAGTCTGGAATAAAACAGTCTGCAGTAAAACAGTCTGCAGTAAAACGGTCTGGAGGAAAACAGTCTGGAGTAAAACAGTCTGCAGCAAAACAGTCTGCAGTAAAACAGTCTTGCAGTAAAACAGTCTGGAGGAAAACAGTCTGGAGTAAAACAGTCTGGAGGAAAACAGTCTGGAGTAAAACAGTCTTGCAGTAAAACAGTCTGGAGGAAAACAGTCTGGAGTAAAACAGTCTGCAGCAAAACAGCGTTACTTGTTTAAAAATGTTTTAAAAAATGTTTTAAAACAACAGAGCCAGAGACCAGACAGCTATCCTCAGAGGTGGTTGAAGCATGCCAACATGAAGTGCACAGGCACTATAGGCTTATCCAAACACATAACACATATTCTTATTTGCATGGATTTATTCTAAATTTAACTACTATTTATTTTTTGTCAAAATTATGGCTAAAACTATGGAACCGTAAAAATTAGCCCTGTTTTTCTGAATGAATGAGATAATTATGTCATTAATTGAGAAAATAAAAAGGGAGCTGGAGAAAGTGTGGTAAATGATTGGTTTGTTTATTTCTTCCATAGCAGGTGGATTTAGTGGATTCAGCTGATATAACACTGCCACCCTGTGGTGACAGAGGAGAAGAGCATTGATTGGTCTCTGAGGAGGATGTCAGTATTCTCTCTCCTCTCATATCCCCTGTCTGTCGGTCAGGTCTGCTGGGTATGGTGGCCCACATGATGTTCTAACATTACGTTTCTAACCATCAACCAAACATTTTCTTTAGTCCTCCATGTTACAACATGTTTCAAAATCGGCAAGTCGTGTAAGAAAAGAGTTTAGAGTTGTTGTAGTTGTTTGAATTTTTTTTTAAAGTTTTCTATTCCTCTGATACCACATCTGTCTTTAAATTGCTCCATGTTTCACTGTGTTCACCAGCTAGTTGCTGTCATCATCTGTTTGAGCTTTGACTCTAGCTGGAAACAGAAAACTGATCATCTCTTGATGAGATTGGTGAGACAGAGTTAAAACCAGAACAATCAGCTGAAGGATGTTAAAACATCTTATGAAGTTCAGATGCTGTGTGAAATAGAAATAAAATAATGTCATATTTTTGGCAACAGTCAAAACACAATGTATTATTTAATGTTTCTGTTTTCTTCAGAATAGGCTCATAATTAAAATTGGTGGAAGCAACAAATTACAAACAAGTTTGGGGCAGTAAAGTTATGGAACAGAGGTTCACTGCTTCTTAAATACAATTACAGTATGGGCTCTGGAACAATTAGTTTGAAATTGATAGGATTCTGTTTTTATTCACATTTTTCACGATGTCCCAGAGTTTTTTAGAAATGAGGTTGTGACAGTAGTTAGCTTTCTAGTAACATGTTAGTTTGTTCAGGGCTGACCTGAGGGCTGTTTCTTCACCCACACAGGAATACAGGTGTGTGTGTAAAAAGAATGAGGGTTACATGGGTGGATGATGCCTAAAGGCCGTGCTGAGTGCCTTGACCTACAGCAGCACGCCTCCAACCGAACAGCATGCTCTGTGCTGACGACGTTTCACCGAGGGCGATGCTGTTTCTCTGCCCGAGAACAGCTTCAGATGATTCATGTAGTTATTAGTAACACCTGTGTTTTTCCTACTATGACAAGACTGCTGTGGAAAAGAGGTTTATCCACAGCTTAGACACACACATGCTGCCCAACGATCATTTTCAAAAGTATGACATTAAAACCAGGACAATATTTAAAAACTATTCACCAAAGTCATTCTGGATGCTCCCTGGAGACATCTCAGTTCTCCTGATACTTTTCCAGTATTACAGGATTTACTCCTCATAGTCACACAAAGGGTTTATGTGTTTACAGTAACATACAGTTTCATAATGTCCCTATGAAACTCTGAGTTTGACCAATAAACAGAGTTTTGGTCATGGGTTCAAGTGGAGGTGGTTTGCTGGTGAGTTGAACACGATCTATTAAATCCACTGCTGCTTTCAGGACCTCAGGACAATTTAAACATGTAGAATTATGACAACTTTAGGTATTTACAAATTAGATTTATTATTATACATCAGATCTCTTAGATTATATTAACAAGAATTAAAAAAGCGTTACCCTGATGGGAGTGGAACTCACTGATATGTTGCGCCTCATATGAATGGTTGGATGTTTCGGCCAGCCATGATATTTCTTGTTCTCAAACCATTTCTCATTGAACTTACATTTACCCAAAGTTGACTCTGCACACAATGTTGTCTTATTTTTCCCCCCCATCAAAGTGCAGATTGTGTTCAAACAAACAGGATATTGCAGAAATGGTCATTGTAGTGGAATATAGGCTGAAATACTGGGAAAATAAAACCTAAAAACTCAACAAAAAGACACGCTCATTCAATCTGCCCAGATAAAACTGAACACATCCCCTCTGAAGTATTCCAGACATTTTAAGACGTAATATGTCAAATAAATTTGAGATGTTTTGAGACTTTTTAAGGATCCTGATCGAAGTCAGCATCTTGGACCTCCAGAAAGTGTTCCATAAACCTAAGTAAGTAATAGGTAAGTAATACCTAAACCCTGGAAATGTATTCATCTGGAATCATGTGTTTATCATCAGTAATTTATGGGTTAACAACAAAAATATAGTTTTCCATAATGGAAGATCCTGATCTATTTTTCATGTGGATATAACTTCTTTCACAGATACATTAATCCATTTAATGACTCTGCATCTGCATTATCTCAGCTACATATTGGTGGCAGTGTCATGTCTCTGTGACCCAATACATACTGACCCCCCCCCCACATATAGATTTAATCTACCACATCTAGATGATGATCAGGATCAATTGCCCATAGTGGTGCATACATGTCCACCTCACCAGATGCTCTCCTGTAAACTTGAAAAGTTCATAAGAAAAAATAAATACATACAGAATGATTTGAATTAAACACTAAAAGTAGCAAAAGAAATCATTTAAAATGATTCAAATACATCACCTATGGGATGCAAACTCGCATCCTTGGTGTGGGACTCCATCTAAACCACTAGATCAGCATATAGGACACAGTCACATGACCAACATGAGGTTGATGGTTTTGAAAATGTGGGCTGTAACTATATTTTCCATGAGAACTCTAAAGAGTTTCCGTAGGGACCTTGAATTGCAGGAAGTCTGTCAGACTTACAGGCGTTCTGTCAGAGTTAAGTTTAGTCGTGGAACATCGTTAATTGTTCAAGCCGGGGGATCTTTATTTTCATTGGCTTAAAATTTTTGATGACGCTGATAAAATGTTTGGTTTTTTTAAAACAAGGCCCTGGTTCTGCCTCAAAATTTTATCAACTCCTTCTTGGCCCAAGATCCAGGCCTACACAGAATTTCATCAAAATCTGACAACTTTTAGAGATTAAAAAAGAAACATGGGTGATCAATAACCTCCATCACTCATTGTTGGAAGTGATCAGTCATCCAGAAACACCAAACCCCAGATGATGTACTCCTCCTCCATCACTAGATGGCAGTATTAGCTTTTAACCACAGTAAAGCATGAGGAAACTTTCATCTGATGAGAAGATTGATGGATTTCCACTTTCTAACATGTCCTCTATTTCTTCATTGGTGGTTACTCTTCCAGCTCAAATGACAAATAGCAGACATTCATTATGCAGCAATAAGCAGAACCTACCAATATTTGATTCATCATTTCATGAATAAAAATTCATTCTGGTTTTCCAGCTCCTGCAGAGAAACTCGTGGTAAATATGGAGCATCAAATGAATTTAGGAGATTCTGGTGAATTTTTATGCATCAATTTGTGCTTTATTCTCCATCAAATGATGCCTTTATTTATGTAAATGAAAACACAAAATCAAGACAAAATAGAAAGCAATATAATAGATTTAAGGACCAGTTCACCCAAAAGTGAAAACTTTTCTCCCTCATGCTGGAACTTCACCTGGATGTCAGATGAATCAGGATCTAAGAGTTTTTCACTTTTTATTTTAAAAAACTTCCATTAATTTATCGAAAAGCAAAAAGCTTGATTACTTTCTTCATTCCTCAAAACTTATGACATTTTCTTATATACACTGCTAAAAAAAAATGAAGTGAACAATTAATCATCAGAGTATAACATCAAGTCAGTTAAACTTCAGGGATATCAATCTGTCCATTTAAAAAGCAAAGTGATTGTGAATCAGTTTCACCTGCTTTGGTGCAAATGAAAGTGACAACAGGTGCAATGGAGAGGAAAAAGCAAGACAACCCACAAAAAGGGAATGTTTTTACATGTTGTGTCCACAGACATTTATCCTTCCTGACAGATTCTTCTCTAGTTTGGTGTTTTGCTAGTGTAACCAGCAGGTTAGGGCAGACATTCCAGTCCTTGCACCAGTCTCCACCATACCCACTTCTGCCAGCTGTAGTGAGTCCCCTAATCAGCAGTGAGTTAAATATCAGGCAGAAAATGGTGCTCAGTCTCTTCTGCTGCTTTCTGTGCTGGCTGACTCAGGCCATTGGAGACCAACCTGCCTGTGTGCTGAGATCCTGGTGTCCACTGAGTGCAAAATGTTACATACAGCCAAGGTACCCTCTGTTTCTGTCTGCATCACCTTGTGTTAATTTAATTGTTTAAATGACACATACACTGAAATTTATTGGTGCGCGCACATGCTGGAACTGTGGGTTGATCACACGAACTAAGCGTGGCACACAAAGGTATTTCTTGCTTCTTTTCCTTTTTTTATGCTGGATGAACCACCTGAAACTCCCATCATTAACATGTTTGTCCCTTGTCCTCATTGCCACTGCTGCTTTGCCTTGGTTTAAATTGTGTTCTTTTATTCCTGATTCAAGTTTTACAGCGTTTTAGCCCTGATTTGCTCTGTTTTAATTAATACAGCCTTTTATGGTTTTAATCAACAACCATTTTTTTAACCTTATTTCCAGTTGATTATTTTTATATTGTTTTATAGTAGTTTAATTACCCTTGTTTTATGGCTGCGTGAGGGGAGTATCATTCTAGAAAACCCATCATTTTAAGGTAAAGCATCCTTGTAAGGGTCCACAGCTAGTGCACCGGGTTGGATTATGTAAGTAGTTGACAGGGTGGTTTTGTTGTTTGCATGTTTTATTCCTAAAGTGTTATTTCTACTTATCCTGTTGGTGTGACATTGTTTGCAACTAATTCCACTGGTAACCAGTACACCCGAGTTAAAAGTTGTGGCCGCCCTTAGTGTGCTTTACTCGTCGTTCCTCCACCTCTGTTTTTAGATATTTAATTGTTTACTGTATTTATTTGTTTTTATTACGAAGGTGGTGGTTTTGTTGTTTATGGGATCACAACAATGAAGGTGCTGACCTTGATTTACATAGGGCTGTTATAAAACTTTAACAGAACAAAACGATTAAAATATGTATATTGACCTAAAACCACGTCTCTGTCATCAATGTGGACTTGTCTGTGTTTTGGGGAAATCCTATGTATGGAAACCGGAAGGAGTTATTGACTCATTTTTTTTTTTAAAGTTATCCTTTGGGTGAAAGTTCCATAGTGTTAATATTTTAACATATTACCAAAACTAACCACGGCCCCTTCTGGCCCGGTTACACTAGTACCACCACAGACTGTCCAGGAGCTCACTGATGCCCTGATCCAGGTCTGGGAGGAGATCCCCCAGGACACCATCTGCTGACTCATCAGGAACATGCCCGGATGTTGTTGTTAGTGCATACAGGTACGCGGGGGCCAAACACACACCTGAGTTGCCATGATGAAATTCATACAAGTTGGATCAGCCTGTGATTTAAATTTTTACTTTGATTTTGAATCCAGCCCTCAATGGTTGATAAATTTGGTTTCCATTGACCGTTGTTATGTCATTGTATTCTCAACAAATTATACAATGAACATCAGGAGAGATTTTCAATTTATAATCCAATGTGTGATTTAAATGTTGCCTAAAGTTTTTTGAGCAGTGTAAATTAGCAAAACTCAGCCAGTAGAACTGTTGTGCCATGGTGGAGGTTTGGACTCTAACCAGCACCCCTCTAGTTGTTTAGAAAATTCACAAATGTCAAAATGTCCTGTCACAATGTTAGCAATACTGAAAAATGTGAGTGCAACGTGTTAATTCTTCATTTATGAGTGTTCTGCTAATCTGGATAATTTAATATATAACTATGATCAGTTCCAGCTGTGGTTTTCAGCTTATTCATGTATTTGTGGCTCAGATTAGATGTGACTGAGGAACACAGGAATCCAGCAGCCCTCGTAGACTCGATGACATCATTACGATATCATTGGAGACTATCTTCCCAGACATGACAAGAAGATATTATAAAACCGTTTTCACAGGCTGTGACCAGTAAACTGGCATTTTTAGGTAAAATCATTGGAGTACACTTAAAGGTTTAATCCCACTCAGTATTTTCCTTCTCAAGGCGTGTGAAGAATTTAAAAAGTAACCACAATATTTTTATTCAGTAGGATGAATGCTATTCTACAGCCTGATATAACGATCATATTTTTAGCACAGCAGAATACAGAGAACAATTCTGATTTTAAGCCCCTGAGGGGTGAATATTCTGAAGTAAACAAAGGACCATTTTCAAATTCAAAATCCCAAAGGCTTTCCCAGATTTCTTGGCCACGCAAGGCTCCACGTGCATGGATCAAATGGAGAACATGTAACCCAGTTTAAAAAGTCATTTTATTTATTCATGACTTATATTTTTAACCATCCCATCCCGGATCGCTATACTGTGTATATCCGGGTCAGGACAGGGTCACTTCCTCTTTCTGCACTCTGGCTGGTTGGTGTGTGTTTGTGCATAAAATAACAGATAGTGAGGAAAAGGCATCGAGTAGCTGAACAAAAGAAACGGAGATTAAAACTAGTAAAAAAAAAGTGTTGCAAAAAATGCATTTGGGTGGAATGCATTTTGTACTCCTAGACTGTTAGTTGAGTAGAGTTTACCTTCAATAAAGGCTGACATTATGCCTGAGACTTGAAACTTTTAGTTATGAAAGTTAAGTTTCATAACTTAGTGTTTTTTACTATGCCTAAGTTTTAAGTTGTATATGTAAACCTTTTTTGAAAAGGTCATTTGAAATGACTTTTTGTATTTTTTAGTTGGTTTTGCACTTCAGAAAATGTTTTCTTCTTTAAAACCAAGAAGTGACCTCAAGACATTTTATGACACCGTGCTGGCTTCAGCCATTTTTTATGGTGTGGTCTGCTGGTCGGACAGGAAAAGACTCGACAAACTGATAAGGAAGGCCAGTTCTGTCCTGGGATGCCCAGTGGAGGTGGTGGGAGGAAGGAGGATGACAACTAAGCTGTCATCCATGATGGACAATCACTCCCACCCGATGCGGGACCGAGTAACAGCACTGGAGAGCTCCTTCAGCGACAGGTTGCTTCACCCAAAGTGCGTGAAGGAGCGCTTTCTCAAGTCTTTCCTTCCTGCAGCTGTTAGACTGTACAATCAGCACTGCTCCCAGTAGACCTAACTATTTGTAGTACTTGTGTTATTTTGAAATACTGAGACACTTTTTTGTAATGGTATTTTTTTGTGAAATATTTTTGAGACACTTTACCCCCTTCCTTTATTGTATTGTATTTTAAAAAAAATATTATTTCCCCTCCTCCTGCTGTGTTTTTTGTACACTGTGCTGCTGCAATACTGTAAATTTCCCCACTGTGGGACTAATAAAGGGATATCTTATCTTATCTTAAGTGTTAATTTAGCTCTGTTTTTAGTTTTAAAGATGAGCACAAATGCACATTGTTTATATAGATAATACTGTGCTTTTTGAATTTCAAACAATATTCTTTCTCTCTAAAACGCAGAATGTAATAAGCCAGTAGCACCTAAATACACTTTGTTTTGGAAAATATTTTCTTTAGAGAACCAGTTACCAGAGCAATGATGACATAACATGACACAAACATAAAATATGTTGGAATAATTTATTTTTAACAAAATAACATTGGCCCATCACTAATGTTTAGTGTCTACATTGCCTTCATTATTCATCCACAACAGAATTAAAACAACAGAATTAAACTGGAGTAGAGTACATCCCTCCACCAAGTACCAACAGTCCCCTTTAGTTCAACCAAGCCTCTCAAAATCAAACTCAACCATCATTTGAGTTCACTGGGTTTGTTACAGCAAACCATTAAATCTGCTGGATCTGGATTTTTCTTTGGAGCAGATACCAACCTCATCAAGATTCATGCAAACTGCAGAACATGTTGAAAAGTGCACTGTTAAATGTTAAGAGAGAAAAAAACTCCTTGATCCATCCCCTTTATCTGGATCCAAACCATGATTTGATGGGTTCTATTCTGGCTGAAGACCCATCCTCCAACCACGCTTCATGGAAATCTGTTCAGTATTTTTTGCATAGTCCTGCTGACAAACCATCAAATGAACCAACATGGGTGAAAACATGACCACCTGGTGGAGGTAAACTGAAGAGCCTATCAGAGGTTGATACAAACGGACTCTAACCCTAACTGTGACCAGACACTGCAGCAGTCAGAGCTCTGAAGACGCCCTACAGAAACCTCATTTCTGGTTTAGGTTGGCTGTTAGCTGATGTGGGGATTCTTTAGGACCATATGATATATGCTGATAACACCTAGAACAATATTTGGATGTTGTACCTCAGTGTGAGAAACATTGGTTTTCATACAGTTTCAGTGGGAGTGAAGGATTCATCCTGTTTACCTCTTTCATCAGCTGAAGATGAGCCTTAATAACATTACTTGGTCCACTTAAATCTTTACAACTGAGTACATTTAGTGAAAGAAACCTCTTTCTAATTGTAAATGATTATTTTTTATTTTCATGAGAGCCATGAGCCTCCAGCAAATAGCTGATGGGTTTCTGATCAAGGCAGGAACAAGCTGCATTCACTTTGTTTAAAGGAACAGTTTACCTGGAAATGAAAGTTCACTCAGTATCTCTTCACCCCCATATTGATGGAATGTCTGGGGAAGTTTCAAACTCCACAAAATGTTTGTAGAGCTTCACAGCAAAACAGTGGTGCAGCATCCTTCTGAACAACTGAAGTTAAAATGTTTAAAATGTCAAAAAACTAATGACACAAACATCCTGTCTGAGGAAGGAGCCAATGAGACTGAGGAGGTGTTCCCACAGCAGATAAACAGGAAGTGTTGATGCTTTTAGTTCAGAGGCTACAGTTTAGATTTCAGCCTAATAAAATAATGTCTTTAAAGTATTGTGGGATCTCTGGAGGTTGGATCACACTGTATGGAGTCAGGTGTTTAGGAGGATGTTGGTTCTTTTGTTTGTCGTTGTTTTTCTGACATATTACCTCCCTTTTACATGCATATGTATATATCCCCATGTATGTGTGTATGTTTAAATGATTGTTTGTATAGGAGTGCATCTTTAAAGAATAGCGCATTGTGATTCACCTGGTGGCCTGTTTGTATTTTAATCTTGCTCATGTTAAAGCTCATGTTATTGATTATTGTGATATTTCTCTTTTTTCCTCTGAGACTATCAGGTCATAATAAACTCGACCCGACTTGCTGTGAAGCTCCAGAAATATTTTGTGGAAACATTACCTGACTTTCCATCAGCATGGTGGTGACAGGACAGTGAGTCCGTTCTCACTTTTGGGTCAACTGTTCCTTTAAGTGCACAAAGAGCTAAACCATTAATATACTATAGTTATAAAATGTAATATGCTCATTATACAGCAGGAGGACACAGGAGGGAAAATTCTTTTTATTCCTTTGTTACTGATGACACCAAAACTGTTTGTTTTTTATCAATCTTGTACCAAAAGATTATTCTAATGCCTACTAATGACTATCAGTTTTTTTAATGCGTCAATAACAATGTTACTGTTGAATGTGACTGTTAGATTTAAATGATTTTTAAAAGTGGTTTTGAAGTATTCAGCATTAATAATTAACTGAAAATATGTAAACTACCAAGTTTGTATACTCCAGGCTCATGTAACTGTTGATGTTAAAATGCTAATTTTACATTAAAAGTTGAAAAGATCCAATCTGTCTGTAAACTTTCACATCCACATACAGAACAGAACGTGTGTGAAATCAATAACAAACCATGTGTGGTCGTATGTAATTAGTTTGCTTTCATCGGTTGGATTTGCTGAGAACTGAAGATGGAACTGTTGAGGTCTATTTATGTTTTAATATGTGAGTAGATACTGAATGGGTCCGCACCACCAACAATAAAAATGGAACTGAAAATGTCACATTTTGAGAGTTGGCACTGAGTGTAAGAAAATGTTTTCAATCATTCTCAGATCTGATGTCAAGGTTTTAACCACAATCATTAGTTGTCTTTATATAGAGGAAATGCCCTCTAATGTTTGTATTTCTGGAACACTTGTTCTCATTCTATCCCAGATGGAAAAATGGAACCTAATCTCATGTCTGTGTCGACTACAGATCTGGAGACAGGGCGTGAAAGTGGTGGGAAATAGCTGGTTGTTTTCAAAATTCAAAGATACATCTACCAACACCTGTAGAGCTCACAGACTAACACAGTCACAGCCATGTGCAGTCATTATTTATGGAGACCCCAAAAACAAAACACGTTCATAATGTGATAAGACACAAAAGTACAATGAACTGATAACCGATAATAACCTGAGATAGAGGAGCTACTTCATCTGCTTCTAGTCTTTAAGATAAGATAAGCCAATCACATCTTAACTGTCTGTATTTCACAGTGAGATATCAGTGGATCCTCTGCAGTGGAATGACTGTAAACTGTTAATCATCCCTCTGTAGTCCAGTCACACTCTACTCCTCACTGTCATAGCCCAGGATGGGAGCCAGCCATCTCTCCACCTCCTCCACACTCATCTCCGTCCTCCTGGAATAGTCCTCCACCTGAAGATGAGAGCAGAGAAGATACAAGTTCAGCTTCATGATGTGTCCTGACTTCTTTTTGTAAAGCCCAGTTCAGACCAAAGATTCACGACGAGGTGAAACCGTTTCAGAATGCTGCAGGGAAAGGTTGCAGAACTGGACCGTCTCAGCTGGACTCAGACCGGCTGATGGTGCCGCCTGTGACTGGTTTTAGAATACAAGGCACATCATGTGTTTCAGCAGCCAATCAGTGCCTCACAGTCAAAAGAGAGGATAAGTTCTACATCTGTTTGAGGAACAGCTGTGTCTGCATGATACTAGATTTAAATAAAATCATCTGACCCGTTGGGTCTTTGGCTCTGCTCCATTCACAGTCACCATTCTCTGCACACTCACTGTGCACACACACCTTTTGCATTGATCCTAGAAATGCAGCACTCACCTAACCTCATATTTTAAGATGCTACAAATTACATTCAGCTACAAAATAGAGTGAAAAGCTGGTGGTTTGACAGGAAGTACAGAGAATTCTGCTATGGAAACAAAACACTGTGTCGTGGAGTCGTCTTGTTGTAAACTGGCATGTTTTCAGGACATTGCAGAACAACACAGATCATTTCATTACAACTCTGGTCTGAACAGGGCTTTAGAGATCCTACATTAAAGGTCTGTTAGAATGTAAAGACAAATCCCAGTTTGGATCATGCTTCTGAGCTAGAGCTTCTCTCTACCACTCCACAGATTTAGCATTGTATTTGCCGGCTAGCCCGTGGTCGAGCTCATTACAGTCACAATCGTCATTTTTTGTCTTTCTTTTTTTGCTGGAGAAAGCTATATGCATATGGTACGTTACATATCAGATAACTTAGACGTGCCCTGTCACTGCTTGTTTCCAGTGCCTTCCTTATAAGGAAGACGCCAGCAGCCTCAGCCGCCATGCTGGGGTATGAGGTAGACAATAGTGAAAGATATTGGGTGATTCCACGGATGCTAGCTGCTGTAAAACCTGGAAGGGTGCTGTTAACCAGCATACTGCAGGTAGACGTTGCTTTTTCACTGCAGTAAGCAAAAATCACACAGTATTATAACAACAAACAACCAACATCTAGAGAACCAAACGTGACGGTACAGTAATCTGGATAACATTCATCTTGTGCCGGGTACACACTACAGCAACTTTAAAATCCTAATCCATTTTTTTAGGTTTCATCACACACAACGATAATCACCATACTGTATTATCTTCTCTTGAATCTCGAACATGCACACACTACAAGATTCATAAATAATGCAGCATCATACACAACAGATCCTCAAGATCAGATCCTCAATCCTCCAGGAACATTGAATGCACCGCACCAGTGATCTCTGGAGAGGCAGCTGTGTGATGTAAATAAAGGGACTGATGAAGCTGCCGTAGCGATCAGCCTACTTTCAGTGAGAAAACAGAAGAAACTACTGTGGATGAGGAAACGGTTCAGAAGATGCGTTCAACACAGTCTGTCCATCCTTCACTGAGAACTGGAGGTGTCCAAAACTGTATCTGTCAAAAGTAGCATGCTAGCTAAGGTTAGCCTATAAGGATAAAACATTCACTGTAGCTATTCTAGCACCGTCAGCTGCTCGGAGATGTCTCTCCTAGGGGAAAGTGATCTGTCTTAGAAAGCATTGATGTAATCATCCAGATTTTGATCTGGACCGAACCGACCAAGGTTCCAGACCAGTTTCCAGGAGGGTTAAATCAGGGTAAAATCGGGCCAATTCTCCTGCCTTGTGAACCCAGCTTAAATGGGATATTTATCAACATGAACAATGACAACATTCTCCAAAGTAATTTAGAGCAGTTTAAGATCTGAATGGTTAGATGAACCTGTTCCTTGGTGATCTTCCCCACAGCGAAGTATGAAGCCTGGGGGTTGGAGAAGTAAAGTCCAGACACTGAGGCAGCAGGCGTCATGGCCAGGGACTCTGTCAGACCAATACCTACACACATGGACAAAAAACACACACACACACACAGACATGCACACACACACAGCAGTTATTATATCATGTAGACAGTCAAGAAAACAAATACCCATAGTAACACACTGAAGTGCACATACACATGGTCTAAATGAGATAAAAGAACATTCTGACACTTGTAAAAACAGAATAACATTGATTAACCTTAATGAGAAAACACACAAGTCTACCATTGGTTAAAAAGATTCTGCATTCCATCTGAAAACCGAGCCTCTCTGTAATCTTATTAGTTTTAGTTTTCATCTAAACTGAAGGATGTTTATCTTTGCTAGTAGGTTTCAAATATGTTCAATAATCAACCAACTACAGATACAGACAAATACAAACAGATACACACAGACAGATAAAAACAGACAGATAAAAACAGACAGATAAAAACAGACAGATAAAAACAGACAGATACACACAGACAGATACACACAGACAGATACACACAGACAGATACACACAGACAGATACACACAGACAGATACACACAGACAGATACACACAGACAGATACACACAGACAGATACACACAGACAGATACACACAGACAGATACACACAGACAGATACACACAGACAGATACACACAGACAGATACACACAGACAGATACACACAGACAGATACAGACAGACAGATACAGACAGACAGATACAGACAGACAGATACAGACAGACAGATACAGACAGACAGATACACACAGACAGATACACACAGACAGATACACACAGACAGATACACACAGACAGATACACACAGACAGATACACACAGACAGATACAAACAGACAGATACAGACAGACAGATACACACAGACGGATAAAAACAGACAGATACAGACAGACAGATACAAACAGACAGACAGATAGACACAGAGACAGATACACACAGACAGATACAAACAGACACACACTGACGGATACAAACAGACGCAAACAGACACAAACAAATGCACACAGACAGATACAGACAGACAGATACACACAGACAGATACACACAGACAGATACAGACAGACAGACACATACAGATACAGACACAGATACAAACAGACACAAACAGACAGATACAAACAGACACAAACAGACAGATACAAACAGACAGATACAGACAGACAGATACAAACAGACAGATACAGACAGACAGATACAGACAGACAGATACAGACAGACAGATACACACAGACAGATACAGACAGACAGACACAAACAGATACAGACAGATACAAATAGACACAAACAGGCAGATACACACAGACAGATACAAACAGACACAAACAGATACAGACAGACAGATACAAATAGACACAAACAAACAGATACAGACAGACAGACACAAACAGACAGACAGACACAGACAGACACAAACAGACAGACACAAAGACACAAACAGATACAGACAGACAGACACAAACAGACAGACAGACAGACAGACACAAACAGACAGACACATACAGATACAGACAGACAGATACAAATAGACACAAACAGACAGACAGATACAAACAGACAGATAGTCATCAGCGGTGAACCTTTTTTTGGAAATGGGAGAAATTTGTCTTGAACACTTTATAAAAGTTAATTTACTTTTGGCCACAATAGTGATGTTACTGCTTTATGTATATAAATACGAATGAATGAAACAATTTGATTAGGTATATATCAAGGTACTAGATTATATTATATAATAGGATATTATATGTATATTTCATAGATGGGCATTTGGATTTGGGTTTTTCAGGATCCAGTCATACAGGTTTGATTGAATACCCATATAAAATGTGCCAAGTTTCTCCCTTAAAATTTTAACATTATATGCACTAAGGCCATCTCTGACTTGAGATGAGACTTGAATAACAGAGTCAGTCATTGTGGACTGTATTCATTTTTACATTAACACCACAATACCAGTAAAACAATGAAGAAACATTCCAACTAAAAAACCCTAAATCTCTCCTCAAATTAAATAGAGCCTTAAAGAAAACCATAAAGCTTTATATAAGCTTTACAAAGCAATATAATAGTAATATAATACCATATACATAAAATACAATACAAAATAATAATCATTATATAATCACCAACAACAACGACAATGAGAACAGTAGCAAGAGCAGGAATAACAAGACATCCAGCAACTGTATCAACTGATAATCCAGATTCAATGTGGATGTAAGAAACTCTGAATACACTTGAGTGTTGCAGTGTCATGTTCTTTGATACCGTATCCATTTTTAATTAATTGCACACACAGCACATCATGACAACATCACATTCCTGTCCTGTTGTCTCACTCCTTCTATACGGACGTTGATTTGCTGCTGTTACTGCTCAGAGGTAGAACGTCTCCCCCCCTTCCACTTTCTAAGTTTGGTACAGAATGGTGATGATCAATAAAGGTGCAACAGTCATGTCTTGAGCAGGCTGAGGAAAAAGGGGCTTGTATTTTGTTGTGTTGTGTGTATAGTGAAGCTAATTAAATGGTGCCCATGTGTTATCAAATGGATGAAGCTGTTCTTTTAATTTGCTTGTTTTTGGTCTATTTGCATGTGTTTCTTGAAGATGTGATCCAACATCCTCAGCCCCCCCCCCCCCACCTGTATGCAACTGTTCAGATTGGAATTTGTCAGTGTTGTGATGGAAAAATCTAAAAGTAATGCTGTCCACATGAGACAGCATGAGCTTGGCAGCAGCTTGCCTGAGTCAACATCAAATATCAGAAGGAAGCTGAACAGACAGCTTGACTGATGTTGGGTAGAAACAATGACGAGATGTTGAGATGCTGATGTAGAGTATACTCTATACCCCACTTTCAAAGGAAAACACCATAATACATTCCTCCTTGTTAATGCTGGCTCAGTAAAGTTGAAAACAAATCTCATTTTTATGTAGGAAAATAAGAATTACAGTTTGTGAACTCTGAATATGCATCGGGATCTTTCATAGCATATATCAACATGATGAGTGTGTTTTATGGTGAAGGTTGTTTAACTCTCTGAAACCTAAAAAGAACATCTGAAAGCACTAATCTGGGTTGAAAATAATGATCAATTTGTATGAAGGACACGTTCTACCATTGTATAATGCACAAGACTTATAGGCATAGAAACAAGGCTCAAAACACTGAAATTCATTGTCCAACATTGAACAGATCTCAACATTGAATAGATTCCTCCACGTAGCTGATATCTACTGTAAGAACTGGTATTGGGGGGGCTTTCTGATACTTGAACCAGTGATGGATTGAGTGTCAGTGAGTACATAAGCGTATGCACCAATCCGATAAAAGCAATTCATCATCCCTGAAAATTTCATGTAAATTAACAGATTTTCAAAAAATGCACAAGTAGCAAATATAAACAGCAGAGAACTTGTGTAACGTCAAGCCAGCATACATTTAACCATCTGTTTGGTGACAGTGGCAAGTAGCTGTTAGCTCCCTTACCAGGATACACCACACGACTCCGCTGGTCATTAGCTGCTAACAGCTAACTAGCTCTCCTGCTAGTTTCAATACTGTTAATCTAACATAAGAGCAGTGATTTGCTGTGACCTCTTGGGCAGGTACCCTCATTATCTGGGAGGCCCTGTCAAAGCCTTACTCTAGAGGTCTCAGTAAGTTGATCTCTTCCAGCAGTATTTATTACTTCGGGACCGACATAGCATCTTCTATCCTTACAAGACTTATAATAATCAAGTAAAGTGGTTGGTGCTCTCACCAGTCTTCTCCTGGATCCCAGCCAGACTCCACATGATGGTCTTCTCTGTGTGGTCAGGCTGGCTGGGGTAGCCGGCTGCAGGTCTGATGCCCTGGTATCGAACTCTGTGCAGGTCTGAGGCCTGCAGAGCTTCTTCACAGCTGTAGCCCCACAGCTCCTTACGCACACGGGCATGGAGCTCTTCAGCAAAAGCCTGGAGGATGGACAGAGGGTTGCAGCAGCAACCAAAGAAACACCATGGCAGCAACAGTTAGCATGTCATTCAGCACCAGTGACTCACTAACACATGCAAAACCAACAGTGATGTAAGGAAGCTGTAAGCACTGTACCTCTGCTAGTCGGTCAGCCAGGGCTTTAACCATGATGCTGCTGTAGTCGTCTCCCTGATCCTGGAACTGCTGACTCAGCTCCTCAGCTCCAAACACACCGACAGCAAACAGACCAATGTAGTCTGCAACACCGCTGTGTACAGGGGCAACAAAGTCGGAAAGACACAGGTAGGGCTCTGAGCTGGAGCTTTCCTTCTCCACCTGCAGCACAAAAACACACACAGAAACATGTTACTGTGGAAATGTATAAATGTAATGTAATGTAAATCAATTTCTGGCTCCATCATGAACATAATTAAATAAAATAGAAAATCCTACATGTGGAACATATCCAGACACCACACATAGGGCAACATCATCAAGGTTGGGCAACAATCAAGATAAGGCAACATAATCAAGGTTGGGCAACAATCAAGATAGGGCAACATAATCAAGGTTGGGCAACAATCAAGATAGGGTAACACCATCAAAGTAGGGCAACATCATCAAGGTTGGGCAACAATCAAGATAGGACAACATAATCAAGGTTGGGCAACAATCAAGATAGGGCAACACCATCAAGGTAGGGGCAACATCATCAAGGTAGGGCAACATAATCAAGGTGGGGCAACATCATCAAGGTAGGGCAACATCATCAAGGTAGGGCAACATCATCAAGGTGGGGCAACATCATCAAGGTGGGGCAACAATCACGATAGGGCAACACCATCAAGATAGGGCAACACCATCAAAGTAGGGCAACATCATCAAGGTAGGGGCAACATCATCAAGGTAGGGCAACATAATCAAGGTGGGGCAACATCATCAAGGTAGGGCAACATCATCAAGGTAGGGCAACATCATCAAGGTAGGGCAACATCATCAAGGTAGGGCAACATCATCAAGGTAGGGCAACATCATCAAGATAGGGCAACATCATCAAGGTAGGGCAGCATCATCAAGGTAGGGCAACATCATCAAGGTGGGGCAACATCATCAAGGTGGGGCAACATCATCAAGGTAGGGCAACATCATCAAGGTAGGGCAACATCATCAAGGTGGGGCAACATCATCAAGGTAGGGCAACATCATCAAGGTAGGGCAACATCATCAAGGTAGGGCAACATCATCAAGGTAGGGCAACATCATCAAGGTAGGGCAACATCATCAAGGTAGGGCGGCAACATCAAGGTTATGTGATGCATTAATTGTACTAATAGAATGACACTGAAGGCAGTGTGCGTGTTTGAGAACACAAAGCAAAACTGAACCAAATTGTCACAGTTTTATTCATGTTTTACACAGCTGTGTTCCAGCTGTTTTAGAATCTGGGCTCTGTATAACATTGTTATTGAAATTGGGTAAAATGTCCAAAATACCTGATTCCATGAAAACTTTGGAGAAGTTGGAAGTCTGCCACTTCCATTTCCATAACTATTAGACCACTTATTTAACAGTTTCCACATGATTATTTGTCAAAATACATTTTTAATTTTCCAATGGTGTTGGCACAATTCCAGAAGGATACTTCTCAGATTGGTTCTGATATTAAACCTGTGTACATTCATTGACATACTGATCCTGCATTGCAAATTAACAGATGTCCAAAAAAGGTCACAGTCAAACGTTCAGGTATTCAGGCTGCTTTAAATCTGTCCACAGACAGGATCCTCTAGACATTGAATCCATAGTGCACATCCAGGTGGTCTGGTTATACAGATATGATCTGAACATCTCCCTGTGTCACATGTTTGCTAGGTTTGTTCATGTTGCATGTGTTAAATATTATTTCTACACTGCTCAAAAAAATGAAGTGAACACTTCATCATCACAGTTTAACACCAAGTCAGTTAAACTTCAGGGATATCAATCTGTCCATTTAGGAAGCAAAGCGATTGTGAATCAGTTTCACCTGCTTTGGTGCAAATGAAAGTGACAACAGGTGCAATGGAGAGGAAAAAGCAAGACAACCCCAAAAAGGGAATGTTTTTACATGTTGTGTCCACAGACATTTATCCTTCCTGACAGATTCTTCTCTAGTTTTGGGTTTTGTTAGTGTTCTTGTCACTACTGGCAGCATGAGGCGGTACCTGCAGCCCAATCAGGTTGCACAGGTAGTCCAGCTCCTCCAGGATGACATGTGGTCACAAGAAGGTTTGCTGTGTCTCCCAGCACAGTCTGAAGAGCATGGAGGAGATACCAGGAGACCAGCTGTTACACAAGGAGAGCTGGACAGGAAGGAGAAGGGCATCAACCCAGCAGCAGGACCGGTATCTGCTCCTTTGTGCGAGGAGGAACAGGAGGAGCACAGCCAGAGCCCTACAAAGTGACCTCCAGCAGGATACTGGTGTGCATGTTTCTGACCAGACTGTCAGACACAGACTCCATGATGGTGGCATGAGGGCCTGACCTCCTCTAGTGGGACATGTGTTCACAGCCCAGCACAATGCAGCTCTACTGGTATTCACCAGAGAACACCAGAATTAGCAGGTCCACTATTGGAGCCCCGTTCTGTTCACAGATGACAGCAGCTTCACACTGAACACATGTGACAGGTGTGAAAAAGTCTGGAGACACCGTGGTGAACGTTATGCTGCTGTAACATCATCCTGCATGACCGGTTTGGTGGTGGGTCAATGATGGTCTGGGGAGGCAGATCCTTGGAGGGTCACACAGACCTCCATGTCATAGCCAACGGTACCCTGACTGTTAGGTACCGGGATGAAATCCTCAGAGTGATTGTCAGACCTTACGCTGGGTTCCTCCCGGTGCAGTGGGCCCACAGACTGTCCAGGTCTGGGAGGAGATCCCCCAGGACACCATCCTCCGACTCATCAGGATCATGACCAGACGTTGTCAGGAGTCCATACAGACAGGCGGGGGCCAAACAAACGACTGAGTCACATTCTGAGTTACTGTGATGAAAATGGATCAGCCTGCGATTCAATTTTTCACTTTGATTTTGGGTGTGATTTTGAATCCAGCCCTCAATGGTTGATGATTTTGGTTTCTATTGATTGTTGTTACGTCATTTTGTTCTCAACAAATTATACAATGAACATCAGGAAAGATTTTCAACTTGAATAATTCGTTCATCAAGATCTGATTTGAGCAGTGTATTTGTTCTGAGGAACTGCATGTTATTGTCTTTTAACCTATCTTCAGTAAACATGTAAGCTGCTCTTGCATCTTAAACCTTCTCTTAGCCGAGAGGTTTTCCTGGAACTGGACCCAAAAACAGAACCACCAATAGTTTTTTTTTTTTTGATAGGACAGCCAAAGAAGTGACAGGAAATGTGGGAGAGAGAGAGTGGGGGGGGAGACATGCGGCAAATTGCCACAGCTTGGAATCGAACCCATGCCGACTGCGAGAGGACTATAGCCAGGGTACACAGGGCCCAATCTAACTACAGTGCTATCTGTGCCCCAGAACAACCAATAGTTTGATGAACTCACTTAATGCTCCTTTAGGATTTCATTGCGACTTGTATATGACACTGAATGAGCAATGGAATGAAATGCATTGCAACCTCTCATGACCCTTACCTGTTGCCGTAAGCCATGGAATGTGGCGATGGGTTTGCTGTCTCTGTGCATTGTGACATCATCTTTGTACACATTGATGTCATCGCCATCACTCTGGGCATTCCAGAACCCCACCAGGCCCCGTCCCTTCAGACTGGAGTCGTCAATCATCTGGTTAAGCAGCCGTTGAGCGTCATCAAAGACTCGCCGAGCCTCCAAACCTGCAGGAACCAAATGTTACTGAGATCAGACATGTCTCTTATTGAGGTACCAGACAATGATGGGAGCCATTCAGGGCTCGACAGTAGCAGGTACCAGACAACCCTGCATGCAGGTTGTAGGGATGGACATCGATTTTTGAATATTAGTCATAGTCATTAGATTATAATAAATCTCATAGCATTCACAGCTATCATTTTTCCATTAAAAAAATGTTTTCCTTTGTTTTAACCTGTGCCTGGTAGCAATACAGGACAGAAGGTGGTGGTAATACACCTAACTTAACAAAAGAAGAAGAACGCAATGACCACCAGGTGCTGGTAAACAGCAGAAACATGATACAGACATAAAACAAATGTGGAACTCCTTTAAAAAATAATGGAAAATGAGGTGCAGTACCGACTCAGCCAGGTAGTTATAAACTGAAATTATAATCATTTGAGAGCAAAGCACCAGCAGAAGTTCCATCCAGAGTTCAACAACCAATGGCTACTTCTGTCAACAGAGTTTTTTATTTTGTGAACTGTTCATCTGATCTACTTCAAACTTGACATGTGAGTTTCTGGTGGACTAAAGAAGTGCAGTGTCCAATTTGGTGCCACTTAAATATGCAACACGCTAAATATTAATACATATAGAATAAGCAGGCAAACAGCACTCTGTGCAGAAGGGGGGGCTGGGACTTATTGACCTAAGTGACATCATTGATTATGACAATGGCATCTTGTCCACATGGCTGCACCCGGTCCAAAACAGCACATCCATGGGTTAAAGCATGATTCCTCCAGAGAGCAAGCAGCAGCTACGTCTCATTAGAGCAGTACAATTGATCTGCACGAGCACTTTAAATAAAAACACCGGAGCGCTTTGTCAAGATGGCAGAAAGACCACACAGCACCATAAGTCCTGCTTACGTAACACGTAGAGCATGTTTCTGATTGTACCCTACATGATATGGAGACTCTTGCATTGCTAGATAATGCAACTATACCATGGCAGATGTATTGTTTAGGGCCCAGGGAAGCATGAAGCGTGAAGTTGTGTTCCTGTGTTTCTGCACGAGCTGTTTCACTTTTAAAAGTGAGCACTGAAGCCTTTCATTCCACTGAGTCACTTCAATGCCAACATTTTTATGTCTTGTAATATTATACATACTGTAACATTTACACTGCATATTGCATTACAAACTGTACAACAGTCACTTGCTCTGCATCAAACCAGTCCATCCACATTTAGCTTTGTCTTTCTTTTTAACATGAGAGAAGTTCACTATTTTCTTACATTAAATTAGATGGAAAGACTAAAAACTTCTGTGCTACTACACATTTTCTACTTTATATTAAAAAATAAAAAGAATTTAAAAATCTTTAAAAAAAACTGCAAGGCAGTCTGAGTGTTAACCTCTCTTTAAAATGTAAATGCAAAAGCAGCAGATGAATATCAGACTGACTATGATGACCTCTGACAGAGGTGGAACTCCTACCAACAGTCTTGTCATTGAAGATCTTGGGGTAGCCCCTGTTGGGGTATTTTCCTCTCAGCTGCCACACGTCAAAGAAAGGCTTCCAGTCAATGTAGTCGACCAGACTGTTCAGGTCGTACCACTCAAACACACGGGTGCCCAGGAACTGAGGACACACTGAAACACAAAGCAGGACGCACACTTTTTAACCCTTTGATGCACAAAATGGGTCAAAAGTGACCCACTAAGTTTTTATTTGCTAAATCTTTTCAATTAATTTATTTCATCATTCAATTTTCCAGGTATCCCTCAATTATCTTGTATCTAATCATTTTTGTATCACTACCTTTCTATTGCACAACATGGGTCATTGATTCTGTTGATCTAAACATCAACCTGTAAACATTTCACAACTCAACAAGGCTGCTTTTACACATCTGATGCATGTAAATCTTATTTTACAATAGTTTTACCTCAGAAAACAGGTTAAGATTATCTTGAACAGTAAATATTAAACTAATAGATGTGTGAAAATAGTCTTTTGCTTTTCTTTATCCAGAGTGTTAGTATGGCTGGTCCTAGTCATGCCAGATATACAACTGAGATGGTCCAGATGCTGTTTGCAGGACAGGATGAGGAAGATGAGGAGACAGTTCTTGGTCCTGATTCTGATTCTTCTCTTTTGATGACATAGACTCATCTGATGAGTCGTCTGAAGAGGAAACTCAGACCCAGTCAAATAGACTGAGTAAAAAGGTCTTACTGGAATGAGCATCAGATACATGTGGGACTGTTTCCTGGCCAAAGAACACGGTTTATCCCCAGTGACTGTGTCACCAGAGACGAGCAGCTTGTGTCATTCTGGGGGAGGAGCAAGTTCTTATAATACAATACAATACATGACCAGCAAGCCTTCAAAATACGGGATTAAAACCTTCTGGATGTGATGTGAGGGTCCCTTATGTGATAGATGGAACGGTCTATAGAGGGAGAGTCAGGAGAGGAGGTTCAGAGGAACCTCGGAGAACACAGAACCAGACAGACAGGTGATGATACGATACAGAAGTGATTGATTATACAATACAGAAGTGAAAATAATCTTGAATAAACTCGTTCTATTGCAATAACAAGATCATTTTATTCCCAATCTTTCATAGTGTTTATGTTTTATTATTGTGAGAAACTGATTTATTCATAAACACAAGAGTAGAATGGAATAAAATACAAATTCAGTTTATTTTAGTGTTAGAATGTAGAGAAATCCATGTTGAGTAAATTGTTTTGTTTGTTTGTTTTTATCATAGGTCAACATCACAAAGGACAACTTCTTCACCAGTGTCCCTCTGGCTGAGAAGCTCCTGGTGAAGAACCTATAACCATTGTGGGACTCTTCTCCAGAATAAAGCAGACATAAACCTGTCATGAAGACGTCCAAATGGAGGAAGATGTACAGCTCAGAATCTGGATTCCATGACAACATGACCATGATGAGCTCTGTGCTGAAGAAGAGAGAGGCTGTTGTCCTCCTCAACACCATGACGACAAAGCAGTGGATGACAACAGTGTGAAGAAGAAACCAGAAGTGATCCAGTACTACAACACAACAAAAGGAGGAGTGGACACAATGGATCAGATGGTTCACCTCCTCATGTAAGGAGAACACGGAGGTGGCCCATGGTGCTCTGGTACAATGTGCAATACCTACAGCAGCTTCACTGCACATCACCCTGACTACATGGGTGGTGTGACCAATGCAGGGCGGCTATTCATCAAGGAGCTAGGCTAAGAGCTCGTCATGCCACATATGCAGAGGAGCATGGAGGACACGCCCACCTCCAAAAGCATATTACTGAGGCAATGGGAAGATGTGGGGTAGAAACACAAAACGCAGCCACCACCCAGCTACAGGAGGACATCAGACAGGACGACCAAGGAAGAGGAAGAGGAGCAAGATCTGCCCCGCTGCCAAAGACAGAAAAGTAGGAGCTGCTGTTCCCAGTGCAGCAGGTCTGTGTGCAACGAGCACAAACATGTTGCTGTCATTTGTAAGGAAGACAAGCAGTGAGATGGTCATTTGATCTGAACCCATATGATTTTATTCCATCAGTTTGATTTTCTTTTATTGGGTCACATTCACCACAGATCACCATGTTCAGAACACTTCACTACAGTTCATTATGTTCATAACACACACTTTCACCACACTTCACTACAGCTCACTACAGCTCACTACAGTTCACCATGTTCAGAACACTTCACTACAGCTCGCTACAGTTCACCATGTTCAGAACACTTCACTACAGTTCACTACAGTTCACCATGTTCAGAACACTTCACTACACTTCACTACAGTTCACCATGTTCAGAACACTTCACTACAGTTCACCACAGTTCACTATCAGTGTTATCAGTGATATGTGTGTCATGTCTGACAATGTGACAAATAAACATATTTCAAATATTAAATGCATTGTTTGGTCCAAATTACTGCTAAAATAATTATTTTAATAAAAGTATTATTATAGTATGTATTTTTAAAATTTTTAAATCACACTTGGGTCACCCATGTGACCCAAGTGTGATTTAGGAAAAAACGTGGGTCAGAAATGACCCATGTATACCACATGGGTCATTTCTGACCCACGTTTTGTCTTAAAGGGGTTGGATAGCTTATGCATCAAAGGGTTAATGTCCAAACAGAACATGTTTCACATTATAGTATATCCTCTGTATCTACTTGTTCTAACACAGTTCTATCAGTTATACATTGACATGTACTGTCTCAGTGTATCTGTGCTGGAATCCTGCTTCAGTTCATTTACCTGGCCTGGGAACAGAGAGCCAGTCTACATGTAAAGCCTTCTCTCTGGCCTGGGTAAGAGACAGATACCGACGATCCTGAGGAGACAGAGAGACGGAGGATGAAGAGGACAAGGCCGTTTTTAGTTACATTACACTTTTCATTACAAGTGACATCAAAACATGCTCAACAATATAATGCATGCAAACATCTTTACATTAATGTTAGTGATAGCAGCTTATTTATAAGGTTATATTTATGTTAAAAGATGATCAGATCAACTGTGTGTGAGCCCCAACTAGAACAGCACTCAGTGGAGCACACACCTCTGCCACAGCCCAACAATCCAACACGCCTGTTTAACTCTTATAATAAAAAACAAAAGGGCTTCTCATAAATACTAGTAAATAATTAATCATACTAACATATTGTGTTTTTTACTCTTAACTACAACTACACAAACGCAGGCTATACTTTAACACAAATGTTCCAGCAGATCTAAATTATTATCTTCATCACGCTTTAGACACTGATAGATAAACACAATCAAAATTAAAGAATTATTAATTATATGTTTTAACTCATATGGGTTTGTTTGTTTCTTTGTAATTCCTGGATCCACCCCTCTATCCAGATCTGTATCATGTATTGGGTTCTTTCCTGGCCCATGTCCTACCCCTCCACTAAGGTTTGTGGAAACAGACAAGCAAAGCAATAAACACTGTTGGAAACATAACCTCCTTGATGGGGTGATGGGACACAGCTGTGGGGAGAAGTTTGCATTCACTTTTCAGGGCTTAATATTCCTCTGTGTACTGCCAAGGATCTGGTGATATGATCTAGATACATATATTTTAAATCTACTTTAGGACAACTGTCACAGTATCAGTAACAAACCATCATATGCATAATGGAAGTGGACAGATCAAAACATTGCTATCTAGTGTAGGGCTGTGACTATAATAATAATAATAATAATAATAATGTGATGCCTACCATGGAGTTGAGCTCTTTACCTTCATTACTGCTGTTTTTTCTGGGGCTTTTGTTTTTGCTGCTGAAAGCTACAGGAGTGCATATGGTGTGTTATGTGTCTGTCCATCTTCGTCATAAGGAAGATGGCAGCAGCCCCACACATTTGACCTCAGCTGCCACATTGGGAGTATGGGGTAGACAATAGAGAGAGATACAACACACGGGGGATTTTCCATAGACGCCAGCAGACCCCTCTGCAAAGCCACCATTTAAGATTCCTGCACAGCCAACATAGTTCTAGCTGTCTGGACCGTCTGCAGAGCCTGATCAATAACCTCCTTTTAATGACGGATTGTTTGAAACGAATTTCAAGAGAGGTTTGTGTGGTTTACTCCATCTCCTACCAATCCCTCTTAACTTGTACTTTAAAGTATGTTAAGTAAGTATGTTATCATTTTAAACACCAGGTGTATCCCCATGGGGAGTGGTATCAAAAGGTTGGTGGTTCGAGCCCCAGCCCCTGCAGTCTACATGTTGAAGTGTCCTTGTTCCTTGTTCCATTGGTGTGTGAGTGTTTCTATAGTAGCCTTTTTTGGTCTGGCAGGGTGAAGGTGTTTTATGTTTTTCATTGCAGTAAGAAAAAATCCATACCGCCGCACCTCTGCCAGGAATCTCTGCAGGTAAACTATTAATAATACTCCTTTGTACCAATAATTCTAAAACCTCCTCCAGTGTCTTCCTAGTTGGGTGTCCAGTCTTACCTTCAGGGAGTCATAGTGCTCCTGCCTGATCTCCTCATACTCCTCTTTGATGTCCTCAAAATACTCTTCCCTCTGTACTTCATCCAGGAGGTGTGAGCACTGATGGACAGGAAAATAAAAGGTAAACATCATTCCAATCTGTGGCAGTATCAACAAAAAACAATTCTCTGATCACCTGCATTAAGAGTAAGTTCTATTTTAACTTCTGTTTTGTTAGGATTGTATAAAAAAAACCAACTGTTTCCAAAAAAAGTTGGGATTCTGTATAAAATGTAAATAGAAACAGAATTTGATGATTTTTAAAACATTGAAACCCCATCTTTAATCGAAAATAGCACAAAGACAACATATAAAATGTTGAAAATGAGAAATTTCATAGTTAAAAAAAAATCATACGACCATTTTGAATTTGATGGCAGCAACATGTTTCAAAAAAGTTTGGACAGCGGCAACAAAAGACTGGAAAAGTAGTGAAATGCTAAAAGAAAACAGCTGGTGGAACATCTGAACATTAATGAGGTTAACTGGTAACAGGTTAGTAACATGATTGGGTATAAAAAAGAGCATCAGAGAGGCTGAGTCTTTCTGAAGTAAAGATGGGGAGGAGTTCACCACTCTGTGAAAGACTGCACTGGAATATAGAGCAACAATTTAAGAATTCAGAGAATCTGAACAAATCTCTGAACCAAGGGACAAGGCTGAAAACCAATATTGGATGGCTGTGATTTTCAGGCCCTCAGACATCACTGCATTAAAAACAGACAGGATACTGTATATAAACCAGATCCAGAAACGCCCCGCCTTCACTAGGCCCCAGCTCATTAAAGATGGACTGAGGTGAAGTGGAAAACTGTCCTGTGGTCTGACGAGTCAACATTTGAAATTCTCTTTAGAAATCATGGACGCTGTGTCCTCCAGGCTAAAGAGGAGAGGGACCATCTTGTTATCAGCACACAGTTCAAAAGCCAGCATCTGTGATGGTATGGGGGGGCATTAGTGCTCATGGCATGGGTAACCTGCACATTTGTGAAGGCACCATTAATGCTGAACCATTTATTCAGGTTTTGGAGCAACATATTCTGCCAACTAGACAACGTCTTTTTCAGGAAAGACCTTGTTTATTTCAACAAGACAATGTCAAACCACATTCTGCAGGTATTACAACAGCATGGCTCCGTAGTAAAAGAGTCCGGTGCTAAACTGACCTGCCTGCAGTCCAGACTTGTCACCCATTAAAAATGTTTGGAGCATTATGAAACATAAAATAGGACAAAGGAGACCCTGAACTCTGGAGCAGCTGAAATCAGACAAGAATGGAAAACATTCCACTTTAAAATGACATCAGCTGGTCTCCTCAGTTCCCAAACGCTGACAGAGTGTTGTTAAAAGAAGAGGTGATGCAACACAGTGGTAAACATGACCCTGTCCAACTTTATGGAAACATGATACAAAATACATTTTCTAAAACAATTAAATTTTCTGTTTCAACATTTGAAATGTTTTTGTGATATTTTCAGTTACATATGGGGTTTAATGACTTGAAAATCATTACATACTGTTTTTATTTACATTTTACACAGCGTCCCAACTTGTTAGGAATTGCGGTTGTACATCTGAATACATTTCAAAAGAAAGGAACACATTTTAAAGGACATTTTGGGAAGGTTTCCCATGTTTTTTTCATGAATTACTGAACTTACTCAGGTGCCAGAAATCTGACAATGTCCCATAGTTGTCTAAGTATTTGTAATTTGATGCTGAGATTAAATCTATGAATAGTCCTCTATAAGGTAGACAATCTTACCACCACCACACTCCTGGAGGCATCCAGGACATGGATAACAGGAGCAGTGTAGCGAGGGGCAATCTTCACTGCTGTGTGTGTCCTATTAAACACAAAAGACACAGATTACCTGAAGGAAGTCAAGTCAGCAGACTTAGACATTCTACCTCCAGACTTCTATTTAGCCTTTAAATGCCAGGCAGGACCTCTCTAGGTGGATATTATTCTCTCTGCTCTTTCTAATAGATCACTCTCAAAAACAGAAGCAGCCATAATCTGTCTACTTTTAAAGAAGCTATGGATCAAAATATACCTTACTTTACATTACTTTCTATCAAGGCCTGCCTTGCCTCAGACAGTGTACTACAATGAAAGTGTATTCATAGTCAGGATAAATGGACCAGGACTGTGTTTGTGGTACTTGGATGTGGTGGCTCCTCCAATGAGGAGTGGTTTTGTAATCCCCAGTCTCTGCATCTCTTTGGCCACATAGATCATCTCATCCAGAGAGGGTGTAATGAGACCAGACAAACCAATGATATCTGCAGGAACAAAGCAACACACAGCCCACATTACTGCTGCTGCCTTTATGAAAGCATCCATTCCCTTAATACACCTACAGTCATTTGAATAATTAGGTTTGGCCATGATCTCAATTGGTGGCTTCATTTTAAGTGACTTCACAGAGAAGTGAAGAGTCAGACAGCTGCTAATGACCTATGACCTAATGACAGCGTCAGGGGTCACAATACAGAACAAGTAAATCATTTTCTTCATCTATATAATCTAGTAAACAATAAATTAAGATTAAAGTGGTTTTACTTTTAGTTTTACCCTGAACATGAGGAGGAACAGGAGCAGGGCTCCAGACTGGAACGCTTTTGGTCAAACATGTATTCAAAAACATCTGTGAGCTGCAACTAAGCATTTTCATTGGTCACACCAGTGCGCCTGAAATTTAGCACATCTGATTATTAAAAGAAATTAATGCTATAATTGTGTAGCAAACACCAACTAGGTGTGCAGACGTGTGCCTTAAAACAAATAATAGCCAATAAACATATTTTGTCAGTGTTTAGCTGGATTGTATGTCCATTTGGACATGTGTTGTTCATTTCTATATGTGTGTAGGAATGACACCACACGGTACAAAGCAACCTGAATAACACACTATCGTTCTTTCTTTTTGAATTAGATTTTTTTTTAATCAAGAAAAAAGATGGTGGTGCTTGCTCCACCTATCTCCAGGCCTAGAGGGTGCAGTGAGGCCCCAAATCATCAGCAGTTAACCGTCCCACATCCAGCTCTAGGGGGAACATTCATCTCTTGGGTGTATTTTATGTATTTATGTTGAGTAGAATAGTCTGACTTTAAACAAGATGCAGCAGCTCAGATTCTCACTCATCAAATATTAGCACTGTAAACTTTACAGTGTACCTGCTTTCTGACTGATGGCTTCTCTGAGGATCTTATCACAGGGAACCATCACACCGAGGTCGATCACTCTGAAACACAAGAGACATCCTAGATTCAGTGGACAACACACAAACTTTGTGCTCTATTTAAATGACTTGAAGACGTCCTTGGTGCATGTTCATTTAGGGCATGTCCAACTCCCTTTTGCTAGTTAAATGGTGCATAATCTGGGTACAAGATATAGTCTCTTATTTATTCATTGGTGTGTTTTGGGCATTACATGAATTAAACCAATCAAAGAGTCGTCTCCCATTCCCTTTAAAAGCCAGGCGCTATGACTATATATAATAAAAAGCACATGTAGGCACGCACCCGCACCCGCACACACACACACACACACACGCACACGCACACGCACGCACACAAACACACACACACACGCACGCACACACACGCACACACACGCACACCCCTGCACACGCACACACACAAACACACACACACTCACACACACACACACACAAACACACACGCACGCACACACACACACACACACACACACACACGCACACCCCTGCACACGCACACCCCTGCACACGCACACAAAGGTGGATCTGTAAACCGTCAGCAGTCAGTCGTACCTGAAGTTGTTGCAGCTCAGCACCACACCCACAATGTTCTTGCCAATATCATGGACGTCTCCTTTCACTGTAGCCAGAACTATGGTGCCCTGGTAGGGGTCCTGCAGACCAGGAAGAAAACAGTGACAACAGGAGGGAATCTGTCCATTTGTAGTTTTAGTTAGTTACAGATGGAAGAAGAGCTCTCTTCCCTCATCATCATCATTCTTCCTGTGGATGATTTGAGATGCCGGAGAAACACTTCTTTGGTCTGTGGATTATTGTTATTTCTGTGAGGCCAAATGTTGCTGCTGCTAAGCCAGAGTATTTATGTTGGTTATTGTGATCAATTAAAATCAATGTCTGCTGCATGTTCATTTAAATCCAGTCATTTGATTTCTTTTCTTCAGTGGTTTACAGTCATATTTATTATGTGCCTTATTAAAGAAAATGAAAAAATAAATAAATAAATGAAATAAATAAATGAAAAAACTAAATTTGGTTTTGGATACTGTTAAGATGAAAGTTGTGAGTGCTTGAAATGAATTAATCTAACACTGAATTGTGCAACATTTGTTGTACAATAGAGGCAATTAGAAAAGCAGATGAAAATGTGCTTTAAATCAGAATTTACAGATACATGATTGGTAAATGGTAAATGGACTGTACTCATATAGCGCCTTTCTAGTCTGACTGGCCAATCAAAGCTTTATTTACACCCATTCACACCAACATTCACACCAACATTCATACAGTGGTGACATTCATACCATGCAAGTCCTGCTCATTCGGAGCAGTAACCATTCACACAAACACACCAATGGAATGGGTAACACCAATGGAACAGATACTGGGAGAGAACTTCAGTATCTGCAGTTCAGGGGTTCAGTATCTGCCCAAGGACACTTCAACATGTAGACTGCAGGGGCTGGGGCTCGAACCACCGACCTTCTGATAAGTGGACGACCGCTCTACTACTGAGCCACAGCTGATTGGTGTTGTTTCAAGTAAATAAGCATAACCTGGATTGATAATTGGATGTGGGTGTAACTTAATATGGATGTGTGTCCTGTCTAAAGGTCAGGTTTTGGGGAGAGGCGGATGCTGAGACAGGTCCATAGAAGACTAGAGATTTAGTTCACTGGATGGGGAGCCATCCTACAGGATCATACAGACAGACTGCTGACGTTCAAAGGCCCCAATGATCCATCCACCAACTTAACCTTTAATTAGAGGCTGGACACAGAGACATTAAAGGCTTTCTATGTGCTCCTTGTGCCCCTTTACTGGTATTCAAGCCTCAGGCTCCTGTCATCCTCATCCCTCTGATAATGACCCACATTTATCTCTTTATTGACAGTTATCTACCTTACATATAACCTGCAGATTCTCCCTAGAGCCCTGTCATGTGTGGAGAGACACTAGGGGCATTACTCTGACTACAGATGTACTTCTGCATTGTTGTACGGCCACCTCTATGGACACAAAGAAGACTGATGGAATAAACTCACATCTAACTGTAACAAGGCGGTCCAGATCAAATAACAATAACATTCTGTTACTGCACTGCCCAACGCCACAAATGTTGAGTGTACTTTTTAACTGCATAGAGAAACTTTAACAGGAAAAGACATTGTTTTCCTATATTGTGAAAACAGAGGCTGAAAAAAGTCGGCTGCCATATAGTATATGTACATGATGTCACAGTGGACAGAGGTCAGTGTGTTACACCCACTGAGGTGCTTTCTGAAGACAATCCAAATACTGTATTGACTTATATATCAACAAATGCTGAATAAAAGGACTTTGACTGAAGGCAAACAACATGATCTGGACGTCCCTGTAAAGTGGTCAACATCCTCACACTCTTTACACACTTTTATGTACACTTGTGGACCTTTAAGTACTGTGTAACCTTCTATCAATCAGTCACTGGTGATGTTTTACAGCGAGATATCTCATAGTAATCATAGTATAGTCAGATATGTAAAGCATGTTAAAAATCCTCTCTGCTAACACAAATGGTCATCATGTTTCTGCTTTCTTTATAAAAGTCATTATGGACTATTGTGACAAGGGTTTAAGGAGATGCAGCTGGTATTGCATCACATATAGGTGTCCACTGAAAAAAATCTAGATCTTTGTCAGATTGAGTAAATGCAGCCATATTTTGTTGTCTAGTTGAGACTAACCACTTCCTCTGTTGACCCTGACAATGCCATCATCTCCTCCCTCTCCTTCTCCATGAAAGGAATCAGATGGCCCACCGCCTTCTTCATGACACGAGCCGACTTGATCACCTGCAAAAACACATGGACTGTTTCAAACTGTTGAAATGTAGTGGTGATAAAAGAAATACTTCATCCAATAAAAACAGTATCTGAGATACTGGGTTAGATAAACATATACAGACATACATACATACAACATACATACAGATAATATACATACAGACATACATACAGATAATATACAGACAGACATACAGATAATATACAGACAGACATACAGATAATATACAGACAGACATACAGATAATATACAGACAGACATACAGATAATATACAGACAGACATACAGATAATATACAGACAGACATACAGATAATATACAGACAGACATACAGATAATATACAGACAGACATACAGATAATATACAGACAGACATACATACATACAACAGACATACAGATAATATACAGACAGACATACATACATACAACAGACATACAGATAATATACAGACAGACATATAACATACAGACATACAGATAATATACAGACAGACATATCATACAGACATACATATATATACACAGATACATATATATACACAGATACATATCATACAGACATACATATATATACACAGATACATATATATACACAGATACATATCATACAGACATACATATATATACACAGATACATATCATACAGACATACACATATATACACACATACATATATATACGCACACATGCATACACGCATACATATATATACGCACACACGCATACATATATATACGCACACACGCATACATGCATACATATATATACATGCATACATGCATACATATATACATGCATACATATATATACATGCATACATGCATACATATATACATGCATACATATATATACATGCATACATGCATACATATATACATATATATACATGCATACATGCATACATATATACATGCATACATATATACATGCATACATATATACATGCATACATGCATACATATATACATGCATACATGCATACATATATACATGCATACATGCATACATATATACATGCATACATGCATACATATATACATGCATACATGCATACATATATACATGCATACATGCATACATATATACATGCATACATGCATACATATATACATGCATACATATATACATATATACATATATACATGCATACATATATACATATATACATGCATACATGCATACATATATACATATATACATGCATACATATATACATACATACATGCATACATATATACATACATATATATATACATACATATATACACATGCATACATATATACATACATATATACACATGCATACATATATACATACATATATACACATGCATACATATATGCATACATATATACACATGCATACATATATACATACATATATACACATGCATACATATATGCATACATATATACACATGCATACATGCATACATACATATATACACATGCATACATACATACATACATATATACACATGCATACATGCATACATACATATATACACATGCATACATGCATACATACATATATACACATGCATACATGCATACATATATACACATGCATACATGCATACATATATACACATGCATACATGCATACATATATACACATGCATACATGCATACATATATACACATGCATACATGCATACATATATACACATGCATACATGCATACATATATACACATGCATACATGCATACATATATACACATGCATACATGCATACATATATACACATGCATACATGCATACATATATACACATGCATACATGCATACATATATACACATGCATACATATATACACATGCATACATATATACATATATACACATGCATACATATATACACATGCATACATATATACACATGCATACATGCATACATATATACACATGCATACATGCATACATATATACACATGCATACATGCATACATATATACACATGCATACATGCATACATATATACACATGCATACATGCATACATATATACACATGCATACATGCATACATATATACACATGCATACATGCATACATACGCATACATGCATACATACGCATACATGCATACATACGCATACATGCATACATACGCATACATGCATACATACGCATACATGCATACATATATATACATGCATACATATATATACATGCATACATATATATACATGCATGCATACATATATATACATGCATACATATATATACATGCATGCATACATATATACATACATGCATACATATATACATACATGCATACATATATACGCATACATGCATACATATATACGCATACATGCATACATGCATACATATATACGCATACATGCATACATATATACGCATACATGCATACATGCATACATGCATACATATATACGCATACATGCATACATATATACGCATACATGCATACATGCATACATGCATACATGCATACATGCATACATATATATACATGCATACATGCATACATGCATACATGCATACATGCATACATGCATACATGCATACATGCATACATGCATACATGCATACATGCATACATGCATACATGCATACATATATATACATGCATACATGCATACATGCATACATGCATACATGCATACATGCATACATGCATACATGCATACATGCATACATGCATACATGCATACATATATATACATGCATACATGCATACATGCATACATATATATACATGCATACATGCATACATGCATACATATATATACATGCATACATATATATACATGCATACATATGCATACATGCATACATATATATACATGCATACATATATATACATGCATACATATGCATACATGCATACATATATATATATGCATACATGCATACATATATATATATGCATACATGCATACATATATATATATGCATACATGCATACATATATATATATGCATACATGCATACATATATATATATATGCATACATATATACATATATATATATGCATACATATATACATATATATATATGCATACATATATACATATATATATATGCATACATATATATGTATACGTATGCATATACATACATATGCATACATACATATGCATACATATGCATACATACATACATACATACATACATATGCATACATACATACGCATACATACATACGCATACATACATACGCATACATACATATGCATACATATATACGCATACATACATATGCATACATATATACGCATACATACATATGCATACATATATACGCATACATACATACGCATACATATATACGCATACATACATACGCATACATACATATGCATACATACATACGCATACATACATACGCATACATATAGGCATACATATAGACATACATATATATGCATACATATAGACATACATATATATGCATACATATAGACATACATATAGACATACATACATATATACATATAGACATACATACATATAGACATACATATAGACATACATACATATATACATATAGACATACATATAGACATACATACATATAGACACAGACATACATACATATAGACATACATATATATACATACATATAGACATACATATAGACATACATACATATATACATATAGACATACATATAGACATACATACATATAGACACAGACATACATATACATATATATATATATACATACAGTACATATATACATACATATATAGACATACATATAGACATACATATATACATATAGACATACATATATACATATAGACATACATATATACATACATACATATAGACACAGACATACATACATACATATATATATATATATATATATATATATACATACAGTACATATATACATACATATATAGACATACATATAGCCATACATATAGACATATAACTTCTTCTGATCATGAACGCATCGATTATATTTATGTAGGTTGGACTTTTCAGGGAAATAACTACATTCTGGTTAAGACCTGTTAGAGAGAGAAAAAAGCAGCAGTTCTGTAAATGGAAAAAGGTCAACAAGTCAAACAAGTCAATTTCATCAAAACCAGCTGAAGAAACTATGACACACTGTGAATCTGAACAGGATCAACCCTCTATTGGTATATTCCACATATTTGGACACATCCAAAAGGAAAAGCTTATAACAGAAGAATAGTAAGGCCTGCACTGCTAAGACTGAGCTAAAACAACCTTTTCAGTCCATACTGATGTGTCCTCTTCCTAGATATCACTACTCGTTAACTCATCACTGTCCTCCAGAGGAAACATCAGGTGCCAAACACTAGACAAGTGTGAAGGCTCTGTCAGTCCTGTCAGCTCAGAATGAGGACATTAGAGCTCTGACACATTGGACATGCAGAAAATGGCAGGCTGTCTGGTGCTTCTGTTTCCCCCACACCATTGGTACTGGTCAGCCTTTATGAGTGACATGTTGAATCAGCTGCTGAGCCCATTGGTGAGAGAAATCACTGGACTGTTTGTTCAACTAAAAGTGAATCAGTGATGGAGCAGAGAAACAGAGGTGAGGAAAAGACTACAGTAAAGATGGCACACAGCAGGCTCTTCTCCTTTTTTCATCCATCATTCATTACATCATGTGGAGTAAAGTACCTGAAGGTCACCTAACACTATCCAAGTGGTGAGAGAGTGATGTTAAAATGATAGGAAAACACTGCTTTACCCTGACGTTTGGAATATTTATATTATTTATATTTTATATCCTCTGGTTTCCCTGACTGACAGCTGATTACACACCACTGCCACCTGCTGGTCAAGAGACTTATTTATGTCCTCACACAGGTGTCTGGTGAGTTTTCACCCTGTCACAGGTGACATGAAGCAGTGCAGGATTCACTCTTTGTCTGGGAAGTTTGTTCATGTTGGTTTGGTGTGTCTGGGGTTTTAGGGAACATTTAATGAATGACAAAAAGCCATAACTGTCTCACATATACAATAATATCCTGGTTCAGTGTGAGCAGTGACACAGAGCATCGCTGAAACTACAGAGAAAAGACAACACACTTCAAAAGAAGAGGCCAACCTACCTGTGGCAGGAACATCTTCCCAGCTCCAAACAGATCTCCCACCACCTGCATGCCGTTCATCAAGGGGCCCTCAATGATGTGAAGGGGTCGAGTGTAGCGGTCAGCCTGAACCCGACACTCCTCCACATCCTCCACCACATACTTTTCTATTCCCTGACAGGATCGACACAGGAAGCAGTATTAGAGTGGAGAATAGAAGAAATTAAATATGGAATGGACAACAGCTGAACCGTTAATGAGGGAATATTATGCTTGCTTTCATATGATAAAATGTCTCTTTTTAGTGTTTATTTTAAACTGATGTGCTGCTTTGAAATAAAAATAGATAGATTATTACTCAGACTGTACACAGGTTTGCAATGTGGTTTCATGTTTTCCATGTGTGGAGGTGCACACTTTAACGTTAAATGTTAAATGAATGAATTCTGGCCACATTTTCCAGGCTCCAAGAATGTCAATAAAAATCAACTAAATCAGAATTTCCAACGAAGAAAGGCTTCGATTGAATTCAACTTATAATTAACACTATTTAGAGGATGTTAAAACGTTTTCTTAATATGTTCACAAGATAAACACAGATATATTATTTAAATCTGTGGTGTATATCTAACAACACGGCTGAGCTGTGGTCAGGAGCAGGAAAGACTCTCGTCTCAGGCTTTCTTGCTCTGCTGCTTGATGTAATCACAAACTTACAAGAGTCATCTGGAGATGACATATCCCCCCCGACAGAGGCCCAAAAATTGTACAATAACTGCATCAGTTTCTGACACATCCTTCATTCCTTTAGTGAGCCCAGAGAGCTGGATATTGTTTTGGATACATGCTATGGAGAAGATGACCAACTGTCAGTCTCCTAAAAATCATTTTCAGTGGAAAAGTAATAAAATAAGATTGGTAACAAAATAAAAATGACAAAAGGCACACCTACCTATCCTGGTTAATATATGTATAAAGTCTGGTGAGGCTAGAATGTATACTGTGGTTTGTGAGATACGCTCCACACAAACATAGTAACAACTATATCCCCTGTTGTTTTCATGTGTGTGGATAAAAATGAAGTTTCCATTCATTTACACAGAAAACTTCAGCATTTCTACTCATTTGATTGAAATATATCACTAGTTTAAAAACTCGGGGGAGGACTGACCCCTGTCTGATGAGGCCAGAGATCTGACAGGAGGGGCTGAGAGGCGGGATGCTCCATCAGTAACCACCTCCACTCCAATCACAAAGCCGGTCCATGAAAACAACAGCCTCAGCTAAAACAGCTGCATACTATCCTGACAGAACAATAGTTCTGCTTTTTCATATTTTAACACACAGTCCATTCATGGAAACTTCAGACACACAACAAACCAATGAACAACCAGAGCAGCACGATGTCACCACACACCGGCGCCATCTTGGCAGGAGAGAGAGGAGATGGTTGGAGCGTAGACAGGCTGTAGACTGAGAGCCTGACCTTCAGCGTACAGATCAAACTACTTCTGCTTGGGACTTTTCTTAGTAATGAATACGATGAGAGTATAAAGAACTACAAGCACACAGACATGAAGTGTAACATGTGACGGACAGCTGGCCACAGTAAACGTATGTCCTTCATCATTTCTGAGCTAAAGACATGTTTTCAGATCTGACTTAGTGGTGTTTTAATCTGTGTAACTAAATGACAGCTGTTTAAATGGCAGTAATAGAGGAAGCCTAATAATCTTAACATGATTTAATCTAATAATCCCATATCTTACCTTAATGAGAGCATACTCCAACCTGTCCTCCACACTTCCCTCTCTCCACTCGTCTGTCTGCACCACCTTCTTCCCTCCTTTCGCATAGTTCTGTTAACAACAGCAGTAAACATCTGTTGACCAACCTACAGCTGATGTGTGTGTGTGTGTGTGTGTGTGTGTGTGTGTGTGTGTGTGTACCTGTGCATAGGCCAGCAGTTTCTCAGTAGCCTCAGCGTCTCTGTTCCAGATGAGGTTTTCACATAGTAACAGCAGCTGTTTATCTATGTCATCATAGACGGGCAGGTTCCCAGCATTCACTATCCCCATGTCCATACCGTCCTGTGACAGAGGACAGACAGGAGGGGGGTGTGAGGGAGTAGAAAGCATGTCAGTCAATGTTCATAGACTATAATTTAATCTTTAATCTTTCTGCTCAAATCCTGAAGATTATTTCCAAATTTACTATATGGTCAAAAGTATTTAGACACCACTTCAAATAGCAGGTTCATCTGACTCAATACATCCTATAGCTAAAAGGCATATGTCACATGATACCAACTGAATCATTTCAACTCAAATAGCTGTTTTTGTACAGAAACAAACAACATAATGCTAAACCATCAAAACACCAGAATTATTAACATTGATATAAATATAAAAAAACAACAACAACACAACATCATGAAGTAAGGTTGTCACAACAATATAATACTAATATAAAAAACAACCAACACTTGATACCTGTTTCAAAACCAAGGCAAAGGAAAAAAGTCACAAAAGTCAAACAAAGATCTTTTTTTTCTTCTTTTTTTTCTTAATTGTCTGCAAACAGTGCTGGTAGAGAAAATGTCATGAGCCTCTCTGCCCACAGTGAGGTGTGTGTCTGTGTTTACCTTGATGGCGTGGAAGAGAAATGCTCCATGCATAGCTTCTCTGATGGCCTCCATCCCTCTGAAGGAGAAGGACAGGTTGGACAGACCTCCACTCACCCTGGCTCCTGGTAGAGTCTCCTACACAAACACACACATTAAAATGTGGAGATATTGGGACAAATAAATACAATCATATTATTCCTTTTCAGATTTTCACATTTCTTTTCTTTTTCTTTCACAGATGTATTTTTATGGCAATCCTTTGACTCCATGATGCAGAAGTTTGAGGATGAATCTAGGCAGAGTTGAACCACCTTAAGTCTGGCAGACATCTCCTTATTTACAGCTATCAGCTGACTGAGTAACATGCTTGTATTTGACCTGAAACAGTGAACAACGAGCAGTCACTTGGCTCCATATCTGATGGGGCTGTGATCGCTGACTCACCATGTTGTGTGATGACTCTACGATAATTCTTCTTGAGACTGACAGCGGAGTTACCTTGATAAGTCTGGTGGCTCTGATGAAGTTGATGGCGTAGTTGTTATGCTCCTCCATGCCTGTACCGATGGTGAGGATGTTAGGATCAAAGATGATGTTGTTGGGGTCAAATCCCACTTTGTTGACCAGCAGCTCGTAGGCGCGGGTGCATATCTCCACTTTACGGTCAATCTCTGTGGCCTTGGAGAATGAGGACATGTCAGCATCATGATCATCATGACTACCATGATGCCACAGTGTCATCCAGGGGTTCAAAATAATCACTGAATATCACCGATTATCTGGACTGATAAGGAACTGGGCTGTTAGTTTCTATGCAGAAGCTTAGATTTAGACTTTTTTGTCCTGAACAGGAAATTCTTCTCCACATCACAACACATCTGATCACAGGTCAACAGCACACAATTACAGCAACACAACACAACAGTAGTAACACAAATAGACTGACAGTAGAACACAGTCTGTTTATCAGGGCCTGCTGTTTAAGGCTATAACCAGTGATCAGGCTTTTCCCAAAGTGAACCTTTCTGCACTTCAATGCTCTGTACTGGAGTCCAGAGGGCATGAGGGTGAGGTGCTGGTTGAGTGGGTGATGTCATTATGTGTGCTATGGCTTTATTGTTTAGGGCGGGCGGGCGGGCGTGTGTGTGTGTGTCTGTGTCTGTGTGTCTGTGTCTGTGTCTGTGTGTGTCTGTGTGTGTGTGTGTGTGTGTGTCTGTGTGTGTGTGTCTGTGTGTGTGTGTGTGTGTCTGTGTGTGTGTGTGTGTGTGTGTGTCTGTGTGTGTGTCTGTGTGTGTCTGTGTGTGTCTGTGTGTGTCTGTGTGTGTCTGTGTGTGTCTGTGTGTGTGTGTGTGTCTGTGTGTGTGTGTCTGTGTGTGTCTGTGTGTGTCTGTGTGTGTGTGTGTGTGTCTGTGTGTGTCTGTGTGTGTCTGTGTGTGTCTGTGTGTGTGTGTGTGTGTGTGTGTGTGTGTGTGTGTGTCTTCACCTGTCCCTCCTCATCGAAGGCCATGACCACCACAGAAGCTCCATAGCGCTTCACAGTGGCAGCTCTGGTCAGGAACTCCTGCTCCCCCTCCTTCAGACTGATACTGTTGACGATACACTTCCCCTGACAGCATTTCAAGCCAGCCTCAACCACTGAGAAGTTAGACGAGTCGATACACAGAGGAACCTGAGGGACAGCAGGCCTGGTTTTAATTTACTGAGCATTTACTGAGTTCATGGCTTCGTTATTAAGAGGTATTTTTACATGTAAGCACACAGCTGAAGACGACGACTGTAAACAGAATATTTTATTAAAATGATGAATTGGTTATTTCAGTCTGGAATAAAGTGGATCAGCTGACAGTGTTCTCTATATAGACAGAGCAACAGGTGTAATTCCATCTCCTACAGTCAGTCTATAGGGTCAATTTCTGTAATATATTATATGACAGTATGTCCAATATAATATGGTTACATGACCAATAGGATAGTGTAAAAGCTCCAATCCAAAGAAGAGTCATCTGAAGATGATATATTCAAACCACTGCACAACAGATGCATCAGTATGACATATCCTCCATTCCTCTGGTGGCCAACAGTAGTGGGTATTTGGATTTGTGCGATGAGAAGATGACACCTTAATATCACCAAACAAACAAAAAAGGTTTGTAGAAAAATCTAAATATTAAAAGGTACAACTACTTATTATTTATTAGTTCATTCAATTCACTTATCCGCTGTGTTAATGTATGTGTACAGTTTGGTGAAGCCAGTAGGTCAGTTTGTGAGCTATGACAACATGACCACCCTTCAGACTCACCATAACAACTTGTTTCCATGAAAAAAAAGAAGAAATTTGTAGAAAATGTCAAAAGGCACAGCTACTTATTATGGTTAATTTATGTGTAGAGTTTGGAGAAGCTAGAATGTTTAGGTTGTAAGCTGTGCTCCAGACAAACATTTATTATGGACAGACAGAGGGACACACTGACCATGTATCCCACCGTCACTTTTACATCAACAGGATAAAAAGTTGGGACACTGTGACAATCAGAATGCAAAAAACTGTTTACAGAAAACCTTTTTAGACAGTGTTCAGTGTAGTAATATCCCTGATACATAGTGTAGAACCTCACCCCATCCTTACTGCTGAACAGAGATGTTCCTACAGAGTCATGAGGCTACATGGACTAAATGGACTGTTCTTATATAGAACCTTTCTAGTCTGACTGACCAATCAAAGCTTTACAACAGCAGCCAGCTTTCACCCATTCACACCAACATTCACCCATTCACACCAACATTCACCCATTCACACCAACATTCACCCATTCACACCAACATTCACACCAACATTCACCCATTCACACCAGCATTCACCCATTCACACCAACATTCACCCATTCACACCAACATTCATACAGTGGTGACATTCATACCAACATTCACCCATTCATACCAACATTCACACATTCATACCAACATTCGCACCAACATTCACACATTCATACCAACATTCGCACCAACATTCACACATTCACACCAACATTCACACCAACATTCACCCATTCACACCAACATTCACACCAACATTCACCCATTCACACCAGCATTCACCCATTCACACCAGCATTCACCCATTCACACCAACATTCACCCATTCACACCAGCATTCACCCATTCACACCAACATTCACCCATTCATACCAACATTCATACCAACATTCATACAGTGGTGACATTCACACCAACATTCACACCAACATTCACCCATTCACACCAGCATTCACCCATTCACACCAACATTCACCCATTCATACCAACATTCATACCAACATTCATACAGTGGTGACATTCACACCAACATTCACACCAACATTCATACAGTGGTGACATTCACACCAACATTCACACCAACATTCATATAGTGGTGACATTCACACCAACATTCATATAGTGGTGACATTCACACCAACATTCATATAGTGGTGACATTCATACAGTGGTGACATTCACACCAACATTCACACCAACATTCATACAGTGGTGACATTCATACCATGCAAGGCTCCACCTGCTCATTAGGAGCAGTAACCATTCACACAAACACACCAATGGAACAGATACTGGGAGAGAACTGGGGTTCAGTATCTGCTCAAGGACACTTCAACATGTAGACTGCAGGGGCTGGGGATGGAACCACCGACCTTCTGATAAGTGGACGACCGCTCTACTACTGAAACACAGTGGTCGTTACTTACTATCTGTAACTCAGGAACACTGTGAAAACCGTTGTCAGTGAACACATCATCTCTGCGTCTACAGATGGAAGTTAAGGCTCTAGCCATATATCAACACCATCCAGAAACACTGCTGACTCCTCTGGACCAGATCTCATCTGAGATGGACTGACACAAAGACTTAAAGTGTCCTCTGGCCTGACCAGTCCACATTTCTAGTCTTTGGAAATCATGGATGTCCTGTCCTCCGGCCTTAAGAGGAAAAGGACCATCCAGATTATTAACAGTATGCAGCTGAAAAGCCAGCATCTGTGATGTATGGGGGGTTGTTAGTACCCATGGCATGGGTAACCTGCACATCGGTGAGGGTTCCATTAATGCTAAAGGTACATACAGGTTTAGGAACAACAAATGTTGACATCCAGATGACGTGTTTTTCAGACAGGTCCTGCTGATTCCAGCAGACGATGAAGCCTCATTCTGCCACCTTACAACAGCTTCATAGTAAAAGAGAGACTTCAGAAGTCGTATAACAAGCAATGGGACTGAATTATATTTTCAAAACTTCAACCATTAGTATCCTCTCTTACGCTTACAGACTGTTAAAAGAAAAGGTGACGTTACACAGCAGTTAACATGAACCTGTGCCAACCTTTTAAAAATGTGTTGCAGGCATCAATCAAAGGTTCATCAATCTGAACTTTAAAAATCATGTCTTTGTATACTATTCAATTGCATTTAGGTGAAACAGAATTTCAAAATCATTGCAATCTGTATTCATTGATATTTTATGTAATGTCCCGACACTTTTAGAACTGAGTTCTATGTGTTTATATCCATTGTCTTTAAACTTCCTACCCGAGCGATGTCTGGTTCAGAAGCAACAAGGTTACAGAACCGGGTCATGGCTGTTGGCCCATCCAGCATCCCTTCATCCATGTTTATATCCAGGACCTGAGCTCCCATCTCAACCTGGGCCTTAGCAATGCTCAGAGCCTCCTGGATGACGAGACATAAACACAAGCAACATTTATTTGACCTAAGCTCATGATTAGACTGTAGCTTCAGAGAAAGTAATAACTAAACATAAAACTCCTGAAAATCTTATTTAAATCTGTCTCACCTCATAGTTTCCTGCCATGATCAGCTTGGCAAACCTGCGTGACCCCGCCACGTTGCAGCGCTCACCAATGTTAACAAAGTTGGTGTACGGGCCGATCCTGAACGGCTCTAAACCTGGGAGAGACAGACATTTCATCACATCAACATGTCTTGACATCCTATAGACCTATAAACAGGCACAACCTTAGACATGAACAGACATGGGATTCACACGTAGGTATTACACAGGTTTAATACCCGACAGCAGCATGTAGTGTTACACAGGTTTAATACCCGACAGCAGCATGTAGTATTACACAGGTTTAATACCCGACAGCAGCATGTAGTATTACACAGGTTTAATACCCGACAGCAGCATGTAGTATTACACAGGTTTAATACCCGACAGCAGCATGTAGTATTACACAGGTTTAATACCCGACAGCAGCATGTAGTATTACACAGGTTTAATACCCGACAGCAGCATGTAGTATTACACAGGTTTAATACCCGACAGCAGCATGTAGTATTACACAGGTTTAATACCTGACAGCAGCATGTAGTATTACACAGGTTTAATACCTGACAGCAGCATGTAGTATTACACAGGTTTAATACCTGACAGCAGCATGTAGTATTACACAGGTTTAATACCTGACAGCAGCATGTAGTATTACACAGGTTTAATACCTGACAGCAGCATGTAGTCTTGATAAATATCAGCAGGAGGAACTCTTGGCTGGCAGAGTTTGACCGTTTCAGATATGGCTCTGTATGAGGAGGAAGGAGAAGAGGTCAACTGTTTAGAAGATCAAGATTTAAATTTCAAGTTAAGGGATGAAACATTTTGTTGTAAGTTCATTTTGTTTGTGACCTGATGTGTCCTGGAGTGGTCCCACAACAGCCTCCCACAATATTCACTAGTCCATCTACAGCAAAATCCTGCAGACAAAGTTCAGGTAAAAACAGAGTTGTAGCAATGAGGCAGCCAGAAGGACATACTTAGCACACATCTTTCTGTTATTTTTTTTAATTTTGAGTGTAAATTTATTTAACCCAGTTGGTCTCTTGAGACCAGGTTTCTTTTTTTCAGACAATTTCTGGTAAAAATGGCAGCGATAAAAGCAACAAAGATGTCAATGACTTTAGGTTTACGATCACACAATGTAAAGAATAGTTGAACATTGTGGGAAATATCAATTTTCAAATCAATTTTCACAAAACAGCAAATACTGAAAATCTGCAGCAATGATTTCTCATCAAATTATCAAATGTGACTTTAGTGATGAGATTGGAAAAAAACAAACTACAAAGGGGTGCTTGAACTGTCTGCCCAGTCTGAAGAGAAGCAATGCATTCTGGGACGAGTATGTGTAGTATGCTTATCTGCATAAGTATGTGATTCCAAACACATTCAGAGACATGAGATTAATCCATCTTCTGGACGAATGACTGGACAGAAAGCAAAGAAATTAATTTACAAGGATTTCAAACTATTACTTTGTTTTTGTGGTTTATTTTAATTTTAAACCATTTCACTGTTATTTGGTAGTTTTCAAAGTAAAGACTGACAGGAAGCACAGGGAGAGAAGGAAATGTGGGGTATGACATAAAAAAGGCTCTCTGGCTGATTGATTTTTTAAAGAATAACATAAAAGAAACGCTCCAAAGCTTGTCGTCCATAACTCTGTATACTGTACTCTAAAAGTGGAGAAATATTTGTAAGAAATTACAAATAAATATTTTGATGGAGAGATTCCTTGTTGCATGGATTTTGCAGTTTGCATGATGTGTCCTACAAAACGAACTGTTTCTAAATATAGTTATCTTGGTAATCAGGATATGTGTCTTAACATGTAAATAGGAGTCTTAAAAATGAATAATAAAATACATTAGAACCTTTAAATGGGAGGCTGTCACTTTTGGAGTTTCATCATACCCTCCAAATGTGTTGGGAAGACCTGAGAGAAAAGGTGAGACACAAACACAAAGATGACAACATGATTACATCATCAATGACACAGATCAGTGTGTGTTCCAGCTGCTCAGACAGAAGAGCAGAATTGTTTCCAGCAGACCAAGAGGAAACTTTAGGCTGTGCGGCAACATCAGTGGGGCAACATCAGTGGGGCAACATCAGTGGGGCAACATCAGTGGGGCAACATCAGTGGGGCAACAACAGTGGGGCAACAACAGTGTGGCAACAACAGTGTGGTAACAACAGTGTGGCAACAACAGTGTGGCAACAACAGTGTGGCAACAACAGTGTGGCAACAACAGTGTGGCAGCATCAGTGTGGCAACAACAGTGTGGCAACATCAGTGGGGTAACATCAGTGGGGTAACATCAGTCTACCAGTTCTAACCTCTGCTCATTTCTGTCGCTGTAGACTGTGTTGTAGTGTGTTGTGGTGTGTTGTGGTGTGTTGTAGGGTGTTGTAGGGTGTTGTAGGGTGTTGTAGGGTGTTGTAGGGTGTTGTAGGGTGTTGTAGGGTGTGGCCGGGTGTGGCCGGGTGTGGCCGGGTGTGGCCGGGTGTGGTCGGGTGTGGTCGGGTGTGGTCGGGTGTGGTAGGGTGTGGTAGGGTGTGGTAGGGTGTTGTAGGGTGTGGTAGGGTGTGGTAGGGTGTTGTAGGGTGTGGTAGTGGGTTGTCGTGGGTTGTAGGGTGTGGTAGGGTGTTGTAGGGTGTTGTAGGGTGTGGGTTATCATTGGATAGCATTCTACTATAAAAGTCTGTCCACACCATGGGTCGAGAATGTGCCAATGGTATTTTTAAAGACACACAATGTGACTAAAACTAATCTAAAAGCTATTTAAAACGATATTATGTGTTTGATGCATAAATATATGGTAATTCTGAAAAAACACAGAACATAAAACCTGCAGTTCAATTAAAACTCACACACACGTAAGATGAAATATCTTAAATCAAGGCAATATTTGCATGCTTTTGTCTGACCAGCTATTTCTTCTCACCAGGCACTTTTTTATGTTGGATGGTTTATTTTGTTTCAAACTATTTTATTTATTTTGTTTTTCCTAATTTTACCTCTGTGGAATTAATAATAATAATAATAACTTTATTTTAAGAAGAATCATTTTGTTTAGTAGCTCTGGTTTTAAGATCCTTTCCCTCAAATAAAAAAAGAAACAAACAGTGGAAGAAGATTTGACCAGCTAGTTTAGAATTCCTTTTACTTGGGTGTTTGGAATGAGTGGTTTGCTACTCAAGCTTGGATCCTCTACCAGAGGTCTGGGAGTTTGTGGGTTCTGCACAGTATCTTAGTTGTTCCTAGGACTGCACTCTTCTGGACAGGGACCTCAGATATTGGGGGTCACAGTCCTTAATACCCCTGTTAGCTTTGGGACCACATTGGTGATGCTGTCAGCTTGGACTGCCACATTCATCACCACTGCCCTTGGGGCTGACAAGGAGCAGAAGGTTGGTTAGCCTGTCTGGAACTTGAAAGACCCACAGGATCTTCACCCTGCTGTTCTGTGGTGTGTCCCATCAGGAGTTGGGGTTATGGCAGCATACACCCTGCTATGCTTACCATGCCTTCAGCATCTTTCAATGTCCTTCTGGGCAACGAGCTGCTTCTTGGTGAGTGTGTTGATGTTCTGCTCACTGAGTTGGTCTTTGGCTCATCCATAGTTTCCACAGTGGCTGTTTCACTCACTCATATCCTGAGTCAGGCTTGTGTAGATTGTTTTTATGTCATTTTGTTTTCTTTGTTTTTGTTAACTGGACCGTAATCATGGGAGCACTGAGGCTCCACAAGTGAAAATGGGGCTCTGACTGCTCAGCTGTTGAGCTCTGACTTGTCACATGACTACTGTCAACAAATTACATTTCAGTGGCAAAATTATTCAACATTTCAGCAATTTAAAGAAGACATTTAAATTCTAATTTCATTCATCTCCAACTTCTAATATTCTAAGAGTCTGTTGAGGAAAAATGTCAAGCACAAATATTTGTACGATGCTGATGATTCTGTATGCAGTAAGGGCTCAACAAGAAAGAACTGCCTGCTTTCAAAGGGCATGTAAAATACACACCTTGAGTTAGTAAATCTAGGAAACCACTTACCCAATCAGGCAAGTGGTATAAAATAGTTTAACACGTTTTTCTCCTGAGATGATGATGAGCACCAAAGGAGGGAGCCATTAATGAGACAAAGTGCAATCAAATATTTCAATTATTATGGGCAAAATTCCAACTATATATTGTGCAGTTTGCTGAACATGCCAATTATTTTAGTCATTTTATTTGATAACAGCTAATAAATACAGTTCAACAATTTGTTTAGGAGCAAATATGTTTTTAGTTGAGGCGAGTGGATTTCTCACCTACATGCATGACTAGGTGAGTCATAGACTATGTTGTGAACCTGTGGTTGTAGATGTGTTGTGGTTTACCTGCATTGGGATAACAGATAATGAAAGCTGTGGTGCTTTTTCCTATGGCCTCAATGAAAGGTCTCATCTCGGTCGCGCCAAGGGCACAGTTCAGACCAATGCTACAACACACAGAGATGATGGAACACAGTGACGTTACTGTCAGAGCTCCAGTATTACATCACTGTTTAGACACAGCCAGTGTAGCTTCATGTGATGTACAGTAACTCACCATAGAGGTTTGGCATGGGACACACTCACGACGAAGGCTTCTCCTGTCTGACCGGACAGAGTTCGTCCACTGCGGTCAACAATGGTCCCTGAGATCTACACCATGTGTGGGACAAGATGGGATTAGAACACAGGGGCAGACATAGGGGACAACATGTCCATCTAGATATTTTCTTTTCTTATTCTGAGAAGTTTGAGGAATAAACAAATAGTTCACCTACATACAGATATTTTGACATTGACCTTACAGACCTCAGCCCCTCCCCCATCATTAAACTGAGATTATGAATTATGAATCAAACACGTACAAAGATAGGTCTTCTTTCGTAGCATTTTTCAAACAGCAGGTCGATTGCGAATAAAGCAGCCTGTAGAGGGAAGCACACATAGGTAGATACATCAGTCCCTTCACAAACAATACCAGGTTACATAATGTTAAGAAAGAAAAGTTTGTTCATAAAATACCCTTTTCTAAATGTGTCCAGTAACATTATTCTCATCAAAGCATACACAAAGAATAATTAACGAGATCTCTTTCATTTTTTCTGTAGTGAATGTGTATGATGCTGATATACATGATCGATTTTAGTTTGTCAGTGGATGAAGACCATACCCTCCTGACAACACATCATACGGTCGGATGTTAATGGACATGCAACTGATTATATCACTAAAGTAACTTTTTACTCAGATTTTATGCATATGGTGTTGTGTTCTTTACACTATGGCAGTTTTCAAAGAATTGATCAAATTGTAATTTGAGACATTAAATGTTAAGT
>CM075203.1:22413396-22553396 GCA_037577475.1 Chaunax sp. Z400 | reverse complement strand
GTGTAAATAGAGACAGAATGTGATGATTTTTAAGACATTTAAACTATTTAAACAGTCAAAAGTGTTTTTCACAAGTGGTTTCGGGCCATGTCAAGCAGCACTCTTCACTGTGGGACCCACACTCTTCACTGTGGGACCCACACTCTTCACTGTGGGACCCACACTCTTCACTGTGGGACCCACACTCTTCACTGTGGGACCCACACTCTTCACTGTGGGACCCACACTCTTCACTGTGGGACCCACACTCTTCACTGTGGGACCAACACTCTTCACTGTGGGACCCACACTCTTCACTGAGGGACCCACACTCTTACCTGAGGGACCCACACTCTTACCTGAGGGACCCACACTCTTACCTGAGGGACCCACACTCTTACCTGAGGGACCCACACTCTTACCTTAGGGACCCACACTCTTACCTTAGGGACCCACACTCTTACCTTAGGGACCCACACTCTTACCTTAGGGACCCACACTCTTACCTTAGGGACCCACACTCTTACCTTAGGGACCCACACTCTTACCTTAGGGACCCACACTCTTACCTTAGGGACCCACACTCTTACCTTAGGGACACACACTCTTACCTTAGGGACACACACTCTTACCTTAGGGACACACACTCTTACCTTAGGGACACACACTCTTACCTTAGGGACACACACTCTTACCTTAGGGACACACACTCTTACCTTAGGGACACACACTCTTACCTTAGGGACACACACTCTTACCTTAGGGACACACACTCTTACCTTAGGGACACACACTCTTACCTTAGGGACACACACTCTTACCTTAGGGACCCACACTCTTACCTTAGGGACCCACACTCTTACCTTAGGGACCCACACTCTTACCTTAGGGACCCACACTCTTACCTTAGGGACCCACACTCTTACCTTAGGGACCCACACTCTTACCTTAGGGACCCACACTCTTCACCCTTCATTATTTTGCTCAATGGTTTGAAGTCTGCTTCAAGATAACAATGCACCAACTACATGCCTGACTACACCTCATTTTAAGCCTGACACTCCCATGGGTACAGGTACATTTGCTACTTACACAAAGAGGGCGCCGGACGTGAAAACGACATCAGTGTCAGTCGGACACTTAGCACTTGCACAGTGTTCTGTGGCACTTTGCACCAAGAGTAAGACAGAGCCTTATGTTGTAAAACTGGAGCAAAGGTGATTGTAAAAGACAGTGAAGCAGACAATCAAATGCCTTGTCTCTTCATTAGTAAAGGAATGAGTTCTATTAAGAAAGGTCTGTGTCTCAGCCATGCCTGCAGAGTACAGGGAGGATGTTGTAGTTTAAGACGGACAGACTATAAATTGAAAACAAAAGTCATCTGCACTGAAATGCTGTTCAATCATTGGTCAGACTTTAGGCGGGTGAAAAGGCAACAATCCTCGTAATTTCTACTGTACATCATGGAGCATCGCAGGTCATTTTCATACTTGTCTTGCTCTGGAGTAAATACAAAAGACGTCAGCGGACCGTGGATATGAACGTCTGGTCAGACAGCGTGTTTTTAATTATTTAATGAAACATGCGTTCCATGAAAGACGTTCTGCAATCAGACGAAGACGGCTGGCTCTACTGAGATCCTACGACCGGTTGGCCTTACAAAGGGGACCAGTGAGGTGAGATGTGATAGAATCTATGTTTCTCCTTGAATGAATGAATGAATGAATGAACAGGTTCAGAGTGAATGACTGCATGGCTCTATACTATCTAGTGTTCACAGCTTGCAAAAAATTCAATACATAAAAAATTGCTACCTTTTGATCAAGAATAAATGTCAGCGTACATATTAGAAATATGTATAATAGGGTTATATATATATTTGTTGAATATGTTTTTATATATGTGAAGTACTCAGTACATGTGATGTCACTTGTTTCTTGTAAAGCGCTTTAAGCTTCTTTTCTTGTATGAAAGGTGCTGTAAATAAAGTTCATTATTATTAGATTATTATTATCATTATTAAAATGATATGCTTACTATATTTGGCGTGGATGGGGTTCACACCAGTAATTTGCCGCTCCAGAGTTCACTTGCAAGCGGACTAAGTTCACACCAACCCAAAGGAAAAGCATCAAAGGGGTAAACGCTCCAGGGTTCGCTTCAACCGGACTAAACAAGGCTGGTGTGAACACGACCTTAGTAAGAACAGTAAGAACTAGGTGAAGAGTGCTGCAGCTGTATCTAGTGCCTTCACCAGAGGTTGATCAGGTAACACCAGTCCCACTGTGTACTTGACCTTTGTTACTACTACCATAAAAGTGCATGAATGGTCTGCAGTGGTCTAACAGGGTCAGATATCATACCATGTGCTCCAGTCCATAATCTGCCTGGGCGGTGGAGGTGCTGCTGAATGTGTTGGTCTCTATGATGTCAGCTCCAGCCAGCAGGTACTCCTTTTAATGCAGCAGAGAGCAAAGGTTATACACATGGCATTTCTCACAGGGACCATTTCCTCAGTTGACTCAGTGATATCTGTGGCTCATCAGGATCAGGACTACACCTGCCTGGATGAGGTACCTTGTGTATTTTATAGATAACATCTGGCTGGGTGATACTGAGAAGGTCGTTGTTGCCCTTCAGAGGAAGAGGATGCTCTTTAAACTCGTTCCCTCTGAAATCTTCTTCCTCAAGCTTTTGCTGCTGGATCATGGTCCCCATACCGCCGTCCAGGACCATAATCCTTTGCTGCAGCACTGCTCGCAGCTCTGACTCTAATGGACAGCATCCTAAGAAGAAGATACAAGGGGCTTCATATTTACCCAGAATGCATCATTTGCAACAGATACAGAAGAACAGCTGACAAACAAACTTAAATTGAAAATAACAATTTGACAACATGCAGTTGGATAAAATGAAACTACCAATGGTCCCATTGTTTGGTTGGATAATTTATTACACTGGTTGATTCTATTTGTAATCAAACGATTCTCATTTAGAACGACTTTATCTGTTGTGTTAAATTGTGTCAAATAAACAATAGAACATTGTGACTCTTATGTTACTGTTATGTAATCTGTTCCTCCCAGCTACCTGAGGCAGTGTTCCTGTGAAACCAGTTTGATGGACTGCTAAAGGCTAAAAAATGAACTCTAACAGAAACGTAAATGTAAATGTAAAGCAGGCTGGCTTTTTAGGACACGTGATCTGATTACAAAGAGACATCTCTAAGTACAGGTATGAATGCAGCCGACATGCAATGAGGACACATTTGGCCATATACAGAGATGGATCCATGCTAATGTGTCCTGGACCACATTGAAGGACCATCCTCTGAGACAACAGGAAGCCACAACGACAGACATGTAACAGATTACACACTGTCTGATTTCCACTTGGTTCACTGTAGTGTAAATTCTGTCTGACCTGCCAAGGTAAGCAGCAGATGTTTGTGAGCACACTGTTCCAACTCTTTTCTCCAGTGAACTAGTGACCATAATATCACCAGACTCCCTTTAAAATGAAATGTTATGTCTATAACTTCTGTTCCCTGAAGGAGAGGAACGAGGTACAACACATGGGATATAGTGAATCGACTGAAAGGGAACTGCACAACTGATAAATCAGGAGAAACTTCATGAACTTTGCAAAACAGCTACAGCAAATTCTAAATCATTCGTGGCTCATTTTGAGTTCGGCATTAAATGTTTTTCCTTGGCTTGTAAAATGTGTCAGTTTATTCATAACAATATTTAGCAGCTGTTTGAACACAGTTTCAACTGATTTCATCATTTACAGCAAATTTATAAAAGACGACAATATTTTTCAGTAACCATGTCATATTTTGCAAACACAGTAAACAGTAAATGATATAAGCTACTTATTTGTTTTATGGGGAAAATCCCCGGACTCCCTTTAAAAAAACATTTCTCCTGCTTTGTCTGTTGAGTAATGAGATCAATTTTAAATTTCATGAAATGATGTCTGTCAGAAACTCTTAATTATTTAGACCTTCTAAATTCGGCAAATGTTATACAATAAGTGTCCTGTGTGCGTTTAAAAATGTGTTCATTTTTCACAGCGACATACGTGTTTATTTGCACATACGTGGTGAGATTTGATCACAGGTGGTCACTTAAGACGAGAGTGGAGATGCACCAGGTGTGAACAGGCTGAGACTGTCAGAGTCAGTCAAGAACACAACTTACACAACAGAAGTTGAGTGATTTCTGTTTCACATGGTTATGTTCTGTGTCATGTTGGATGGAGCGTTCATGGCTGATGAACTGTGATCGTCAGCAGCAACAGTGATTTTATATAAAAGGCTCTTTGTTATTCTCTAGTCTAGTTCATCCGGGGGAGACCTGAGCAGAAAGCAGACTGAGAAGGTAGAAGGCCTCTAACTGGTCCAATAACAGGAGAGTAGGAGGCGGCCTGCTGTTAGGATATTTGTTTTTTAACAAATAATGCATGTAATATGATGTAATAATAATCACTGCTGCCCCCTCTTCTTTTTCTTCTCATTAGTATCAATACCATTTTTCTCCACTATTAGTGATCATGCAACATTAATTGTTAAGACCAAAACTCACCAAAACGTGTGTAGGAAATAATACCCACTACTCAGCTACTACTGTACATCTTATATATGAAAACTATTATTTTAATTATTATTAATTAAAAATGAAACTTTGGTAAGCAGTGCTGTGATACTTGACTTCTACAGGGCAGATATTAGATCTCATACATGGTGGCATGATTTTTACAAAATTCAGTCCAGACTGGAGTTGTTGCATAAATGTAGGTAATGATTGACTAAAGTGGGTATGAGAAAAATCATTCCAATTTAAAAAAAAACTAAAAATAAATCCCACATACATGAGGTATGAGGGTGGGTTAGGGTGATCCTGAACATCCCACAGATGCTCTATTGGGTTGAGATCTGTTGAATATGCTGGCCAAGGAAGTACAGCGACATTGTTCTGGTCCAGGTAGGCTACTCCTGACAGACATGAGCCACATGTGGTCTGACATTGTCATGCATGAAGGTGATGCCTGATTGCTGTATCCTGGGAATGACGTGGACCTAGGACCGTATCTCAGTAACAGATAGCTGTCAGTGTACCGTGGATCTGGACAAGTTTTGACCACCATCCATTAGCAGTGGCTCCTCACATCATGACATCACCACCAAACGGTCCACTTCCTGGATGTTTGCTGCAGGATAGCGTTCAACACGGCAACGATACACAAGCCTAAAACCATCAGCTCTGTGCAAGTTAAATCTGGACTTGTCACTAAATGTGACCTGCCTCCCCTGTGCAATGAGCCATAACATCTGTAACATCTGTGCAACAGATGTCTGCAGAGTTCAGACCATCATCATCATCAGCATCCTAACTGTCTGGTCATGTAAGTTTTGTGGAAGCTGTGACATCATCAGTTGTTTCAGTAGGACATTAATTAGATCCAGTAAATTATCGCCTTGACCAGGTCTTTTCAATCATGCAGAAAAAAATCTCACCAACATCATGGTTTACTCTGAAATGCACCAATGACTGTTATTTCTATGTTCTGACTAAATGATGGTTATTCATGATTTAACATGTTTTGGTTGTGGGTACTTAAGAAAGTCTATTCAGCGAATCACATGTTTGTTTACGGAACCATTAGAAAAATAGGAAAATATTGGGTTTTTAAAATGATGTGTTGCTACTGCTGCTCAGTATATTTCTCCACAAGTCTACATTCAAATGCTATCAAAATTGACAAACATTCTGTAGATGGTAGATATTAAATATTTTTAATCGTGCTCAGAACAATCACATAAAGTTCATCAAAATATTTGACAATATGCTAAATAAAAGCAGGTTGATGAGTGATATTTACATCTACCCTGGAGGTCCAGACCACCCTTCAGATACACCTTAAAAATCATGTTTTCATGGAAACAACAAAAAAAATGTATTTAGTATAAAATTCAAAATACCAAAAGGCCCAACTGATTCCTATGGTTAATATACAGTATGTGTTCAGTTAGGTGAGGATAATAGAGACATACTCATGCAGATAAAACATTTGTAATTTAAAGCTGCAGTAGCCACAAAAATAACGTTATAAGTGAGGCTGCTGTGCTTAACCACAGCCCTTCTACATACAGCCTGTTCATTCCCTGTTAAGTCCATCGTACCAAAGTCGGCTGTAATTCACCTAGAGGGCGCTCTGGTCCTAAATGAATGGGAGTTAATGGAGCTAAACGGCTGAAATGATTATTTTCACCTACTTCTAGACAATAGAGCCCAAATTTTATTTTAGTTTGTGCAAACTAAAATAAAACATTGACATAGACAGCCATTGTTTTTGGACTACTTCGACAGTGCACCTTACATAACCGGACGTTCTGAGAGTGGACTATCTCTACCTCTCTTTTTTCTTTCTTACAAGAAAACTTCATAAATATTTCACAGTGCAGTACTCAGAACAGGGTTCGAGCTAATATCCCTATGCTGTTGGGATATCTCTGGAACATGACTGTCCAAAGCCTCCAAAGCCCCTCCCTGCAGAGGAAGCTGCTGTGTTGGACTGCCAACCACATACAGGAGAGAGATTGACATCAGACACTCCTCCTGGCTCTGATTGGTGGTTTAGATTCAGGCATAGTGGATTCTTGCAAATGGCATTATGAGCACTAGATGGTGCAACATGAGTCAGATTTTTTCACAGATTATCTGTTTTATGTGCTGCTGTGAAGACATAACACCTTTATTAGAGCATAAGCCTTTTTTGAACAAAAGCGGAGGGCTTTGGTCGCCCTTCAGCATTCCAGCCTGACAACTGGATATTTAAGGAAATCATTGAACATCTCTCAGTTGATATTCAATACATTGAGAGGAAGTAGAAGATTGGTGTTTTCGTTATTTTACTAACTTAATGACCATATGGAAAACTACTGCATGAATCAATGTGTTTTATAAGAATCAGGCTCAGAAAATGATCTGAAGAGGTTTTCGTGCAGCCTGGTTTTGACCGAACGAGCCGATCAGGTTAACATCTGTGGAAGTTTAACTACCCTGTCATATGTCATACTGCTGGGATAAATGCTCTTATAGAGCAAACTCAGCAAACTGTCACACTAGGTTACATATAATAGTAACAAGTTAAACAAACAAACAAACACGTGGTTCGAAAAGTTGTCAACTGGACAGCCGCAAGTTCATAAGGGCAGAGATATACTCAAGGCTAAAAGCTAACTATCAGCGTTAGAAGATCTCATCATATTTACCCGCTTGTGATGAGTTAGGTTGAATAATGTTGGTCGGAGCCATCTTGTTGAGAGTCGCTCTATAAAACAACCCTGTGATCCGCGTGAATCTGCTAATCTTCGAGGTTTCCAACCAGCTGGCTTTACTTCCCAGTTGTTCTCCGTTGTGGACGCTGGTCACTGCTTTTATCGGAGGTGAATTTACCAACCTACTATGGCGACACCATGTTCCGCCCTACTCTGTCTCTGATTGGCTTACCTTGATATTCTTACATAATCTGTACCAATCATCGTCCCTGATAGCTAAATCTTACTACCCAAGCCAACATGTACTAGCCAATCAGAGCCAGACTAGGATGGGCCGGACCTTCGCCGTAGTAGATTCAAAATGTGGCTTCCTGGAGCTTTTCAGTGTTTTGGTTCGTCAGCAACTTGAATTTCCGGTTTTCCTTCACAATAAAAGCTTGACCACAAATTCAGTTGAAGTACTGTGTTCATTCATTCGTTTGGTATGGCACTGACATTTTGCTTTATGAGTTGTTTCGATGAAACTCTCAGTGTAAACATAGACAACGGCCGCTATTAACAGAGAAGAAAGTATTTCAAGTAAAGGATACTGTATTGTAGGGTGCAGGTACAAAAAATACACATTGGAGAATGTGCAGTGAGGACCAAAATAACAACATGGGATTTTAAAAGAATGACATAAACTCTCTATTAACAAATGAGCTGTGCAGGATGAAGATACCTGTATCCAAGTGACTGCAGCTCAGGCCCAGGCTTGACACTGGAGGCTGAAATGGCCTCACCAAAGTCTATGACTTTAATCCTGGAGGGCTGGTCCTGCCTGTTGACAAACATGATGTTGTCTGGTTTCAGGTCAGCATGCAGGATACCAAGCCCTTTGAGGGCGTCCAAAGCCACAAAGAGCTGCAGGGACAAAAGGAGAAAGGACAAGTTTGGGGTTTAGTTTTCCATCTGCTGCTGTGTAAGGTGAAGGATTAGGGTTCAGGGTCTCCATCATTGATGAGTAGTAGAGCCGTCAAACAATAGATAATCAATTCATTATTACAATTAAACACACCTGCTTTGACGGATCTCATGCAGATACAGAGGATCCCAGTCTCGTTCCTGGAGTGCATCATACAGACTCTTGTCTAGCGACTCAAATGCTAGACAGGTCTGTCCGTCGTACTCGAACCGCTCCAAGAACTTGACTATGTTATGGTGGTCTGGATTCAGGACACTGATCGCTTCTAACATGGAAGCCTGGGGAGAAAAGAGGAGACATGGAAACAGTTCAGACTACATACTCTGATGCAGCATGCAGACTTTAAGCAAGGAGATGTACTGTGTGTCAGAGCAATCAACAGGACTCCAAAAACTCACCTCTTTCTCTGCGTTCTCGATGTAATAGCTGTCCTTCAAGATCTTGACAGCCACTGGGTCTTTGGTTGTGAGGAGCTGATTAAGCTGATGTATGTATGTTCATTAACAATATTACTGATAGATTAAAATGTGCCTCACGCCCTGACATGCTTGCTGAAAAAGGTGCAGTCCATTTTACAACTCCGTTTCCAAAAAAGTTGGGATGCTGTATAAAATGTCTTTGAAAGTTATATCCTCATTTAGAATTTGATGTCAGCAACATGTTTCCATAAAGTTGGACAGGGTCATGTTTACCACTGTGTTGCATCACCTCTTCTTTTAACAACACTCTGTCAGCGTTTGGGAACTGAGGAGACCAGCTGATGTCATTTTAAAGTGGAATGTTTTCCATTCTTGTCTGATGTAAGATTTCAGCTGCTCCAGAGTTCGGGGTCTCCTTTGTCCTATTTTATGTTTCATAATGCTCCAAACATTTTCAATGGAGGACAAGTCAGGACTGCAGGCAGGTCAGTTTAGCACCGGACTCTTTTACTACGGAGCCATGCTGTTGGAATACCTATAGAATGCAGAATACGTGCTGAAATAAACAAGGCCTTCACTGTAAAAGACGTCTACTTGGCAGCATTTGTTTCTCCAAAACCTATATGGTTCAGCATTAATGGTGCCTTCACAAATGTGCAGGTTACCCATGCCATGAGCACTAATGCCCCATCATACCATCACAGATGTCTGTTTTTAATGGTCATGTCCACTACAGAATCCTGTCTGTTTTTAATACAGTGATGTCACTACAGAATCCTGTCTGTTTTTAATGCAGTGATGTCACTACAGAATCCTGTCTGTTTTTAATACAGTGATGTCACTACAGAATCCTGTCTGTTTTTAATACAGTGATCTCCACTACAGAATCCTGTCTTTTTTTAATGCAGTGATGTCCACTACAGAATCCTGTCTGTTTTTAATGCAGTGATGTCACTACAGAATCCTGTCTGTTTTTAGTACAGCGATGTCCACTACAGAATCCTGTCTGTTTTTAATGCAGTGATGTCCACTACAGAATCCTGTCTGTTTTTAATGTAGTGATGTCCACTACAGAATCCTGTCTGTTTTTAATACAGTGATGTCCACTACAGAATCCTGTCTGTTTTTAATACAGTGATGTCCACTACAGAATCCTGTCTGTTTTTAATGCAGTGATGTCACTACAGAATCCTGTCTGTTTTTAATGCAGTGATGTCCACTACAGAATCCTGTCTGTTTTTAATGCAGCGATGTCCACTACAGAATCCTGTCTGTTTTTAATGCAGTGATGTCCACTACAGAATCCTGTCTGTTTTTAATACAGTGATGTCACTACAGAATCCTGTCTGTTTTTAATGCAGTGATGTCACTACAGAATCCTGTCTGTTTTTAATGCAGTGATGTCACTACAGAATCCTGTCTGTTTTTAATGCAGTGATGTCCACTACAGAATCCTGTCTGTTTTTAATGCAGTGATGTCCACTACAGAATCCTGTCTGTTTTTAATACAGTGATGTCACTACAGAATCCTGTCTGTTTTTAATGCAGTGATGTCCACTACAGAATCCTGTCTGTTTTTAATACAGTGATGTCCACTACAGAATCCTGTCTGTTTTTAATACAGTGATGTCCACTACAGAATCCTGTCTGTTTTTAATGCAGCAATGTCCACTACAGAATCCTGTCTGTTTTTAATACAGTGATGTCCACTACAGAATCCTGTCTGTTTTTAATACAGTGATGTCCACTACAGAATCCTGTCTGTTTTTAATACAGTGATGTCCACTACTGTATGCTGTCTGTTTTTAATACAGTGATGTCCACTACAGAATCCTGTCTGTTTTTAATGCAGTGGCGTCTGAGGGTCTGAAGATCAAGACCATCCAATATTGGTTTTCATCCTTGTCCCTTGGTTCAGAGATTTCTTTAGATTCTCTGAATCTTTTAATGATATTGTTACTTTAGATGATGAAATCCCCAAATTCCTTACAATTTTACGTTGATAAACATTATTCTGAAATTGTTTCACTATTTTCCAGTGCAGTCTTTCACAGAGTGGTGAACCCCTCCTCATCTTTATTTCAGACAGACTCAGCCTCTCTGATGCTCTTTTTATACCCAATCATGTTACTAACCTGTTACCAGTTAACCTCATCAATGTTCAGATGTTCCACCAGCTGTTTTCTTTGAGCATTTCACTACTTTTCCAGTCTTTTGTTGCCACTGTCCCAACTTCTTTAAAAAATGTGTTGCTGGCCTCAAATTCAAAATGGGCTCGTAATTTTCAAAAATCCTACACGTCTGCACCCCTTCCACAAAGTTCATTGAAATTGGTTGAGTATGTTTTTGCTTCGTTCGGGAAAATGTTGAAAAATGTATTTTATGTGTGATATTAAATTGATTTTAATCATTTTTATTCTGTATTTTCCGTCTACAGTGCTGTGAAAATGTACTGGATCAGACAAAACTGAATGTATAACACAAAGTGTAAACACAAAATGAAAGTTTTAAATGATTTTATTTAATAAAGCCAAAAGGTTATCCAATAACTAAATCACCAGTGTGAAAAGGTATTCACCCCCTGAACTTAATACCTAGTTGTGCCACCTTCAGCAGCAACAACTGCAACCAAACGCCTCCGATAACTAGAGATCAGTCTCTGGAATGTTGGTCCACTCTTCTTTACAGAACTGCTCCAGTGCAGCCATATTGAAGGGTTTGTGAGCATGAACTGATCTTTCAGGTCCCACCACAGCATCTCGATGGGGTTCAGGTCCAGACTTTGACTAGGCTACTCCAAAACTTTAATCTTATTACTTTTTAGCAATTCAGAGGTGGACTTACTCTTGTGGTTGGGGTCATTGTTTTTCAGCATGACCCAGTTGTGCTTGAGCTCTTGAGCTTCAACTCACAGACTGATGACCTGACATTCACACAACGCATCACACTGACACCTCCATGCTTGACTGTAGGTATAATGTCCTTTTTGTGGAATGCTGTGTTTGGTTTACACCAGATGTAACGGGACCCCTGTCTTCCAAACAGTTCAATTTTCCACTCACATTCCATAGAATATTAGCCTAAAACCTTGTGGCAAAATTCAGATGAGCCTTAATGTTCTCCTGGGTCAGCTGTGGCTTTCTCCTCACCACTCTCCCATGGATGCAATTTTCCCCAGTGTCTCAGCTGCAAACAGTTATTAATGCAGTTTGGTTAATTTTTGGATTTCATTTCTAATGGGGACTCTTCCACACAGGTTTCATTTGGTATAACCTGTTTGGTTCAATAGATACTATTATCATTTAAAACTTGTGTTTACTCAGGCTGCCTGCTTTTGATACATTTTCTGATAATAATACAGACTGTGTAACTAAGATGTAGCTGAAGCTGGGCTGATTAAGTTAGGTGTCAAATTTAATGCATCTTCAAAGGTTGCTGAGCTAAATCCGGAAGAAAAAGTCAGTTAGTGAAATATTGATTTTCTTGAATATCCAACTAAAACTAATAATAATACTAATACTAATGGTAGGGGTAATATGACAAAGATGTAATGGGGAAACAGCTGCAATGTCAGAGGTTGGTGCTCTCTGAGTGATATTATTATTATTACCTCCGCCAAGGAGGTTATATGATCGGTTCAGCTTGTTTGTCTGTTTGTTATCAGGAATATGCAAAAACTGATGGATGGATTTGCATGAAAATTTCACCAAAGATAGACCCTAGCATATCCTAGAGGTGATTGCATTTGTGATGATCCGGTGAGAAATGGGACTGTTACTGCTGGAATGAGGACCTTTATCCACCAAAGCGTTTTTTGTCCCAGCTGAACATACCAGGTGCTCTTCTGAAACACCCAGCTGGGAGCTGAGAGCGCTTTGGAGGTGGCGTTTTCAGCTGAGGCGCTTTGGTTGCTATGATACAGAATATCCGCAGATGGATAGTGGATAGTTTGTTTTATTAACAAATACTGAGTGTAAAAATGGCAGCACTAGTTAGAGGTCTTGCTCTGGTCCTGGCTCTGGATGAAGGGAAGGCTGAAGGAAGTAGTGAGAGAGGACGGACCTGCAGGTCTATGTTGATTCCGCCCCTCCTCTGCTGTGATTGGATGGCTGGGTAAAAATGAGGAGCGCTGTGTTTCACACAAAATTGAAAAATTTTCAACTCTCTGCGACCACAAAAAAACGCTACTGGCGTTTGTAGCGTAATGTAAATATGCGGCGCTCCCATTGCAAATAATTTAACAAATACACTGACCTCAGGAAAAAATGCTTTGGTGGACACAGGCCCTAGCAACTATATTGAGGGCCTTGGTGCACTCTCTGAATGCTCTTGTTATTATTATTATTTATTTACATCTGACAGTTCCAACACAATCTCTAACACTGTGACATGCTGCTGAATACTTCGAGTGGCAAGACTGAGTTTACAGTTTTGGATGTTATTTTGTTTTATTAAACCAAGTTCCAAAATTCAGACGATATTTCCTTCACAGCTGATCTTGAATTCAAATGCATTTTGAAAAATACAATAATAATGAACCCGCCAAAGTTATGAAACACATGCTAACAGTCCAAGAGCAGAGGAATCATCTTAGTCAGTCTGCAGAGCTTCACCTCATGAGTCCAGATAAAGTGAGTTAGTCATCCTGTGTTGCCCCCTTCAGACTGGACCTCTGTTTCTTCTTGTCCATCTGGCCCATGACACGGTACAGTTTTTTACGTGCCTCCTTCTGTCTCATGAGCTTGGCCTCCTCCTGTTTCTCCTTCTGCTGCAGGAACTCCTTGTGTTTGGCATGCTGTCCCATGTGAGCTTTCTTCCTCTTGTGGTTGTGAACTGTGCTCAGAGCATGCAGCAACGCCGCCACCTGAAGGAACAGGTCAAAACAACAATACTTAGAGGTAAAGTCTTGTTTACTACCAGGAGTAGTCAGAGGCCATCTTGTAGTTGAAGGAATCCACAACAAACGGGGTCTTCTGTGCACAGTTATGTTAACTTTTAACAAGATTATCTATGAAAATCCATTTGAATGGAACGACAGACGCCATAAACATACATTTCTAGCTTACACTAATAACTTACTGCACTATAAATGTAGAGTCAGGTTTTACTCACCTTCCTTTCGTGGGGCTCTCTGATCACACTGGGCCTCTGGAGATCTCTGGGCCTCTTTCCTTTGGGTTGTTGCTGTTTGGGTTTGCTCTTGAAGGGAAGGGCCTTCTGGAGCTCTTTCGGGATGTGGAGGGGGTTGAAGTGCCTTTGGGTTCGGACCACCGGCTGGAAAGGAAGGGGATGGATATCCATACATCAGGTCAGGATTTGGAGATTAAAGGCCCATTTATGCTCCCTCTGCGTACATAAAGGGATACGGCCGTACATAAAGGGATATGGCCGTACATAAAGGGATACGGCCGTACATAAACGGATACGGCCGTACATAAACGGATACGGCCGTACATAAACGGATACGGCCTTACATAAACGGATACGGCCGTAGATAAACGGATACGGCCGTAGATAAACGGATATGGCCGTACATAAACGGATACGGCCGTAGATAAACGGATATGGCCGTACATAAACGGATACGGCCGTAGATAAACGGATATGGCCGTACATAAACGGTACAGCTGTCAGACTCCTGTGGCCCCATCTTGTGCTCCTAATGACATTTTCAAGAATTCACCACGCCTGAATCAAAACCACTAATCAGAGCCAGGAGAAGTGTCTGACGAAGTGTCAATCACTGTGTGTCGCCCCCCCATCTGCAGGTAGCCCCGGTCTGCGGCCCGGTCTGCAGGTAGCCCCGGTCTGCGGCCCGGTCTGCAGGTAGCCCCGGTCTGCGGCCCTGGTCTGCAGGTAGCCCCGGTCTGCGGCCCGGTCTGCAGGTAGCCCCGGTCTGCGGCCCGGTCTGCAGGTAGCCCCGGTCTGCGGCCCGGTCTGCAGGTAGCCCCGGTCTGCGGCCCTGGTCTGCAGGTAGCCCCGGTCTGCGGCCCGGTCTGCAGGTAGCCCCGGTCTGCGGCCCTGGTCTGCAGGTAGCCCCGGTCTGCGGCCCTGGTCTGCAGGTAGCCCCCGTCTTCCCCAGCATGCTCTCACTTGGTGAAGCACAGCAGCCTCCTCTGTGTGGATGGCTTTATGGAGGACTTGGACTCCATCAGTCTGAATTTTTTTCACAGATTATCTGTGTCATGTACAATTGTTAAGACATGGTGTCACTTTTAGAAGATATGACAAAAAGATATTTTTATAGAGATCACCTACTGCAGCTTTAATCACTGGAAATTCAGGAAGGAGCTATCAAGCCAGCCAACACCCAACACGAATGTACACAAACATATGCACAGACAGAAGTGCACAATGAAATCTATTATTAATTATTACCTGTGAAAATGTTAGGGTTAGATGGAGGTCATCTGATCACCCATGTTTTTGTATTTTCATCAACAGGTTTTGTAGAGGGATGGGTCTTAACTGAATTACACACTTACACACAACAAAAAGTAGGACAAGGTGCTCCAACAACTATTTTATCTTATTATTTTACTATTTGATTTTTATTATATATTTATACTATTTGATTTTTGCACTTTTTTCATTTGTTGACATATTGTTCATGCCATAACAATATAAAAATATCAAAATAATAAAAACAGTGATGGGAGCACCAGGGCCGAGGTTTTGTCACACTTTTCTTACCTCTGCACACAAGAGATGGAGGACTTTATGTGATTACCCATGTTTGTTTGTTTGTGTGTTTGTCCATTTGTCCCCAAGATATTTCAAAGACATGTCGATGAACTTTTGTGTAAGAGTGGATCTTGGGCAAAGGAAGAAGTGATTAAATTTTCAGGGGGATCTGGGTACGAATGCAGATTCTATATCAGTTTTTCTCAGGGTAGGGACATGGCACTGCTACCAATATGTAGCTGCAATGATGCAGGAGTAGAGCTATTCAAATGGATTATAAATATGAAAGAAAAAAAGGTAAGAAGTTATATCTAGACAAAAAATAAGTCAGAATTCACTGTTATGGAAAATCATACTTTTGTTGATAACTTATCAACTGATGATAAACACGATTCAAAAACCTAGGAGATTTCAGGGTCAACAAATTAGATGGCATTACTTCATTTGCCATGAGGCAGATCCAAGTAATGGAACGTCATCGTGGTGACATCACCAGTGTGTGTTCTGTCATGGGTGCAATGTTACATTTAATGATCTCCTCTCAATGATAGAAAATGGAATACACGCATTGTGCTTGACAATCGCTTCTCTCAGAGGCCCAAATGCTGACAGAAATTGACCAGAGAGCTCTTAGGTGAGAATGAATATTGTGTGATTGTCCAATACTCCTACTGGAGAGCTGGCTGGGCTGTGGCAGCAGAAGAAGCAGGATTATCAAACTTGTTGAATAAGTGGTTGAGCTAGTTTGCTCTGGCCACATCTTCCTCTGCTGCGTTGTTGTACCAATGTACTAATGGTCACCTGAGGCAGAGGCAGCTTTGAGGGACTGGCGGATGCTGCAGGAGCCATATGGTGAGGACATGGAGGGGGTCACACACTGCACCACGGACTACATACACTTCTGCATGGATGTTGCTGTTCCCATCAGAACTGTGCTCTGGTTTCCAAACAACAAGCCTTGGATTACCAGTGATGTCAAGGACCTCCTCAACAGGAAGAAAAGGGTGTTCAAGGAGGGAGACTGGGCAGAGCTGAAGCATGTACTGGGGAACTCAAGGCCGGACAAAGGAGGGAAAGGAGTCCTATAGAAGGAAGGTGGAGCGGAGGCTGCGGGACAACATGAGGGAGGTCTGGGATGGTATGAAGACCATCACTGGCTGCAGGAGGAGCAACAATGCAGCGGAGGGGGATGTGGTGAGAGCAAACCAGCTCAACCACTTCTTCAACAAGTTCGATAGTCCTGCTTCTTCTGCAGCCACAGTCCAGCCAGCTGGCCTCTCTCCTCCTCCCCCTCCCTCCCCTCTCCACCTTTTCTGTCCCCCCACCTGATGCTAGCCCCATTCAGACAGCGGTTTCATTCTGGGCCTGATGCGTCTTTATTCCGCCATCTGTCTGAATGCAATGAAGGTGTAATGAGGTGTCAGTTTGTTCCACCTCTGTGATGCTTCAGGAGGTAGTAACAGTGCTGAAACAGGAGTCTGTCTGAATGAAGTGCCTCAGTGTTGTGGACAGGTGTGACGTTGTAATAATATGTTCAGGTGTGTGACCTAACAGGGAGATTTAATGATGCAGTCATAACAGGGAGTTCGTTAATTGAAGAACAAGCACAGAAAATGACGCTAAACTGGGGAGATAGTGAACTATATCAGCTTTTATGATCGCTGTTGTGCATCACATTGCTGAACAGCAGCATACACTGTGAAAGCACACACTAAGGTGGTGTTGTGACGCCTCGGTCTGGTCCAGTTTGAACACACTGAAGGGTCACAGAGAAGGGGATTGGTTTCCGCGCCTGGACACCTGAATTTCCCTCAGGATCAATAAAGTATCTATCAATCTATCTATCTTCCATCCACATGGGAGTGAGAAGATCATGAATGAATGCTCATCATTAGGTGAACTGTTCTTTTAATCCTGTATTCCTTCATGAGGTGTAAAGACATCTGTCAGGCGGCTACTCTACCTTGTACAGAGAGTCTGTGTTGGGTTTGTTGCGAATGCCGAGGTCATGTTTGAGCTGTCCCAGAGTCCTCATGCCCGCCCAGCTGTCCTTCTGACCGACAGGCAGCAGCAGGGAGGTGACAGGGTTGTAGAGCTGAGGAACAGACACTGGATACCAGGAGCGCAGGAACACGATGTCTGCACAAGTCACAAAGAGCCAAACACATTAAAACAGACATACAACTACAGCTTAGTCCTTCACAAATATGTATATCATTGTCAAATGAGTTGTTACACCCTTTGCATTATGACTCTAAAATATAGGCAATAACTGAAGATTATAATAATTCCACCGAATGTAAGTTGTACAGTTAAAAACTCACCACTCATGAGCAGGCGGTCCTCAAACGTGGCTCGGTAAGCTCCCGGTGGTGTGGAAAGCGCCTTCTTGATCTGACCTCTGACCCCCGACACTGTTCGTATAGAAGCCCCTTCAAATTTAGCTACCTCCAGCACTGTGTTGAACATGCCCTGTGAACACAGAGTTCAACCAAGATACAACTCCTATTAAAATCGGACTGCCTTTCCTGGAAAACTAAGTTAAGTAGGTAAATTTAATTCTTGCTGTACAAAACAGAAAGTTAAAACAGTAACAAGTATGTCCTTAAAGGTTGATTCAGAAGCAACCGGACTTCTTCTCTTAGCTTGAAGACGTTTCACCTCTCGTCCAAGAGGCTTCATCAGTTCTAAACTGTTGGTATGAGGTCAGGATATTTATCCTCCATCACCTGTCACCTACATACATGCAGTCCTGACTTCTCTTCCACGCCGGTTTCACCATCGTTATGCCAACGACCCACATAATGGCCCAATATGCATAAGAGAGACGGCTGGTCCCAGCAACCCTAACGACCCACAACAGGACTGGGAAGGACCAGGAAGAAAAGGAAAGGGAACAGGTTCCTTAACGACTCACAGAGGATAAATATCCTGACCTCATACCAACAGTTTAGAACTGATGAAGCCTCTCGGATGAGAGGTGAAACGTCTTCAAGCTAAGAGAAGAAGTCCAGTTGCTTCTGAATCAACCTTCAAGGATTACCAAGACCTGGATGACTGAGAATCTACACAAACAGTAACAAGTGTGAAAAATACTCAGGATCGTCCTCCACATGTGCATTTCACTGAAGAAAGACAGACAGAAGTTATTTAAGTTGTCCCTGTTAATTTCAATTCTTGTAATTTGTATATCTGAGAAGAAGTTCAAAGTTTAAAATGAAAATAAATGAATGAAATGCTATGACCGCCAAAAGACAGACGGGTGGAAATGAAAGTCCGTCTACCTTAATGAAGCAGGTGTTCTTAAAGATCTTGTAGGGGTAACCAATGAGTTTGAGCTTCTTCACTATAGTCACAGACTTATCCAGGTCCAGAATGACTCCTGTGGCTGCAATACGGAAATTAGCCTATGGAGACAAAAGAGAAACATATAAACTAAATAAAAAGCATTATTTCATATGAATCATTTAGCCAAGGGTTTTCTGACTAACAGTCACATGACAGTTTAACAAATTTGCTGTTTCCACATGGAAACTGGCAACGTTCTGACATTTGGATTGAACCAACTGTCCACGCTGACTACAGCTGCTGTCACTAGAGTGAATAAGTGACTTACGTTGGTTCCTGTTACTGACTGCACAGCCAGGAAGCCGGTGCCCTGCGGTGTGACGGGGCCTTCATGGAGACAAATGGAGAGAGAGCATTAGATTAGAGAGAACATAATAATGACCAGATACAGATAATTATAGACCTCTTTATACAGGAAGAAATGACTTCCAATAATTTAACTCAGTCAATGCTAATGGATCACACATGACTCAATGTCTGCAATTTAAAAACAATCCATGACAGAACATGAATGGCTGTATGCTGGCTATATGTGCTAATGCAGTTAGCAAGATTCAAGCAGAGATGCTCTCTCTGCTGTGTGTGACACATCTAATGGTAGCAGGTAGACACTGCAGAGATTTCAAGCTCCCACTGATCTCGTCTTGCAGCACATGTACTTGTATTCTGTACGAGCTGTACGAGATGTTTTTTGTTTGTTTTTACATTTAAACACCTTCTTCACTTGTTTAGCAGAACACTGAAAACACTGTTCTGCTGGGAAGCTCCAGAAATGTTTTGTGGACTAAGAAACGCCCCCAAACTTTCCACTGGCATGAGGATGAGTTACAGAATGCAGAATACAGCATGTACCATTATGTACAGTACATGTAAACACAGCCACTCAATATATACTTGTGTTTTACCCCATATGGTGGCTCCACAGTGCATGTGCTGTGGCGTGTATTTGAGCAGGCGGTGGCGTCCGTTATGATCCTCAATGTGGTAGAGGGGGATGGTCTGGAAGCGCCTCCAGCCTAACGACATGATGAGGGGGTCCCGTGTTTTCAGGATGCGGCCATGCCAGCGGTGTTTCTTCAGTCGCATCTGAGAGAGAGAGAGAGAGAGAGAGAGAGAGAGAAAGAGAGAGAGAGAGAGAAAGAGAGAGAGAGAAAGAGAGAGAGAAAGAGAGCTTTAGAGATGTTGCTCACAATTCTAATTATGTCTGATAATACGAGGACTGACATAAGCCATAGTTTCAGTGGGTGTATTTGATCCCATTATCTCAAGAACACAAGATAATTGGTCATTCTTATCAAGTTCAAATCAGCGATCCTCAGTTTATGAGGACTACATCTACAACTTCACAGCAGTGTAACTGATCACTGCTACCAGTGTTAACAGAACACTATATGGGAGCTGAGAGGGCTTATTTACCCGAGGGGGATTCCCTTAAGGAGAGGATATGATCAGCCACTATCAAATGTTTATGTAACAAGGCATAACATGTTACCCAAAACCTAAATCATCCATTTTGGTTGCATTCTTTTAGATTAGTTGACCAGTTTAAACGTCATGTTTCAACATCAGGGAAACGAATCATTAGGAACATTCACAGTAGGCAGTCCATGTACTATTTGAATGACAACTGCTACAAGACTAAACTAAATAGTCAACAGAAAGTTCATTTAAAGTCTGGCTGAAAGCTTTGCTGAGACAAAGGCCTTCCCATCGTCGTCTCAACACAATGAAACCATTGCACATACCTGCAGGTATCCGACATTACCCTCGCTGGAACCCAGACCTCCGAGGATGATGGGGTAATGGGGGTCGAAGTTGGTGACAAACTCACAGGGCACAGAGGAGATTTCTAATCTGATGTACATTCCTGGTCGGAAGCCTTCGTACTGCACTCTGGTCTCATCATCCACATCCTGGAACTCTGCTCTGTTCAGCTGAGGACAGAACAGTTTACGTTAGAGTGGATACTTCTCAAATGTGTAGCATGTATTGAATGGATGCTGTGTGCTACAGAGCATGTCTGCACAGAAGGTACCTCAGCCTGCTTCTGCAACTCCTCCTTCAGGTCATCGAAGTACGTGGCATCTCCATCGTCGTACTCTGCGTCGAATCTCTCCTTCAGCCGACGTTTCTTCTCCAGATGCTTGTTTTTCTGGACCTCCTCATCATCCACCTTCTCTTCAGCATCACCATCATCACTCTCACTATTCTGCAAGGTGTACAAGAAGAAACATCATCCTAATTAATTAAAACCTAAAAGGTATTAAAAGTCAGTAATCATTTATATGTAAATGCAAATATGTCAATTAAAATTCATCACCAGGCTGCTGCCCTCAACTGATATCAATTTACTAAGAAACCACCACACAACTCGGTAATGCCATGAAGTGTTGATGTGGTTTTTTAACATTCTTATGGCTGGATGAGGGAAAGTAATAAGACAAGTTTGTTTTCATGAAAGGCTGCACGGTACACTGATTGGAATGCTGCCGCCTCAAGGAATTGTGGGATGACATTATCTCCTTTCCATTGATGACGGATGATTCAGTGTATCCTAGAAGATAAGACACAAAGCACTGAAGTGCTTCTCTTTAGCATTTAGAGAATTTGATCAGTTCTTATCACGACTGCCACTGAGACCCTTCTGAATCATTTTACTCAGTGAGGAACCTTCCAAAGGAACAAAGGACAATCTGACTACAGCCTCAGTCTGAGAGGGTTGTGTTGACTGTAACATAATAAAATCAAAAACATCAGTATTATATCCACACTATCTCCTACCCACACAGAATCAGTGATCAGTCCTTCACAAGAAAACAGGCCTTACCTCAGCTGGATCCTGCAGCCCACATTGTCCACTGTGGACTTCTCCTGTTTCCAGATCCTCAAAGTCACCATACAACTCCTCTGGACACAACAAAACAACACAAAACTGTAATTCTACCACATGGATTGTGTCTTAATAAAAAAAGAGCCAATTTGCACAAGTATCCTTCTTAACATGTCCAAATACCATCACATGTTGAGTGAAGGTTCCACACTGAACTGAAGAATTTAGTAACTTTTTACACTTTTAATGACCTCAGATCATTGATTGGTTCTCCTTGATTGATTGGTTCTCCTTCTCTTACCGTCCTCCTTCAGCAGTGTAGCAGCATCTTGATCCTCATGCCACTTCCCTGTTACAAAGCAGTCCCTAATGGAGTTTAGCATCTGGAAAAAAAAAAACATCACAAGCTTTAAGTATTTTAAATTTCATTTCAACACCTCTTTTCACTTCTGACAATTTTGTTGTGCAGTGGCTTTGTGTTCACCCAGGTCTGTCCGTCTGTTTGTGCACAAGATAGGAGTTATGCATAGAGTCAGATGAAATTTAGTGGAGGGATGGGTCTATGGCTGAGTAAGAGGTAGATCCTGATATGGATGACAGTCCAGGGTATTTTTTGTGAATTTCTCAACATATAAACTGTCAATCAATTCAAAAAAATGAGTTAAGTTCTGTTACTGATGTGTCAATCTCTGTTCTCCCCTTTCTAAAGGCAAAGGTCTGGAGGAAACTTAAAATACAGAATGAATGGGTTCATTACACTTTAAAGGTCTGGACAAAGGTACAAAAATCACTAAGTCTACCCATATCTCTATCAAGGGCAACAAAAACAGCTTCAATCTGCGACTTTCTACCTGCCAAACTGGATGGAGCTTTTATTAAATGGGCTGAGAAAGGTCTGGTGACAGTGGATCAGTTGTTGGAAGGAACGACTCTCAGGGCTTTCTCTTCAGGCCCAGTATGGTTTTACATCTAAAGATCTGTTCAGATAATTCCAGATACGACACTATTTAGTGTCACATAAGGAATGCTACAAAATCAAAGAAGTACCCACTAACTTTGAACAGTACTGGACAGATAGTTGAGAATCACATACACCCTATGAAAATAGTATCATGTTTTTACAGTAGGATTTGCATGGATTTGACAGACAATACATTAGATGTCAAAAGTAAATGGGAACTGGAAGCTGATGTCATAACTGAAGATGAGGAATGGGAGAGATCTTGGATGTACTGGCATAAATGCCTGAACCATCCAACATGGAGAGAATCTGGTTGGAAGTTGAGAATGATATTTTTTTAAGACACCATTAATAATATCCATCTATGACAATCATTCAAACTCTCTCTGTTGGAGGGGACGTGGCCTGATAGGACATTTTCCCCACATTTTCTGGGACTGCCCTAAATTACAAGTCTTTTGGGAGAAGGTCAAAAAGGAGAAATTCTGAACTTCAACCTTTTTTTGTAAGGAAAGTGTTGTGAGACTTCTTGTCAAGGATGTTGTTTTAATAAATGTTTTTAAAAAAAGAGTTAATAATAGGCTGTGATTAATGGTGACTAATTACTACTTTAAAGTACTATGATTTACTTGTTTAGTTGTGTCTGTTCTTTCAAACTGTACATTGTATGTTACATTTTACATGGACATTTGTATGTAAACTATTGTTTTATGTGAATGAACATTTAGAGGCTTCTGTTGTGGCTTTGTTTGGAAACTAGTTCTGACTGAATGATTTCTAGTTTTGTGTTTTTCCCAGTAAAACCAGTGCATCAGTAACACTCTACCTCCTCAGAGTCCCAGTCATGAGAGGTGTCAGGGTTGAAACAGGAACAGTCCACAGCATTTGCTTGCAACTTTTTGCTGTTTTGAGGGCGACTGACTCGAAACAGCCCCCCCAGCTCCTCCTCCTCGTCCTCCTCATCTGCCTCTGCAACTGAAAAGGACATGATTGTCAGGAGACAATGGAAATCACAGTGACAGATTATAATGTGATCTTTTTACATTATGGTGCTGCCTCAGACATAATGTATCTCTGTACTAACATATGCTGACATACAGTACATGGCAATACTATTTAGTACCAGACCTGATATTTTGGCCCATAATAACTCAACACATAATGTTTTATCCAGACATCATTTTCATAGAAATATACATTTATATGCACATGCAACCAGAGCCTTAGGCTACCTGAGCCATAAACCAGTTTTCTCAGATTGGGGGCAGCTTCTTGTTGCCGTAGAAATGCTTCTGATGCTTTCTGCTGCAGACCCTCCTTCCATTGAAGATCGCCTGTGGATGGAAGCAGGATAATAAAGTCAAGTAAGGGATGAGGAACAAAATCAGTCAGACTCCAGATGCTGACTTTAGGATCACTGCATGGCATCTGTTTGTGGCTTTGACACCACAACATGACCTTCAGGCTCTATTTCACAAATGAAAGCTGTACATTCATTGTACTGAATCAAATCTACTGAACACAAATCCTAAAAACACTCCAACAAATGTTCTACATTGTCTGAGTTGACAATTGGAACAATAAATAAATCTTTCTGTGCAGCTACAAAGTAAAACGCTGCATTTGTGTTTAGTTTTCTCCCGTCAGCTTCAGACTTAAAATCGGTCAGAGTTACAGTTACAGTGTGACACGAGACAGGTGAGCTTCTAACAGCTGACAGAAACATTTAGCAGCTGTTCTGGAGATTTCAATCACATCACATGACCTCAACCAGCAGATGCCCAGTTGTTTGTTAAATGGTAAACTGTTTAAGATAGTGGTTAAAGCTCACGCCCCATGTACCGAGGCTTTAGTCCTCTAGCGGTCGGCATGGGTTTGATTCCGACCCGTGGCCATTTGCCGCATGTCTTCCCCCCAATCTCTCTCCCACATTTCCTGTCACCTCTTCGGCTGTCCAATCAATAAAGGCATAAAACTCCCCCCCCCCCCCAAAAAAAACAACACAGAGGAAAAAAATAAGTTTTTTTTTAATGTGAAAATTGAACTTCTACCATTCAGGGAAAGGTGGTATGATCTAAAGCTCCTGAGCATTATCTATTCAACCCCATGCTAACTGAAAGACGAGTGAAGTTTCTTAGTCCACCAAACATTTCTGAAGCTTCACAACTAAACAGTTAAAGCATTGTGCAAAACAAACACACAAACACAATGACTCCATGGAGCTCATATGGCATAATCCAAGTCATGTTTTTGTTTTTTGCAGCCTTTTTTAAGCTGACAGATTCTCTGCAGCCTCTAAGCTAAAGCTAAATGTGTTAGCGTGCATCCCGTCTGAGTGCCTATGCTAAGATCACAACATCTTGTTGACCTTGTCTAGCGGTGAATGTGTAAGCATTTGAGCTCGTGCACCAACCTCAGCACAACACAACGTTTAGAGGATACAGTGGTGATTTTTCAGAATCATTTAGTGATGTCTGGGCTTCTGGGTTTACACCATTAGAGCAGAGTGAGGTCATTTTGTTTGTTTTTGTCTTCATCTTCTTCAGTTGTTTAACAAAAAGCAGCAACGTTGTTTTGCTGTGAAGATATTTACTGGATTGTTCACCACATACCAGACACTGAAGGTAAAGAAAACTAGAAACTGTATTTACCCTGCTCCTCTTCCTCTTCCTCCTCCTCTGACTCATCATCACCTTCCTCCTCCTCTTCATCAGTGTCTTCCTCCTCCTCTTCAGAACAGTGTCCGGAGTCTCCTGCTCTCCCAGCCTCTTCCTCACTCATCTCCAGCTCGTCTTCGCTGTCAGCAAATGCCGGCATCTCTGTCCTCTCTTCCTTCCTCTCCTCTAGCTTCTGTTTCTTCACTGGCGGACTGCTGTGTGTTACTGTGTCAGATTTGGCTCTCGCCTCTTTTAGAAAAGTGGACAGGATATCCTCATCTTCATCATCTCCCTGCTCCTCCTGGTCGCTGTCTTCAGTTTCACTCTCCTCATCATCACTGGTGCTGCTTGCATCATTGTCATGGTCCTCCTCCTCTGTGAAGACCACTTTCCTCCTGTTTCTCTGGGTGTTAGGGTCCCAAACATGCTTCTCCTGAAGACGCTCCATCTCTCTAACACACAAAACAAGAAACGTTTGCATTGTCTGTCAAACACAAGGCCGCAGTTTATCCTGTGGTAGAGCATTTAGATGCTTTGTGCAGATAGCTGAGGTTAGCATGCCAGTGCCAACGTTTACGGTGAAAGATGCTTACACACATTTCACTCCTGTTTTTATGCTACTCTTTTGTGTGCAGCAAACTTTAGAAATGAGGCCCTGGTGACCTACCTGCTTTGTTCATCAATGTCTGTGGGGTCCAGGGTGGCAGAGCCGCTGAACAGAGACATCTTACTGGCAGCCATCTTGGCATCCAGGGTGGCATGTGTGTCAATGAGAGATTGGACGAGCTCTGTGGTGGGCCGCACCTCCTCCTGAAAGAGGAATACCTCTTACATCAGGTCCCCACAGTACTTTTAATCTATCTTAATATCAAATATAATGTTATACTATTCAGATGTAGAACACACACCTGCTGTTGATAGACGTGGTTAGCAGGAAGGTCAATATACACGGCGTCCTTGTCATACACGACGCCCCCCACCCCGGCCATGGGTGCATAGAGCAGACGCTCCTTCTCGTTCAGGGCTCTCTTCTTCTGAGCATCTGGCAGTGAACAAGGGTCTGGCAGGAAGTTCAAGTCTGCCACCTGAAAGTCTCCCACACCTGCAGAGATTCACATACAAGTATTACTGTAAAACAATTCAGTTAGAAGTGGGTTTGATGTGCAGTACAAAAGGGTTACGTAGGAAACTAACACTGTACCTGGGATATGGACCTGGCCTTTGTTTTTCATATATGTCCCTCGCAGGTAGCCGTACAGTGACACTGTCCGGTCACATTTGGGGTCTGTCCTCACCCTCTCAGGGTCAGTCAAGTCCTCCATACTGTTTGAATGCAGAAAAGGAAGTTAAGAAAATAATGTTCAAGTGAGTATAAAATAAAAATAAACAAGTAGACTCTGTCTTAGATCAGTAAGGTTCCTACATCTGAGTTAAGCCTCAGACACACCAAACCAACAGGAAAGACAACAACAACAACAAACTGTTGTTTGTAAATTTGTGTTGCCTGCAATATCACTCAGGCAGGCTCTGTCACTGCTTGTGTCCAGCCATCATCCTAATGAAGAAGATGCCAGCAGCCCAGAATATCAGCCAGCATTTAAAAGACAGTACCTGCCTGGGAGACGTAGTCATGGCTGCCTCGACTGTCTGCAGAGCCTGATCGATGACCTCGTTTTAACGACTTTTATTTCAACAGAGCAATGTGTGGTTTACCCTCTCCTTTCAATCTCTCTTAACTCGTAGTTTTGAGTATGTCAACCTATTGTTCTTAACACCAGATTTATCCCCACTGACGGGCCGATTGACTCGTATTTCCACTGAGGTATCTCAGGAGGAGAAATAGATTCCCCTCTGTGGAGGTATGCTTGTAATGATCTTCTCCCATGGTGCATTATAGATGCTTTGGACTGGCCTGGGATTTTAAATAACATCTTATTTCTCCTATTTCTAGGGCGGCCTGCTGCTGTTTGTGTGTTGTGGTTAACCGCACTCACATGGTGAGATGTTGCATTTTCTCTGCAGTAAGATAGAAATCCACATCCCCACAGCCTAACTGGCACCACCTCCAGATACCATCCTGTGAGATGGCGGCTGACTAGCTGGAACTAATACTATCAATACTAGATGAGTAAGTAAAGCATAAGATGTGTAAAACACATTGTGTAACCATCACAGTTGTGTCATTGTTCTCTTTCACTTTACATCTTCACACCATTCATCTACAGTTCACAGAACACATATTGATCTGCTGTAAATCAATGGGGTCATATTGGATCATTCTGATGGAAGGACTTTACTCACCGGTCAACCAGAACGTAAGGGTGGGTGGTCTGCCACACCAGAGGACGAAACTTCATGACAGAGATGAAGCGGCCGAGGTTCTTTACTTCCTGAGTCTGATATTCACCGTACACCATACCAGACAGGTAGAACAGCTTGGCCCCCTGATGGGTTCAAACACAACATGTACACACAGGTACAATCACATGGTCATGGTGGTATAATGCATTCTAAGGTAGCAATAATACAGCAGCAGTATAACAAATAGGATATCTGATTACTCCTCCTTTATCATGGGCAAAAACAAACTAGAAAGCAATCAGAGAGCACATGATGTCACCACTGTCACTAATCAGTTGGTGTATCATTGCACAGAGCTTAACACACACTACTATGGTCTGCCTCGAACTTTTATCAGCTCTTCAATGCCCAATGATCCACTCAGACACAAAATCTCATCAGATCTATTGATATCTTGAGTACAAACAGACAATCAATCATGAGTTGGAGGTCATGTTTGTGATCACTCACATTTGTTTGTTTGGTAAAAGGGCAAACAATGGAGGATCATTTTTACACAGTGCTGACACTGAACACAAGCCAACACATTTAAATAATGGGTTTAAAATGAGATTTGAGATCTGTTTTTTAAAGCTTCATTATTTTTGATACTGTAAAAACCGGATTATATCTAGAGCTGTGTGATCGGACTCAAATCTCATATCCTGACACAAATCATTCCATATCAGATAATAACACGTCATCATAGAGCACACTTTCTGCTCCTTTAATGAACATAACATGACCACATAGAAAGGCTTGTTTCTTAGTACCTCCACCAATGAGAGCTGGAGGTGGTCATGTGATCACCCACATTTGTTTGTTTGTTTGCTTGCTTGCTTGTTGTCTTGACTTCCTTGGTCAGCAGGATGTTTTATAAAGTTCACTAAAAAACAACTTGTGTTTTAGACTTTTCTCTCTCATAAGACGACGACATACGCAGGCCTGGATTAAACCGCAGACGTCGCACCACAATCAGCAGGTCTGTCTCATTTTCTCTTGGATGTCATTAAAGGGTCGACATCACTAAGAGCTGCTTCTGGTCTCTCTTTCTGTGCTGCTTGTTACAAATTTACTGTGAGGAGTTTTTATGGGACAACAAAATAAACAATAGAGCAAAATATTAAATAAAAGATGTTTTCGAATCATTGGGATTTCACATAGCCCTAATCGTGTGAGTTAAACATGTGTTATTGAAAGTATCAATACTTTTGACAACCTTTACAAAATATAGCATATGAGAGCACCTTGGGCAGTAAAGGTGTGACTATGTTGTTTACCTGGTAGACCTCAGTCCAGAAGCGGTGTTTGAGGTTTTTCTTGGTCTTCCTCAGTGTCTTGTTGTTCTTGAATGAATCCAGGTGAGTGAGCACACCCATGATACGAGGGAAGCCGTGGACCTGACAGATGTTGAGAAACTCAAAGGTCTCCATCTCAAAGCCAAAGCTGGCATCAATCAACATTAAAACCTGGGGGGGGGATAAAACAAGGCATTCAATTCTACTTATTTTATCTAATAAAACGTTGTCTATTCAAATAAATGTATTAAGCTATAGCACTGATTTATAACAATGTGTCTTTCTGCTAACAAAGGGTTAAAGGTACATTTATCTGTCAACTCTTCACACACTTTACTTTCAACACCGACAACAAAACGTTGACTATATTACAACGTACACAGATATGTTTGATAATGGGTACAGCTTCATGTGTCGGTGACATGAGCTCCCACATAAATGTATTAAATGTACTTGTAACCTGTGAATTGAACTCACCAGGTCAGCTACTTTTGCAAGGTCGATCATTGCATTAATGTCATTGTTACTCTCCATGAAAGTGAGGCGGCGCTTCTTGCCTAAAGAAAACAAAAAGTGGTCAATTATCAAACATCGACAAATAAAGAAAAGATCAATTATTGCCTAATGTGGCAATTGAAATCTGCTGACGACACGACTGTGGTGGGTCTCATCAACAGAGAGGAGTCCAGCTACAGAAGCCACCAGCTGGCCCCGTGGTGCAGAGCCAACAAGGAGATTGTTGTTGACTTCACAAGGATAGAAGATAAAACAACTAATCAAAACAAGTACACTGTATACTGTACATTCATAAAATATAAACGATATAGAACATTTCAATTAAAACAGGTAGTATGAGAAGATCTACTTCAAGATCATCTCCTACATGAGACATTTGTTGCCACTCTTACCAGAGACGATGGTTACGGGTCCACATATGTCCCCAAGCTTCTGTCGGGTGAAGTTTTTGATCAGGCAGCGGATCAGGGTGCTCTTTCCCACCTTGGGGGGCCCGACTACAACAATTACTATTGGGGGGGGTTCCAGAGGAGTCCGGTCTACAAGGGGGATGTGATGTTTCTTGGTCTTTATGTCCTGGGCCCTAAAGAAAATATACACAAAGAGTAGTTACACACAGTTTGCTCCATTACACATATCTTTATTAGGTAAGTATTCTGGAATTTACACAATTATTAATTATTCTTACTTTAGATCCATGCATTAAAGGAGTTATGTCAAACTGAGTCCCTAAAATCGGCATTCATACTATTTGCTACAGGAGATTAAAGCCTCAGTCTGTGTGACAGACATGTAGCAATAAGAGAGGCAGGACTGACCTGTGGAAGGTCTTAGCCATGCGTACAGCGGACTGAACCGCAAACGCTTTGGGATTGCGTTTGCGTTCATCCTGTTCTGTGGAGCCTCCCTGCTTCCTGAGCTTCTTCTTCTCCGCCTTTGGTCCACTGTGCTTCTGCTGATGTCGCTTCTGTTCCTTAACCCTCCCATCCATCCTGCCCATTAAAGCACAAACAATTTCATTTAGCTGCATCTTCACAGAGAGGGGGCAGGACAGCTGCTGGGGTTTAACTGTTACCACAAGCAAGCACCAGAGTGAACTAGAAAGGAATGGATTAAAAAATGATGAACAGAGTTATGTGCCCAAAGTACAGAAATAAAAGATATTATGTTTGCTATGAAGGAATAAATTTAAAGTCTCTGCAGGTGGATGTGTATGCTAAAGGTAAAGCGATTCATCTGCACTGATAGGACATTTTAAAAAACCATTACTGTTGGAGGACGTCTGCTCTGCTAGTGGCCGACAGCTTTGCAGCCTCTGGCAGTCACCTCCTCAAGTGGAATCACTGACGTCAAGGTAAAGTAATAGCTATCGCTGTCATAATCATGAAATTTCAGCTGATAATTAATTGCCATACATGAATTCAAAATACACTTTGTAAAGAAGAAGAGCCATCTCTCTTGTTTATATTCAGACAATCGTCTCTAGCCAAGTGCCTGGATGGACCCCTGGCTGTGGCTGTCTGTTCAACATCAGTGAACAGGGTGCGTTGGTGAATCCATCGATGTTTCTACTAGATTTGTGTTATTAGAGGTTTAGACCGTTACCTTGTTGCTCCAAATGCAAATTTGAAAAATCTTCTCCTTAAAGTAATCAGACTCTCCTGTTCCATTTGGCTTAAAACCAAAATGTGTCACAGCAGTGCTGTGCTGTTTGGATTTACCAATAAATGATCCATGATGTTCACGTCAACAGACGTTCATCGAAAGGTTAAGTGCCTCAAGAGATAAGCAGTCTGTGGTGCTAAAGGCTAACTTAAGTCTCCAGTCATAACAGAAAGAGGGCAACAACATACATCATTAATGAGCACCAGTCAAACATCAAACAGTAGAAAATGATGAGGAAACTGTGATGAAATATGACATTTCTGTTTCATCCAGCTGTTTTTAGACAGATAAATAAAAGTGAGTTAAACAATGATGCAAAATAATTGCCATTTAATCACAATCAGGCGATTAAGTAAGAATTGTGACAATGGTTTAAACAAGCTCCCCACTGGCTTATGATTAGTTTGATAAGTTCCAGATTTATATAATAAGTATTTATTACTTTGGCCGATGTTGTTCATCAGGTAATCAGTTTCTTATAAAGTCGAAGAATTACAACAATGCTGATTGTTTTTAAATCAGATGACTATTGACTTTTTTCTGCTACAAAGTATCGTTACTATATCAGCCTTTAAAATTCCATATTACTCAAACTGTAATACATTCTGTCAAGACATGAACATAGACCTTGCACCAAACATGGATGATGGGAAGAGGTTAAGAAAAAAGTGCGCGTTATGCGAATAAACAAATCCGCAATGATTAAACAATGTTGGTTTAATCAATGTTGTAACATTAATATATGGGCTAATCAAACCATAACGTATCGCGTGTTGGCATTCAGTTTGTTACACTTAGTTAAACGAAAAATGTTGTTATTACGTAGGGACAGATTAGTTTCTACTCCAGTGTGTGTGTTTGTGTGACGAGTAAGGGGCTAGCTTCAGTTCAAAAATCAGGTCTACCAGTAGCAACAGAAGCTAACTAGAAGCTAAGTAGAAGCTAACTAGCAAAGAATGCTGTCTTCATAACAGCCACATACATTTGTTAAATGCTCAGCAGAAATCTTAATTATGATTCGCAATACCTGAAGTCTGGACCCAGTAAGTTTTCTTCAAGTCTCACATGTGTATGGTAACCTCCGACCCGGAAATGTACCGATGCGTCACTTCGTAGTAAGTCGAGAGGAAACGAAATTATATTAGGTTCCGCCCCACGTTCCGCACAGTGTGGATTTTTTTTTTACCTCTATGGCGGAACAGGCTACAGGCCCTTTACAATAGCGCCCTCTGTAGGTGTGATAGAAATTAACTCACCTCTCACTGATTTGACAAAAATTCACGCAGCAATGCGCGAAAGGGCGTGATAAAAATAGGTAGAAATAACAGTGAAAATCAGAGATGTGTTTTTAGATCCTAGAAGTCAGCATAGTTAAGTTAGCGAGTCTATATAATAATATTACATTCATGTTTTTGCATTAATTTGAAGAATTTAGCCTATATTTAATAAACAACAACATTTGACATTAATTTTACATTTTACATTAGCACAGACAGCAAACTTCAACGTCAAAATACATATTTTGAAGCAGTCACAGCAACAACACTAGCAAGAACATTAATGCATGAGAAATGCAAGGAGAACACTGGGTGAGACAATGTAGCAATGTCATGTTTTCTTTCATTGAAAATGCCAAAGTAAAAGAAAGTGGAATGTGAGAAGAGGAGAGAATCATATAAGACCTAAAATGAAACTTTGCTGTTTGGTCATGAATATAAAGACGAGACAATTAAAAGAAATATTAACAAGGACAAATACGTTTAGGTTAACCTAATATTATGTTAATAATGTTACTGAGAGTGAAATCAATCCCTTTATCTAAATCTACGCCAACATTCAATGGCTACGTCTTTGGCAGATGCCCCAGTCTTGCACCAAGTGACATGAAAATATGTAAATTAGTTTATGCTTAATTGATTAAAATGCTTAAAAAGCTGTGGCCCTTCATCCAGATCCACTGCAATATTTACTGGGTTCTTCCCTGCTACATACCCCACCATCCCACTAAGTTTCATCAGAATTCATCAAGTGGTTGTTTTTGTCATCCTGTTAACAAACAAACAAACAAAAAAGCCAGTCAAAACATCAGCACCTGGGTGGAGGTAAGAACAGAAAATATAAGAGATTTAATTTATATTGGAAAAAGAGAAGTGATGAAAGGAGCAATGAAAGAAGACAAATTCCCAGGGATATGACCCACAGCAAAGGTGAGATGTGACAAACCCTGCTGTTGCCTCATTGTTTTAGAAAAAGTAATAGTTTCTCTCGTGCCACCATGACATATAGGCCATAAATCCACAGCATTCAGAAACTCTGACTCCAGATCTCTTTTTGTTTTTGCATCCAGTGAATGTTTTCAAAGTCTCAGATTGTTCTCTTTTACCAGTTTGCTTACCCAGCTGCTCAGATTGGAGGGACAGCTTGATTTGACATTGTCTGAATTGTGTGATGCTTCTTTCATTGTTCAGAGACAGAAAGAATTCTTTGTACATTTCTCCTCATCTCTGCTTTGCAATAACTTGAAAATTTACTTGGTAAAGTCTTGGTTAATATAACTGAGTCTTTGCCTCTGGTTTCATAACTGAGGATCCTCTCTAAAACAGATGTATTATATTAAATCTGTGATTGTTCTCTCTGATCCATTATGATTATAAACTACATTGTGTACCTCATTGAATTCAGGTTTGCCAAAGTGAAAGAGGTTGAATATTTCTGGAAACAGCATTTTCCATTTTCTTAAAAAAAGATTGTGGGGGTAAATTTCATGTCACTAGTGATTCATAAAAATATTATTGTAGTAAATTAAAGTATCATATGTTGAAAAGTAATATGTTCATATCCAGTGAAATGAGTGATTTAAGGGGGGTTTAATACTTTTGCAAAGTACTGTAAGCTTGTCACATTCTCTTTCAGGGTTGAGCCCCCTCAAGATCTGATCCTAGAATCGCCTCTGGTTTGATCTTCACATTTAACCTCATCTCAACTAGGAAGGATTAAGCTCCTAATAACCTGAGGTCATGGGGCTACTTTCCCACTGTACTGCAGCAGACTAGCATTAATTACACTCACAGTGATAGCATAGGATGTTAGCAGAGCTGCAGTAAAGATTTTGTACCACTTGATGGGGCCAGAAGGCAAATTACATTCCTGGGAAACTATGTAGACAGCCCAACAATCTAATCAGATGTAAAAAAAAAAAAAAAAAAAGAAAGAAGAAAAAGCCTTAAACCTTCTCCAACCATCAGTCACTGCTGTCACCATTATCTTTGTCTTCTTTTTTTTTTAGCATCATTGTTATCATTAGCATCATGCTATGAAGAATCCAATAAATCCTGAACTCCCATCCTGGATTTCAAAGCCTTTGAACTTCCTGTCTTTAACATCAAATGCTTGTTGTCCTTCAGATGATCCATTTCCACCATCCTCTTAATAATGTTCTTTCCTAGGACTAGGTGTTTCAATCCCATGGTAATTTCACTATCCTAATGGCACCTGAGCTTATGGGTGGAGGACGGTGGAGCCGGTGTTGGGACAGCCGGGGGTGGAGGCCTTGTTGGATCTGGTTGCATCCTCTGGATGCGTTGGTCCGGGACGAGCTCTTCAGGAGGTGTGTTGAAGCCAATAATGTAATGTCGGCAGATAACGTTATAACTGCCAATAACTGCCAATAAAGGGATATCTTATTAAGGGATATCTTAACGTAATAATTTTTCATTTATTAATGTAATAAAAGCCAATAATGTAGTAACTTGCCAATAATGTAATAAAATTTCTGAACCAATGACGTAATAACTCTTTGCCCATAATGTAATAAATTATTACAGTATTGGCTGGTTGTTACATTATTGTCTGGGTTTAAAAAATCCTTTACAAATGTAATATGTGGAGCCGATAATGTAATAATATACTTATATCACTTATTTAAGTTTGATTTATTGGCTATAGGTGTCACACTTCCATGACACTTACCCTTACTGTTGCCTCTTTCAAATGCCTGCTTAAAGACCTGACCACACAAACACCCCTACTCTCTCTCTCTCTCTCTCTCTCTCTCTCTCTCTCTCTCTCTCTCTCTCTCTCTCTCTCTCTCTCTCTCTTTCTCTCTCTGCCTGGGAATTAAGACTATTTATTTGTTTGTGTAACTTGATGATGAGAATTATCTCCAGCCCTGCCTTCTGCTCCTTAGTCATTTAAGTTCCAACACACACGTTTGCAAACACAGACAATTACTCACATTCCTCTTTGAGAATGTTGAATTCTCAAATAAAAAGACCACAATTTTTTTGCATGAAAAATGCCATCTTTAATTAAACCTTTTAACACATGTTTTCAAGCAAACTGTTACAGCTATGCAGTCCTTCCTTAATCAACTGTATTTAAATAACTGAACTGACACTATTAATGTCCCTTGTGCTCAACTTTCAACCTCTGCAAAATTCTGAACTATAAATATAAAGTATATAATATGACCTACAAAGATAACTTTGGTAACACATCTCAGAGCTTAATAAAGAGTGGGTTATTGTCCTTATTTACAGAACCAAACATCCTCTAATACTGTGCAGTATTATTACATTAAATGCATTCTTGTAAAGGGCTCTGTAGTGACCTGCTACAAGAGGGGGGGGGGGGGTTAATAGCTATTATAGTGTGGTTGAAATAATTTCAAACTGTTTAAAAAATTTTACTTTTTAAAAAAATTTGTAAGAGTGGTCGAATGAAATTACACAGATGGTGGGGTTTATCAATAATTTAGGGTTGGCATGGCTTGTGGTGCCTGGCCCAGTTTGGGGTAACAGAGGCTAGGTAAACTATGGTTAGGTCCTAGTGGGCCCCTGTGCCTCCTTCTCTCTCCTCTGCTCCCTCGGGGCCTGTCCTGGTGCCTAGGGGGGCTGGCCCTTGGTGGTCCTTGGGGGGTGTGGGCTGGCCCAGGGGAGCATCTGGTGGGTGGTTCCGTTGGATATATACAGTATATATATATATATATATATATATATATATATAATTTAAATACACGCACATTAGTCCTTGAACATATTTACACTTTTTTGTACTATATTATTTGAATTACTGTCTCATATTAATTTGATTATTACCATTGATATGTTATTATTATTATTACTTTAGTTTTGATTATTACTATTGTTATTGAATTTGTATGTATTATTATATGATGCTTTGGCAACATTGTTTTATTACATTCATGCCAATAAAGCTTATTGAATTGAATTGGGAGAGAAAGAGAGAGAGAGGCAACAGTAAGGGTAAGTATCACGGAAGTGTGACACCTATAGCCAATAAATCAAACTTAAATACAGTGATATAAGTATGTTATTACATTATCGGTTCCAGTTATTACATTTTTAAAGGATTTTTGAAAACCTAGCCAATAATGTAACAACCAGCCAATACTGTAATAATTTATTACATTATGGGCGAAAAGGTATTACATTATTGGTTCCGAAAGTTGATTATGTTATTAGCAAGGTTTATTATCGGCTTTTACTACATTAAAAAATGAAAAATTATTACTTTATTGGCAGTTATAATGTTATCGGCGGTTATTACATTATTGACTGCTACACCCCGGTTATATGTTGCCTCATCACAGCAGTAAGAGAAAATTAATACCACCACAGCCCTACGGTCAATACATGGTATTTCAAGGTAGGATTACTCGAAACGTACAAGGTACAAGTCCTTCATAATAATTGTACATGTAGACCTCCATGTCCTCTAACATAAAAATATAAGAATCATGAATGCACTATTGGAAATGAAGTCTTTCTGACACATCAAATTTGGAAAGAAATGCATTATTGTAGGGAAAAGCAATATTTTGATCGTTGCATGGTATTTCAAGGTAAGATTACTCAAAAAGTACAGGGTACAAGTACTTCATAATAAATGTACATATAGTCCTCCATGACCTCTAACAGAAAATATCAGAATCATGAATACACTATTGGAAATGAAGTCTTTCTGACACATCAAATTTGGAAAGAAATGCATTATTGGAGTAAAAAAAAACATTAGGGTTAGGGTTTGACTAGGGTTAGGTTAGGGTTGGGGGTTAGGGTTACGGTCAATACATGGTATTTCAAGGTAGGATTACTCGAAACGTACAAGGTACAAGTACTTCATAATAATTGTACATGTAGACCTCCATATCCTCTAACAGAAAATATAAGTATCATCAATGCACTATTAAAAATAAAGTTTTTATTACACAACACAGTTGGAAAGAATTGCATTATTGTAAGGAAAAGCAATCTTTTGATCGTTGCATAGTATTTCAGGGTAGGATTACTCGAAAAGTACAAAGTACAAGTACTTCATAATAATTGCACATGTAGACCTCCATATCCTCTAACAAAAAATATAAGAATCATAAATGCACTATTGAAAGTAAAGTTTTTATGATGCAACAAATTTTGAAAGAATTGCATTATTGTAGGGAAAAGCGTTCGTTCAGGTGATTGATCGTTGCATGGTATTTCAGTGTAGGATTACTCGAAAAGTACAAGGTACAAGTACTTCATAATACTTGTTCATGTAGTCCTACATGTCCTCTAAAAGAAAATATAAGAATCATGAATGCACTATTGGAAATTTTTATGACATCAAATTTAGAAAGAAATGCATTATTGTAGGGGAAAAAAACAATATTTTGATCATTGCATGGTATTTCAGGGTAGGATTACTCGAAAAGTACAAGGTACAAGTACTTCATAATAATTGTTATTATAGTACTTTATGTCCTCTAACAGGAAATATGAGTATCATGAATGCACTATTGAAAATAAAGTTTTTATTACACAACGAATTTGGAAAGAATTGCATTATAGAACATGCAAACTCCACACCGAAGAATCCCAATCTGGTGGATTTGAGCCCAAGACCTTCTTGCAGTGAGGAAACAGTGCTAATGAATTTACAGAATTTTAAGATGAATGACATTGACTGTCAAGGCCAAATGCCATTTTCGCAATATTAAAGGTTCACTCAAAAATGAACTCTGGGTCATTATCTAATCAAAATACACACCATCCAGTGAAGGTTTTTAGTTCATAAAACATTTTTGGAGCTTCACAGCAAAACAACATTCTCGTAAAAAAAACTGAAGAAAGTTATTACTTCTTTTAAGGCCTAAAAAACAACCAAAAACAAACATGAAATGACTCCATAAAGATCATACAGTGTAATCCAGGTCTCCAGAAACTCCAACATCTAAACTGATGTGAAAAAATGGTACTTATATTCCTATTTAGGATGATACAGTCACTGTAGCCTCTCAGCTAACAGCATTATTTTGCACACTGTCTAAGTTGTGTACAGGATTGAATGTGTGTAAATTCACCCACAGACATATGAAAGGTTAAGGATCTTCCCTTTCTTCAGTTGTTTAGGAGAATGCTGCTAATGCTCCAGAAATGTTTTGGGGTGAGTCCACTGGAAAACCTTTCACTCTAAATGTGCATGAAGAGGCAGCAGCTACACCTGCACAGTGCATTCTTTTTTACGGTTTCTTACTGTATTTTAGAATTGCAGTATATTTGAAATACATTTGCAGTTCATAACCGTATTCTTGTAAATTTACAACACAATACTGGACATGTCAACTGTATCTGAATTTATCATACGTAACCAGTATTTAATGATAATTAAAGCATGTTATTATAATTCTACTTCTAAAATGGTGACTGGACTATATTTATATAAAACCTTCTAGTCTGACTGACCACTCAAAGCGCTTTACAACACCAGCCAGCATTCACCCATTCACACACAGAGGATGACATGCAAGAAGGATCCAGCTGCTCATCAGTGAGCGCTAACCATTCACACAATCACTCACACACCAATGGAACATCTAGACCACAGGGAATCAAACCACCACCTTTCCATAAGTGGGTGACCACTCTACCTCCTGAACCACAGCTGCCCCTACAAAACTACAACTACTATAAAAGCAATGACAAAAAATACTTATTCAAATAATAAATGATTAAAAATCACTTACACACTTTGACAAGAATACTGGTGTGCTGACACACAAATTAAAGTTAGTGTCAAGGCACAGACGGCCCACTGCTGGAAATTGGGTTAATGGGTCCTTCCTGTGACTCTGCTCCACACTGAAAATCTGACCAGTTCAGCAAACTGAACTGAAAACATGATGTGTTTGCTGCAGCTAATAAAGTAACAATAAAAATGCAAACACATTAATCAGGATTAATTATTGTCTTTTTCAACACAAGCCTGTACAATGTTACACATACTGTGGAACACAGATGTTTTAATTAGAGGCATTTTTGATTGAGATTTTTTGATTTTGTGTCTGGAGGATTAAACAGTTGCATCCCTGGAGGAAGAGATAATCCAGTGAAAAGAGAACAGAGGACTTACATTCTTTCTGCTGGGAGGTCTTTGAGCTTTGGTAAAATGTAGGCCCCAAAGGACTGAAAGATGAAAATACTAAACATTACAAATAATTAGATCCTCATGTGATTTGTAATTTGCTTGACCTGAACTTGACTCAACTTTTTCTGATCTTGACTTATTTCATTCTTGACTTGACTCAAACCTTTAAGGTTAATACTTGTAAGGAAAAACCAAGTGACGAAAAACCCTGACAACACTGATAATACTGCTGACTTTCTAAATAGTTCTTTTGGTAATTTCATAATATTCAGATAAATGTGTTTTACTTAAACTGTTCAACATACCTCCAAATATTCAACTCTGTCTGTATTCATGGTGAGATTCTTATGAAAAAAAAACGTGTGTAAGGATTGATTTATTTCTAGTTTACTTAGATTTAATGTCAACAGTGTACGACACCATGGGGAGCATAAAACCCTACTATTTAAAGAAAGCCACACACACATACACATACACACACACACATACACACACACACTCACACACACACACACACACACACACACACACACACACACACACACACACACACACACACACGCACACACACGCACACACACACACACACACACACACACACACACACACATACACACACACACACACACTCACACACACACACACACACACACACACACACACACACACACACACACACACACTCACACACACACACACACACACACACACACACACACACACACACACACACACACACACACTCTTCTCCCCAAAATGAGACACAGAACAACTCTTTAAAATAAAGGATATCATAGGTATACAGTATATATTTTTGGATGCTGCTTTAAGGTAACGATTATGTGTACAATATTTGGATGCATGGAGACAATCCAAAGTCCAGACCCTTTCCTTTCCAAGCAGCATCATAAAATCTGAAGCAGCTCCATAAAACATGATTCATGCTCACTGTTTGTGTTTCAAATAGAGACTCTCTAGAGTCAGAACCAAAGAAGATTAAGAAGATGGATGGATGGATGCAAGGGATGGTGGACGATGGAAAATTTGAATATTTCGTCCATGGTCAATGTCCAACCTTTAACCCGATTTCATGGCAATCCATCAAGTAGTTTATGGTAGTTGAAGCCCCATCTTGCAATGTTCAAAACAAAGAGAAAAACACTCCTGAATTAGCAGTTTTATCTGGATCCACTCCAACATTTGATGGGATCTTTCTTGCTACATGCCAAACCCTCCTATCAAATGTCATACCAATCTGTCACGTAGTTTATACGTACCAGACAGAAAAGTTGAAAAAAGCTCTCTCACATAGTTAATGAAGGTGAAATAAGGACCCGGGATCCGCCCCTTTATCTGGATCCACTCCAAAATGTAATGGATTCTTCACCGCTACATGTCCAACCCTCCAAACAAGGTTCATGAACATCCATCTGGTTGTTTTTGTGGAATCAAACAGACAAACTAACACCAGTGAAAACATTACGTCCTTAGCAGAAACCTGTAATCCAGAGATCACAAACTGATTCAGAAAGAAGTTATCTACATCCCTTCTAAGCTGACATTTTCCCTGTTGCCTCTGAGCTGTGTTTGCTCCCACCCTCACTGAGGAAGGTGCACAAGCTCAAATGTTTACATCAACACTGGATAAGATAAACTTCTGGGAGGCAGCTAAACACTGAGGTATGTAGACATGGAGTTCTCGTTGATGTCATCTTGGAGTGTGTATGCAGGCGCTGGAGCTTGTGCACCTTTCTCAGACAGATGTGGGCCAAAGCTTTGAGCCTCGAAGATTTTAGCTTCAGTGTAAATAATGTCTTTTAAAACCAGTTTGGGATCTTTGGGAGACTTACGCTGAATGGATTGTGCTGGACAGGCTTTATGGAGTCATAACACATTTTAGAACAAATCCCCATCTTCTTCAGTTTTCATTGAATTTTCAGTTGAATTTTCATTTCTGGGTGAACTGTTCTTTTAACACTGGCAGCTCTTTGAGGATCATTTTAGATTTGGAGCAAAGAGAAACTAAAGCTGCAGTTAACTGATTATTAACAGCTGATCAAATATTCTATGGAATCGTTTGTGGTTAGAACCCCAAAATGTTTGTATGACAGCTCAGTATAGTTTTTTATATTATATTTTGTGGCTGACCTTATTTGTTAACTACTCAACATTGCTTGCAAAGTGTTTGGGGAATAATTGTTTATTGTATTCTGTCACATAATCTGTACTAACACTCTGTCTGTGGGGAGTTTCCCTCTGTGGGCGTATATGAGAGTGTGTTTAGTCATAATTAAAGAGGCCATGCACTTCCTGTATCTGACTGAAGCTTTTGCCCATGATTGAAACGCTGACTACAAAAAGAAAATGTAAAAAAAAAGAAGGATTTCATCATGATCAACCAGTCTGACCAGTTGCTCCAGCCGCAAATCATGATGGGAAAGAGGAAAAATGATTGTCCTGAATAACAACACTAACATCACTCAGACAAACAGACAATGATGTTAACACAAAGAAAGAAATAACTTGTATAATGTTTAACATTAGGGCCTTGACACTTTGAAAGAATTTATCAAAGTTTATTATGTTTTTCCTGACTTAACTCAAAACATTATTATTTGATAGGACAGCCAAAGAGGTGACAGGAAATGTGGAAGAGAGAGTGGGGGAGACGGCAGCATGTCTTGGAACCCGCGCCGACCTCTAGAGGACTATAGTCTCTGTACATGGGGGTGCTCTAACCACTGCACTACCCTGATGTAAACAATTCTAAACTGCTGAATGTTGACAAATGTGTTGCATTTAATGCAGAATTTATAAGAAGGCAGAAAAATGTTTGATATTTCAAGGGGATGCTGTGTTCACTAGTTCAGTGGTGAAATCAGGTGAAACAGTTCAGTGTGACCCAGGACACAAACATTTACTCTCCTGAAAGAATGAGGCCACATGGGGCCTCGACCACCTCAGAATGTAGTCTGACTGATCGGATCTCAAATACATTCTTAATGCGTCTTCGCTACATTCACACCTGTACTTACAGCTGTCTACTTGTGATCACTCAGGACGGATGTTAACACCAGGGGCCTCATTTCTAAAGGTTGATGTGCACAAAAAAGTAAAAAAAAGTGTAAACAGGGGTTAAATGTGTGTAAACATCTTTCACCTCAAACGTTGGTATTTATAGAGAATTTCTCAGCAGAAAAAGGCTCAGATTTCTACGTATACTTTCACCCTGCTGTAGAGTCAGAATCAGAGACACTCAATGGTTTTATCACTAAATAAAGTTGAGTCAGAAGTAAAATCACAGATGAATGTAAAACACACATCAGCACATATATATTTCATAATGTATAAACCTGCCTCTGATGGTGGATATGGTCTATATTTATTTGTTATAATATGTAAATGTAATTTAATGTCATTATATTGTTTGCGCTGCAGGGTGAAAGTAGAAATCTGAACCTTTTTCTGCATAGAAATTCCCTATAAATGCCAACCTTTGTGGTGAAAGATGTTTACACACATTTCAACCCGCTGATGCTACTTTTTTGTGCGCAGCAACCGTTAGAAATGAGGCCCCTGGTGTTGTGCGGGAGCATACTGCAGTGAGAGAGAGAATAGAACTACACTGCTTTTCACAGTTTCATCCCTTCCTACCATGAGTAGGAACACACACACACACAGACACAGACACACACACACACACACACACACACACACACACACACACACACACACACACACACACACACACACACACAGACACACACACACACACACACACACACACACACACACACAGACACACACACACACACACACACACACACACACAGACACACACACACACACACACACACACACACACACACACAGACACACACACACACACACACACACACACAGACACACACACACACAGACACACACACAGACACACACACACACACACACACACACACACACACACACACACACACACACACACACACACACACACACCAATAAAGTGAGCTGATGAATTGGTCAGCTTTGGGCGCTGTGGTGTTTGAGGTGGAATGATCTGTCATTTAGCAGAGAGGACCTGATGTTATCAGACAGTGAGAGAGAGAGAGATGAATGAGACCATAACAAATCCATAACCAATATTTCCACATCATTGAGTCTGGGCTCTGCCATTTGAAGGATAACCACACACAGAACATGGCAGCAGTCTCCATGGCTCATCTGTTAAAAAACTGGCTTTTGCACTAAACTAATTGGTAGAGGAATTTCCCAGCACATGGGCAGGACATCAGAAATGAACATGTATCATAATCAGTATACTGGGATACTCTTGTGAATAAAGCCATGATGGGGAGGGTTTGGAGACATGGTGAATTCAGAGTCAGTTTGTCTTAAACCTGCAAGAGGATAAAGATCAAGTTCTCTGGATCGTGACAAAATCATGACAGTCCATCGTAAACACCTGTACCAAACATGAAAGCCAATCCATCCAATAATAGTTAAGATAATATGAACCACTAGATCAACAATTACAACTAGGAGAGCCCTTCTCAACTGGGGTGCTGTGGCACCCTGGGATGTCATCTGGCTTAGTCAAAATAATGATTGTTATGCTACTTATCACAAAAAAACAGATCATTAGCAGTGTTAGATGCCCCTGTTGCCATGTCCCAACATCCCCATATGACAGCGTATGGCTGGTCAGTGTCTGGTCAGAGACGTGGTAAATAGTCTACTACCAGAATCAGATCAGCCATCATCTTCATCATCCAGTGGTAGCTTAGCAATGAGGGTAGAGGCCAGCAGTAAGACAAAGCAAAGACCGTACATTCACAGCTACTTGTCATATGGTCGTATTGTAATTTTATCAGTTCCCTCCCCAACAGTCAGCAAAGCACCCGGTCACTGCTGCTGGTATGCTGTACTGGTACAATCAATCTATTTCCATAGCTACTCTTTATTCAATGGATAACGCGTCTGACTACGGGTCCTGGCTACAGCTATATGAAGTATAGCTTGGAAACACTTTTCCTCATGCTTTGTACTAAAGTGGATTCACAAATGGTAAGAAGAATACATGATTCTCAGACATCTGCTAAAAGCCATGTGAAACTTTGAGTCAGTCACAGACATCATGAACATCTGTTGTTTCGTGTTCCTTGGTAATAAACTTGTTAAGTACAAATCTGTTTGAGACAAAGGCTGATTAAAATACACTCTCCTCTCATTATATATTATATATGCAAACAAAATAAAAGTACGTTTGATATCCCAAACTGTCCCCTCCTCATGCATCCCGTCTGGTGGGCTGTTGCAGAGCAGACATACGTGTCCTCCACATCCCCTCAGCTAAAAGTAAGCAGTGAAAAGGTGTCGGCGCTAAATTGTAAAACCTAGCAGCACCTTGACTTAAATCTTCCTCACTTTATTGTTTTTTAAGTTATTTTTTGGGCCATTTTTTGCCTTTATTGATAGGACAGCCTAAGACGGGACAGGAAATGTGGGACAGAGAGTGGGGGGGGGGAGACATGAGGCAAATGGCCACGGGTCGGAATCGAACCCATGCTCTGAGGATAGCCTGGCTTCTTTATCAAGCTTTTATTTTGGTACTTCTGCTGACCGGTGGTGTGAATTTGCATTTTAACTCAATGTTTCGTTTTGTGACACACATTTAGATTTAGATTCAAAATTCTATATAGATTTAATATTTAAGTTTAACATTTAATATTTAGATTTGACATCTACATTTTAACACATACATTTAATATATTTTACAAGAAATATGACAAAGTTCATAAATATTGCTGTAAATGTGATTAAAAAAAGTGACTTTAAAAAATTTCACGTCTTTTTAAACATTGCTTGGAGCTGAATGTGGCAGAATACTTTACAATCAGCGCCCCATAACCATGATCTTTATCTTTATCTCAGGATTCACATTCCTTCACCTAGATAACTAAAAACAAGAATTGACACTTATTCTTCCTAGCACGTTGTCGTTTGCTGGAATACTGTTTTTTTTTTGGGTAAAAAAACAAAAAACTTTTCTAGCAGCATATTTAGGATGGACTGTTACTATGACAATGCTACTCCTTCCTATCAGTGAGCCAGTCACTGTTTTGCCAAACCACCTCCTCGTCCAAACCCCCACATTTGAGTGACGTACGTATGTCATGGAGTGGTACAATTTGACTGTATTTAGCAGCATGACTTTCAAAAATCACTACTGGCACACATTTGTCCACATACACATAAACTGAGAGGACTGCCTTTTCAATCTTGCATGACCTATGAGCTGGCCTTGATCACCCAATTTCACTTCCTTGTTTTGGATCTGCAGGTTCCCCCCATGACACACACATGCTGCTTCTGTTTATGGCATAGACAACATCACAAACATAAATACGTGAAACTTGCAAATGTCACTCCATTTAAATAAAGGTCCAGTTTGTAGGAATTAGGGGCACTAATAGAATATACACTCAACAGAAATGTAATGTAACAGCAAACGCTTGGTTTTGCTCCCATGTTTCATGAGTTGAAGTAAAAACTCGACACATCTGTGCAATAATCATGTTGTTTAATGAGTTTGATATGTCACACTTGTAAGGTGGATGGATGATCTTGGTAAAGGATCATTTAATAATTGCTCACTTGCACAAATTCTTACAAACTTGTGCTTAAAATGGCCAGTGGCTGTAACTCAGGAAGTGGTCAGGAGCGGTCATCCACCTATCAGAAGGTTGTTGGTTAAATCCCCATCCCCTGCAATCTACATGTCAAAATATCCTTGAACAAGACTCTGAACCCCAATGATGCTGTGAAAAATAAAGTTTGCTGCATACAATACAGAACATCCATAAGTCGTACTGATGTTCTGCTTTTCTAAGTACTGAAGGTCAATAGATTTCTGTGTAGGGTTGCAGTTTGATGGTATAACAGTATAAAATGTGACGTTATCATACCATGAAAATTCACTTATCATCTGTGTCATAACAACAAAGGGAGAATCTCAGATGCAGAGAGCAGAGAAAAGTGAGACAGACATCATTGATCTCCATCCCCCAAAACGTAAAGTGAAATCAGTAGCATGGGATGAAAAACCAGCAAGGACTAGTCCTCGATGATGGAGGAAGGAAAACATCCAACCAGTTCACTCAGCTTCACAAACATCATCCCTCTGTGCAGATCAGTGTGTTCCATTCATGACTTTATCCCTAACAAAGAAATATGTGAACATTCAACAAAGAGCATTCATACTACAGAGAAACATATTACATGTTATATGATCATTTAATCATGGTTATGATGGAGACTCCCACACCTGTCCATCCGATCCTGGTTCTCCCACTGGTCCACTCTGGCTCCCCGGCTCGACCCTCAGCTCAGATGGCCAGTATGCTTGTGATGAATAAGTTTATATAATGTTCCATCCAACCATGTCTCAGGCAACAATAATAATAAAACCACAAATTCCTTTAGAGATGTGGTTGGTGTATTTATTAAATTAGTCAGGCTAGTTGTTTCCCCTGCTTCCAGTCTAAAATGTCCTGATTCCAGCTCTGTATTTAACAAACAAACAGAGACTGTTATCAATTTTCTTGTCTCAACTTAAGTAAATAAGGGTCCGTTTTTACCAGTGCAAACCCTGACTTATGCTCCTATTGCCAGTTGAAATTCTACCTTAATTAGATTTTTTTAACCATCTTCTCTTCTTAGTATTAATTAGTTCTTCAGCTTCTATGACTACAAACTTATGTCTTCATGTATGTATAAATGCTGAAATGTACTAATGGGATCACAGGACATGATTCATTGCAGACATTTGTGTGATGAAGTCTTTGTGTAGTACAGACATTATTCAGATATTATACTGTATTGTCCATTCAATAATTGAGCCTCTATCTCTAAAGATTATGATATCTCTTTCCTGTCTGAGTCATGATCCATGCACACACACACACACACACACACACACACACACACACATACACACACACACACACACACACACACACACACACACACACACACACACACACACACACACACACACTGCTATGATCTCCACCAGCATCTAAGCCACTAAGCGTCTGTCACCTCCTTGTTTGTCTTTCTGTGTTCCTCTGTCCTCATTTTTCTCATTTCATCATCATTCTCCCTCTGAAGCCTTATCATTACACTAATTTGGATGCTTTTTATTATCTTCAGGGCTAAGAGTTTGGGCTGTTACATCAATGTAAGGTTTGAGACGATGGCGTCATTAGTCTGCAGGGTTCCTCCTTTTGGGAGTATACGGATCAGGAAATGTCAAAGCAGGGCTCATCCAGTGTGAGCACTGACTTTTCCCCAGGTGACACCATGAGGTTTAAATATTGGTTCAGATTTACATCTGTTGAAAACAATTTGGTACAGACAGCCATGTCACTTTTTTTCAGGCATTTTTCCCTTTATTTGATAGGACAGCTGAAGATGTGACAGGAAATATGGGAGAAAGAGGAGGACGACATGTGGCAAAGGGCCACTGGAAGGCCTTGGTGCATGGGGCGTCCTACTCACTGCACTGACTGCACCCCATCCCCTTATTTACAGGGCCATCAGCAGGTTGAAGTTCTAAATAAATAAAAATGTTTTCACAAGCTCCTTGGAAAGTTGTTGCTCTGATTTCAGTGCGTACATGAGTTTATCAGTCATATTAGTTTAGTTTTTATCTACTGTATATCAGAAAAGTAAAGCTGAGGATGATGATGATGTCGTTAGTTTTGTAGAAATTTCTTCATAAGAAAAAGAGCAAAAAAAACTATTGGGCAATTTGGAATTTGTACCTACTGATGGTGCTAGATGAAAAGTTAAGGGATCACTCAACCGATTGTTTTTCATCCTGAGGGGAACATGAACATCCAAGCCAAAGGAATAACGGAATGTCCGATGTTGAGATATTTCAGTCAAAACTATAAATATCAACCTTATGGTGCTGCTAGATAAAAGTTGAAGGATCATCAAAGTCTTTTGGAGACATTTGCTGTGAAGCTTGAATATTTGTATTAAACTGACTGATTAACTGTGTTGCGCTACATTATCCATGTTGCTAACATGGGGAAGAAATGATTGACTGGAATGTAGAATGCACTTAACATACAGTATATACCCTGAATATCTTTATGACATACAGTATATTACCAAAATGTTGCCCATCTGTTTGCTGATGTCATCCCTCATGATGAATTCTAACTGAATCCTACTTTGCAGCACTGTGACATCCTCGTTCAGAGTGACATTCACTCAGTATGAATGCTCTGGGAAAAGATGGCCTTTGATAAGCTCAGCCATCTCAGGAATGTCCAACAGGAACCAGAGGACCAGGGATCCCCTCACCTCTCCTCCACTGTCATCCAGCCCACAAAGACATGCGCAGGTCCCCGTCCATCCTTCCACCCATCCATCCATCTACCTGTCAGGCAATGGCGGACAGACAGACACGAGCTGCCGTCAGGTTGAGTCTTCACTTACGAGGGCCCTTCCCAAAGCTGTTCATGGGCCCCATTGGGGCCTGGAGTGCCGCGCCAACTCAATCTTAGTAGTGGACAAAGTGAAGAGAGCGGGAGCCGTCCCATCAGTCTCCATTATGGGACAGGGTTGTTGCTCCGCTGTCATGTTCCTGTGGTACTCCAAGGGAGATGCTGTCTCATACATCATCAGGGAACAAAGGGCCTGGCTGGGGGGTGGAGAGAGAGGGTGGGAGGAGGTGGGTCCTTCCTGCCACTGACCCCTCCCCCCAACACTCACACACACACACACACACACACACACACACACACACACACACACACACACACACACACACACACACACACACACACACACACACACACACACACTCCAACCCCCTCATCAAGTTCCACAATCATCAGCCCTCTTCTCAGGGGAAGTTCTGCTCAACTTGAGGTTCGTTTCAGGAGATCTCTGTGACAACAATAAGACCTTTCTATCATAATGGTCAACTGTCCAAAATATATCTATAACAGATGTGTTGAAGTAGTATTGCCAAGGAATAGAATACACAGAGAATAAAGCATATGCACTGTAAATGAAAATATCAGCTACATTTTGTTATAATATTTTCAGTAAAGTTACTGTAAAATGTTTTGGTTGAGTTCACATCATCTGCAGTCCACACACACAGCCGCAGTCGACCGTTGGCCAGTGTTGGGCCATTGGTGAGCATCTTTGGCTCTAGGTTTTGTGGCGTGTCCGACACCAACGGCTCTTATCATCCCTTGGTTCTGGCTGATTTAGCATGTTGAATTGGTGGCAGAGCCTGTCAGTGAGAGAAATCACTGGTTGGGTTTTCAGCTATAAGCAAATCTGTGCCAAAGAAGAGAAGAAGCAATGACTACAGTGAAGACCGAACACACAGAGGGCTCTTCTCAGTTTTCATCCATCATTCCAATGCACACATATTTCACACCGGCATGGTCATGTGGAATAAAGCAACTGAAGGCCATCTAACACCCAAACGCTGCTTCACAGTGGTTTAAATATTTGCAGTCTTCTGGTTTCCCGTTTTGACTGACAAATACAGACTACCGCCACCTGCTGGTATGGAGAGTTATCTCCTCTCTTGCAGGCACAGAACGTTGGCTGTCGGTTGTAGTTTTGTGGGGTGCTCAAGAGCCATTTTCTGGCCCTGCCCCAGGTGACACAAGAGCTGGTCGCTGGTAGTTTTCTCACTCATTCTGGTGTGTCTGGGGCTGAACACTGACAAACATTGAGCTGGTGTGTTCATCAACAACAGCACTGGTTTATATACAGTATTAACATGTGATGGTGTGTTTTAAACAGTAGCAGACCTGTGAGGGCATTTAGCAGAGTATACAGGCCCGAAAACCATGAGCCACATGTGCAGCTGTTGTCACTGTTCACTATTACTGGTTGACATGTAACCCAGCATGAATCAGGTTCAGACTTCATTCACTGAGTTTTAGATTTGGATTAAGAGGGAAGACATACGTTTTTTTTTGCACTTTCATTCAGTTACTGGTCATTATGAATATATATATACTGTATATATAATATATATATATATATATTATATATACAGTACTGTGCAAAAGTCTTAAGCAGGTGTGACCTGCCTAAGACTTTGGGCAGACCACCCTTTGCCTTCAAAACAGCATCAATTCTTTACAGCATTTCTTCACACCTGCCTAAGACTTTTGCACAGTACTGTATATATATTGATGAATGTAAAGCATTTTTTTTGCTTAGAAGTTCATGTATAGATATCCCACATAATTCAACCAACCAGTTCTCTTGTTTAAAAATGTGTGAGACACTGTGTCTAAAGCGCTGCAGATGGGTACAATATTTCTAGATAGTGCTTCATATGTCATTTAGCTGGAAAGGAAAGAGGTAGAGAAAGCCTCTGGTTGTTGCATGGAATGAACAGAACATTAGCATAGCAATGGGCAACTCTGTTGTCACTACAGTGGCTCCAATCAGCCCTCCCCCATTCACTGCTGACAGTCCAAAATAAGATAAGCTAAATTTGGCTTTCTGTCCACACAATGCCTGTGGCTTTCTCTCTGAGGTTTTAGCTGTTACCAAATAGTCTCCACAGATAAATCTGACATTGTTGGTTGGATGTTTTATTGTGCACAAGTCTGATGGGATTTTTTACAAAATTACAGTTCAAGTCTAGCTGAGGGCTATGAAATGGTAAATTTGTGAAAATTTTCTGGACCCTCCTCATTTGTTTTAAATATAAATTCAGACTATTACACAGTAGAGTGTTGTCACCAGTTTGTTTTAGAGGAAGACTTGGAAGGATCCCGCAAACTAAAGTTTTTTTTCTTTTCTTCAGATGACAACATTGCCAAAGCTGTCTTTTTGTAATTGTGACAAATGAGCCTATTATTTCACATAAAGCAACAAAAATGTTCCTTAAATTTGAGAGGAATACCTGCTTCATGTCTTCCAGCAAGTGGCTCCACACACCTGTAAGAGTCAACCTGACTCTACTGATTTGGCTAATTACTGAGTCAGAACAGTGTAAAACAAACATAGTTAGAACATACTTACATCCAATATTAACTCTTTTCATAACCTCAACTATAAACTGTCTGTGAAGTGCAGATAATTAGTGCATTATCTTGCACCAGTCCCTTTAGGGACCTGGTAAAGTTCTGTGCTTTGCCTGCTTAAAAGATATGAGATTGTTCATTGTGTGTCACCAGCAGCCAAGCTGAAGGAATCTCACCGGACCGTGTTCCCATGGAATGGAGCTGCTTCTTGTCACACTGTTGTGTATGCCAGTTGCTAGGTCCTCATAGAATCTCACCCTCTTACCCTGATGGCTGTCATAACAGATATTTTATCCCTATTTGTGTTATATTTCTCAGTTAATGCACCCAAGTACAGAACTCAGAGATAGAGGTGATGAGAAAATTTAACACAAGGTTTATTTTCAACTTTGCAAAAAAGCTGACTGTTTTTCACAGTTTGCATTAGAAGTCGATTTAGAAGTAAAAGTCAGAGTCTTGTTGGAGTTTTTCCAGGTTTCCCTTGTACGATGGGACTCACAGATGCTAATTACAGCTAGATTACACCTAAAACAGTTTAAGATACCAAATGATAGTATTTGCGTACAAAGTAGCTGAGATGAGGGCATCCCCCTGCTACATAAGCATACTACCACACATTCTCAGACAGAACCCACAGTAGTTCAACATTATTCATCATGAGTTCAACAATGCTCCAGGAGTGTAATGCTAAATCACTGGAGTACATAATCTGGACATCTGTAAGCATCTATAGATCAAGGTTGTGCAAGGGTCAGGATTATACAAAGAAATTGGCCTATAATTACCTCCCCAAAGAAGTTGTGGTTCATCCAAGTCCATTTTTTAGTTTGTTTGTTGTTTGTTTTGTTTGTTTGATATTGTTGTTGTTCACAGGATTGCTAAGAAACCACTGAACAGATTTCTACAAAACATGGTGGACTGGTGGCTCATGGGCCATGAAAGAGCCCATTAAATTTTGGTGCAGACATGAGTCCCATTCATACAGCATTTTCAGTGCTGGCCTGGTGCACCCTTACTCCACCCTGACGTTCTGTGTGAATGCAATGAAGGTGAAATGGGGTGGAAGGTTGAATGGCAGGACAGGGCTGTGACGTTTTGATGACATATTATGCATGCAGCTCAAACCAGAAGACTTGGAAGCAGCCAGTAGCAGTTAGCAGCAAACTCAAAAAATAAGATGGTCAACTGAAAATGTCTTCAAACTGGAGAAACAGCACGTTTGAGAGCTCCTTATCATCAGATCAGAGGACGAGATAACGTTAACGATAATCGTTTTACAACCTTACACCTAACGACATCTCAAGAGGTTTCACTGTCACAGACAACTTTCCAATGTCTTAATAAAATCATGGTAGTTTTACCAGAGTTGAGGCGTGCTCCTGTCATCTGGATCATTAGGTGTAATGTGATCAGAAAACGTCTTGATGTTCCGATGGTGACATTCAGTCACGTGAACATTGTCAACGACCAATAGGTGCGCTCTGTCAGCACCAAACAGGAAGGAGCAAACCGGGTAGATATGAGGGACTCTGGGGAGCCTCGACTCTCTTGAACGGTGGAAAAAGAGGAGAAATTAGAGGTGTGGAGTGAGGAGTTTCTGTACATTTTCCACCAGCAGCATGGTGGGAAATAATCTCAATAGAATCTCAGTGTAGTCTTGTAATTAGTGAGCCCAGTCTTTATAAAATTAATAAATAAAATCCTATGGTGTGTGATGACTGATGACAAACTGTCTTTAGATGTGAGAGGGTGTAAAACTTGTCTTCTAGGCTTCCAGTGTAAGGTAAGCATTAGTCATCACTCTAGACCCAGACGCTGTTGTGTTAAACGTCATGCCTCCTTTGCTCGTGGAACAGCGACACGCTACTTAAAATCACACACCGGAGCGTTGTTGTTCCACTCTAGTATTGTTCAGGCATAGAGATGGGACATTGTTGTGGCGCTGTTGCCTGATCTCTGTGTAAAAGAGGCTATGGATAAAGGGGCGGAGCCATGATGTTTTTTTAGAACTTTCCTTAACATTGCTAGATGGGCATTTGTCAACATTTGCCTTATTTACACAAAACCTACTGAAGCAATGTTCACCAATCTGTATGGAGGAGTTAGGGACGGGTGAGGCATGTGTATGATTATTTGACCTATGCAGAGGTACGCGCTCTACCTCTATCTCAACAGGACGCTCCACTTCAGGATCTCAGGTAGCAAACAAAAACACTAGATTGAGTCTCACAAGTTCATCAAACAAAACAAAGCCAACTTCAGCTTCTAACAGACACGTTTGGTGTCTCTCCAACAGCTCCAGAGCTACCTGAGGTCTCACCGCGGAGGGGGGTCCACGAGGAGGGAAGATGAAGATGAAGAGTAATTTGACTTTGTAGAACAGGTGAACTAGCTGTGAATTACAGATTATTTGACTCATTGCCAGAAGTCGGCACAGTCGCTCCAGGGTGGACTGAGCCAGCATTTTCTGAATTCAGTAATATTCTGTGTTCCTGATGAGACGTTTGGCAGGTCAGATGTGGCCCATGGGACACCAGTTGACAATTGGTATTGTAAGTACTGGTCAGAATTTGTCAAAATTAGTTCTGAACAGCATTTAAATCAGAGCTGTATGATGTTGGAAGTGTTACAGATATATTTCTTCTCCCAAACTGAAAGGCTTGTTCAAAAAGAGGATGACATGTGGCAATAACAGCACATTGTGAGGATGAAGGACATGTCAGTATGGGCCCAAACATATGAAAAAGTCTGGTCACAAAAAGCTCAGAACAACACTAAGCTGCAAGCACACAGTTCAAGACACACTGAAGCCAGACAGTTTGCACAGAGGTAATGGTCTCCATCAAAGCAGCAGCAGTGACAAATGGGCTGGTTCCACCCCATGGCTTTACACTTTACCCACGCTCCTCTGAGCCCTGATTGGTGGAGATGCAGCTGATTTTATCATCATTTTTGGGTGGTTTTTCACAAAGCAGTGTTTCCCTCTGGAGTGTGTTTCAGAGGAGTCAACACAAACAATTCAGAATCAGCATACAGGTCAAATAAGAGTAATAAACAAACAAAAACCACTCATTTTTCAATTAAATCGCCTGTTCTTTTCAAGCATCAGCTGGATTAAGGCTGCAGTTTGAAAACAATAGCAGTGAAACAAAATATCCTCATTACTTTAAATAAGAGATTCAGAAGAACACAGACTGGAAATGTTGATTATCACTGAACTTCAGCTGCATCACACTCCAACACCATCGAGGAATGGGCTGACGAAAAAGTATGGCTATTACAATACCAGTGTGTGTGTGTGTGTGTGTGTGTGTGTGTGTGTGTGTGTGTGTGTGTGTGTGTGTGTGTGTGTGTGCATTGTCTGTCATCATTTCTAATCCAAAGATCTCAGCTAGGTGGTCAGGGCCTGCAATCCAACCATGAAAGACACAGAGGACACAGTATGAGGGTGTGTGTGTGTGTGTGTGTGTGTGTGTGTCTGTGTGTGTGTGGTGGTGTGTGTGAGTGTAGGTGTGTGTGTGGTGGTGTGTGTGTGTGTGTGTGTGTGTGTGTGTGTGTGTGTGTGTGTGTGTGTGTGTGTGTGTAAGAGATAAATGAGATAATTAAAGAGCCAACTTTGTGCAGTAAATCCAACATGTGCTCCAACATGTTCTCATCCCTCATCATATACTGATGCTTTGTCAGGCCCTGATGCTTCTGGATGAGACTTTCTGACACGTTTAAAATAAAGCAGTGCTTTGGTTAAGGTTCAAAAACTCAGGTCTCCTGGGTCAAAGTTGTGTGTGTGACCCACCATTCCAAACTCCTCCCCTGTTGCAACTTTGTCACTTTTTAAACTATGTTGCGTTGTGCAGTTGCTCAGATTGTCTCATACTGACACAGATGTGTTTTCATTGGATCCGTGTTGAAGCCTAATGCATCTCATCCAGATGCACAAATCTTCCTTCAGCCTCAGGATGAGGCTGATGAGTTATTTAGCAAAGAGACCGGACTCAGTAAAACAGCTGGATTAACTCATCTAGATGAGAGCACATCAGCATTTCCTGATAAAGTTACTCTCTTACCTAAAGTCTATCTGACATACTTATATTATATATACTATACTTATACATATACTTATATATTATACTTATATTCCCTTGAGTTTGTACTGTATATTAGCATTTTGGATTGTGCTTAAGTTTAGGTTCCCCTATGACCAATGCAGTCTCTAAGGAAAACCCCGTTCACACTCACACAGTTCCAGTGCTACCCACAGCTGATCTGTTGGAGCAGGTGGGGATTTAGTGCCTTGCTTAAGTGCATCTTAATGGTAGTCAGGGAGAGGCAAGTGTTGTTCTTTCACTTTCCACCCAGATTTATCCCTGCCAGTATGTTGATCACAGCCATCGTCCTCAACTGTCACAAGCTGACTTCTACAACCTTTAGGCCACCAGAGACTAAGAAACATTTTGGTTACAAAGATAACCCTCTTAAATAATGCAAATAGGAGACATTTATTTTTGTGGGAGAAATATGGAAACTAGAAATCTAGACCAGTGTAAGTTTGATTCCCAGTCGGAACAAGCCCCCAGTAAGGGTCCCCAGGCTACAGCCTACCTCGGAATATGAGTGAGAGAAATATAACCAAGGCCATACCAGCTCAGACGTCGTTAACAAGGTCTGTATTGGATGTTGAAGAATTGATGAGAAATGGGCTACTGGAACAAGACACAGATGGACAAGGCATGGAAATATGGAATTGATGGAATGCTACCACAATAGCAGACCCAATGAGAGAGGGTGTATGCAACGTATGAGGGAACTATGGATAATGGAAAGACCCGCCTCCACATTGACCACGTAGCAGCTGGTAGCACAACTCTAACATTAATAGAAGGAAGCTGCTATCACAGCTGGAAATTGAGAGGCTCCAACATAATGACAACACAACTAAGCAGTACAGAGGAAACACATCCGTAGAGGAGAGCAGTGTTGAAAACGATAACATACCACCAGACATGACTGCAGCATCCACAGAGCTGGGGAAAAAAATAGTGGACAAACTAAATACAGTCCACCCCCGAGTATGACTCCCTAGGCTCACTGACAAAGTCCCATCTGAGGAGATGCTTTATTTATCTTGGCATCCAACCTTCTTCTCCATGGGGGGCCCTCTCTGCATGTGCTACTCTTCATCTTGTACCCCAGTATCTCCAGGATTACTGTTGCAGTGACATATACAAACTCATTGGTTCCTGTGTGTAAAATTTAATCTGTGCTGTTTTTTTTAATTGAAAATTAATAACATCACCAAGTTTGGCCCTAATTTCCTCTCTTCACTCCAGCGTGAATGACTGAGGAGATGTCAGCACCATGACCCGCCTGCCCTACTCCACCTCTAATAGGCCTACTGTGATACTCTTACCGTGACCATAACCAATCATTATCCCTCATTGCTAAACCTAACCAACCCAAATTCACCAAGGCAACAAGCACTAGCCAATCAGAGGCAAAGTAGGGAACGGCATGTTTCGTTTACAAAGCTTCCAGACGAGCGTTTAGATGAAGCAGAAGTTGTGTGCACATATTGCAGTGAAGAGCTCTCTTTCCACCAAAGCACATCGAGTCTGAAACTTCATCTGTGCAGTGAGGAGTCTACCATTAGTGCAGATGCTGTGTGCTCAACATTCGTGGGGTAATCACAGTCAGTGTGTGACAGCGGGTTTGTTGGTGCTTTAGCCAAGCGCAGTAAAATACGTAGTCAGACATTTAAAATACAGTCCAGCAAACACAGCAGAGCTGAAAGTTCAAGCGTTTCCTAGTCAAGAAGACGAGTCACTCATCCAGGATGTACCCATGTGTTTAATTCAACTCTCAGGCCACTGAAGGCAACACTGGTACAGCAGAAGCACAACTTAGCCATGCTAACGTCAGCTGAATATGACAAAGTGGCACAGGTAGAGACACTGCTGGAGCCATGCAGGTACGGTGAGATACCTATCCTCTAATACAATTAATGTAATAGTCACTTTGTGACAAACACTCCCTGAGACTTTTTACTGAGACAATTCAGTCTAATTAAAGAAAAAAAGTCTAAATTAAAGTCTAATTAAGAAATCATAATAACTAAGATGAAATGTTATAAATAAAATACATCCTGATCCACATAACCAATTTATCATGTGTCTCTCTCACACCATACATGCATTTGTTTTAACTCCCCCCAAAAATACCAACAAAAAAAAATTATATAAATGTATGCACTGAGCAACAGCAGAACTGCATGATTTTAAAAACCCTGTAATTTCTATTCACTGGTCCTAATCTACTGAAACAAAGAAACATGTGATTGTAATGTAATTATAATTATATATACATGTAATTATATATATATATATATATATATATATATATATATATATAATTATTGTGATTAATCACAGTCTTGTTATTGTGATTAGCTCGATTAAAATTTTGAATCGAATGACACCCCTAATATATGCATGTACGTATGTACATGTGTGTATGTGTAGTGTATGTAGTGGAACGAATGCAGCCAGTGCACGTGTGGAGCTTATTTGTGTGCGTACAGGACTGAAATTCCGAGGGACAACTTTAACTAAGGACTGGATGTTGTTTGTTCAGTCAGTGCAGAAGGCTGGTGGTCATGGCGACTGCAGACAAACAGGAGTTTGAAGACCTTCCGTCATCATTTAAGTCTGCTTCAGTTTAGCAGTCAACTATAATGACGACGGACAAAAACAAATGGATCGTTACAAAGCCATATGCTCATCGAACATGCTAACTCATTTGAAACGGCATCACCTGAGTGTTAACATTAGTGGGACAAGGAAAAAAACGAGCACAGTGCAAACCCAGCTCCTCATGGCATTTAAGCAGCCGCTTGCTAATAATTCAGACCAGAGCAATAACAAGCTCCAGAGGTGTTTTTATAGCAGCAGTTAAATGTTTTCTGTTCCTTGTTTCCACTGTACCGAAAACAAACCAAACTGACTTTGACTGCCATGTCTGCTCAATAAGCATTGCATGTGTTTATTCTTGTCCCTGTTTCCATCTGCCCAGGCTTTTCACTTGTACTGTACACTTATGGCTCAGGGACGCCCAGAGCAACAGAGACCCCAACCAAGTGAGCAACAATTTTAGATTTGACCTGAAAATTCTGAAGGTAAGCAGACAGTATACCAGTTTCCCCTATCTCTGCAATATGTTTAACTTTATCCATACGAATTATAGGCCTACATGTTCAGCAGCTTCTTAGAATGCTGATGGTGTGATGCTCATTTTAACAATAAGTTTTGTTTGAGCCCATCTAGAAACACTTAGAATGCACACAGAATAAACATTTGCATTATGCATCTCCTGATTGTGATGAAACTCGTTGAAGAGGCGCACAATCCACTGACAGACCAACAAAATACCCAGAAACCTCTGTGTGAAGAAAGCAGCTTTTTGATGGAAAGAACAAACATCAGTCTCCTGCTGCTTCCACTCAAATTATGCAGACATTTTTTTCTGGAAAGCTGATGAATTTTCAACTTTGGCCTGGGTTGTTAGCGTTCTTTGAGGGACAACAGAGTTGGCTTCATTCTCAATGATGGCCTGATTCACTGAGGCCACAGGGGGCAACAAATAAAAGACTCCTCATGTTCTCAACTGTGGAACACATCGCTAAATAATGACAACTCTGATGACAGAGAACAGGCCATGTATTGAAAGAACACAAAGGCCACGTTGACTGGTCGCACAAAATGATCCATAAGTAGCTGTTATCATTGCCTCATTGTCTCAATATGCTTATTCCAGAGGACAGAGGAATGTGTGTGTGTGTGTGTGTGTGTGTGTGTGTCTGTGTCTGTGTGTGTGTCTGTGTGTCTGTCTGTCTGTGTGTGTGTGTCTGTGTGTGTGTGTCTGTGTCTGTGTGTGTGTCTGTGTGTGTGTGTGTGTGTGTGTGTGTGTGTGTGTGTGTGTGTGTGTGTGTGTGTTAGGGTTAGGTTGTAGAGAATGAGCAACCTGTACTTCTACCTGTGTGCACATCTGTCATAAACCTTATGTGTGTTTGCCAAATGTGTTTGTGTACGTGTGTTTGTGTTTGTATGCTGCTATACAAATGATGTTCAGCCACAGGACTACTTGCTCCATTCAGAGTTTCTTGGCTGCTTGATGAAACTTACTTGACTTCTCTGCTATGTTAGTCATGCACATTTTAAACCACCAGGGAATAATGTTGGCTTTATGTTCGCGAAGCAGCAGCAAATGCAAATAAGATCTCAGACAAACGAGGGTTTCACAACTTTGTCCTCAGTGAACACATAACTCAAACAATATTGTTTTATGCAACTTAAAGGCAGGATGGTGAGCTTTGGAAACACTGGAGTTTAGTCAGACAATATATCACTTGCATGCTACAGTTGACAAACTCTGACTACAATCTGCTGGATTTACTGATATTGTCTCATTCATTAGCTTTATTGAACAACACAGACCACATTCATGTGGCAGCCATGTTGGTCTGACGGGAAACAGCATGGGAAGCTCATGTCAAACTGCTGTGATCCAGGCTGTGAGTCACAGAAACTGATAGACCGTTACCATTTCCCTACTTCTATATTCTAAAGACAAAATATTAAAATACAATAGATAATGGAGAGGAACACCAGGCCACATGTCAAGGTAAAACAACATACTGTATTTGATACCTCATTAGCTACTGTCAGACAGCAGCTTAAATTAGCTTTCAACCACTTCCTAGCTAACATCTCAGATGTAGGGTTACATGATAGGATAGGAATAGTGAAAATTAATTCTGAAATATGAACACACATTTATTTAAACCTGAAAGCTTAATGTAACTTGATGTAACAAAGCAGGCATGTCTTAATAACCTTCTGATGCACAAAACAACACACTTTAATGTTGGATGATATCTGTTTGTAACATTACACAGGATTATGTGTTCCAGTGAGCATAACATCACATAATGTTACTGATTTAACAAGAACTATACCAGAACAAGGTCTGGTTTCGACACACCATGACAGATGATGTAACATCCATCTGTTTTCTGCAGGGGGGTTGGAGCCTATCCCAGCTGACACTGGGCGAGAGGTGGCCCTGGACAAGTCATCAGTTCATCACAGGGCCAACACACAGAAAGACAAACAACCTTTCATACACTCACTCACACATTCACCAATTCACAACATTTAGACCTTGGGGGGAAGTCAGAGAACCAAGAGGAGAACATACAAACTCCACCCATAAAAATACCAAGATTTGAACCCAGAACCTTCTTGCTGTGAGGTAACAGTGCTGTCCACTATAACACTGTGCCATCCTGATATAAATAAATGTATAATCAATTGATTTTGATCAAGTGAGGGCCATATGCAACAGCAGCCACTTAGACGTGACTACAATGGTAAACAAAGCAGTGCTGATGATTCGGACATCATGTTTACAAAAAGTACAATAATTAGTGACCTCACAGTGACTACTGATAGCTGTTAGCAATGGAGCCATCTGTTAGCAATGGAGCCATCTGTTAGCAATGGAGCCATCATCTGTGAATTGCAAACCTTGAAAGAAGTGATTCACACCATCCAGACATGGTCACATTTATTTGGATCATTTCATAACAGGTATGTATTTATTTTTTACTATCGATTCTTTTATCTAAAGACATGCAGAACATTGGACAGATTTCAGTTCTACAGTATGAAAGTAAAGACAAACCTAAATTTAAACTTCACTCTACGTGACCTCACAGACAGAAGCCAAAGGTCATTTCTCTGGATACATCCAATGTCCTTCAACCAGGCAGTCGTACTCTTGATAGCCTGAAATCTTCCCATGTGTAAGCACTTTGCTTGTTTACTAAGTAATTAATGATGTCATGATATGTGATCTCAGGCCATTTGCATAAAGTAGTGGCAAAAACACAAGAAATAAACATTGAATTTGAGGAGAAAATGGCTTAATATCAGTGAAAATATCTGTCCATGCAGCAAGATGATTTTACTTGTCAAGAAATCTTAAAGAAAAGTCGGTTCAGTCTGGAGATAAACAGGCTAGATTAAAAAAACAACAACTAGTAAATAACTTTCAAAACAAGCTAATTAATCGAATGTTTCTAAGATTTAAATCTTGGCAAATAAAGAACAATTTTCAAAGTGCAGACCACTCTATGTTCTCCACCTCCTGGGGATCAGTATTGCAGTTCACATTCTATTGAACAAAGTATAAAACGTTAACGGTTTTTCAGTAACATGTTTTTGGGATCTTTGACAAAATTCATCTGTTTTTGAACAAGTCTGTCCTCCAGGATGCTTTGGTAAAGATACAAAATTATTCATAAACTCAAACAGGCAAAGATACAGAGACCATACAGGACAAATATGGAAAACAGCGTATAATAAACTCCTTTCAGTGCATGAAAACACGACACCCTCAGTGGAGAACTTAACGTGTTCTTTTAGGCTGAATTGTGCTTAGGAATCACTTAAAATGGAAGAACTTCTTATCTAACAAAAGAAATCACATCTCAAATCACGTGCATGCGTTCACACACATTGTCTGTCAGTTTCTTTTAGGAACTCAACATGGGTGGAAAAATCTGTCTCACCTTACTTCATTTCATCAGTGGAAATTGTGTACAGTCCACTTTGAAAATGTCCAACTTCTTCCCGAAAGACTGGACAGCTACCAAATCACACACAGTTGCTTTTGTCTTGTCATTTAAATGTGATGTCATCTCAACCAGGAAGGCTGTAATATCCATTTTCCTCTTATCTTCCACAAACCGAGCAAACTGTCTGGCCTTATGATTCTTCTGTTGGGCCATGAACATTTTCAGCCATCTAACGTTGCAGTGCAGCACAAAGACATTTGAATTTGCATCAATTTCTGTTAGGAATTCTCAAAGGAGGCAATGTTGATGAGATGAGGATGCCCTGAAAAAGCTTAATCAATGTATTGATAACAGATTCATACTCTTTTGGAAGAGAGGAGCACGGACTGATGGATGATAGCTGATGACAGACAACGAAATCTGATTGAAATCTGCTGCCCACAACAAAGTTGCTCTCTTGTTGTTTTGTCTGCTAATGACATCATGTTGCGCACTCCCCTTCATGTTGTCTAACCACAGCCAGGTGTGCGGTCTGCATGGTAGAGGGTGTGGCCTGACAGCTCCATGGCTAAGATGGGGATGTTTTCATGCAGCCAGGTCTCTGTGATCACCGAAGCAACAGGCTCATACTGTCCAGTTTGATGATGAGAGAGCAGGCATTGGCGAGAAAGGTGGTGGGAACAGCAGTTTCAATCTTAGCCTGGTCTGGATCCTGACTTGCCTTGGTTCTACCTCCTCTCACATCGCTGCCTGTGTCTCCTTCCTGCAGGGTTGTTGGTCTTCATGCACCATGCAGAGCAAATAATCTCTGCTGGGATAGAGATAAACACTCCAGAGGCCCGTCAGTGCAACAGTCTCTTAAATGAAGGATCTCAGTTGGGAGAAAGCCAAGCCGCTGCATTGACACGCATCCTGTGTAGCAGTCTATGGTAGCAACCGGTAGTCCTGTTCAGAATCCCTTTGGTGACAGAAGTAGGCTATCTATCTATCTTTCCGGTTATGTCAAAAGGACAGAAGCTTCTCACAGTCTATAGTTGGCTCACAGGCCACTAATTTCTGACCCATGTTCTAAAGTGTGGGTGTTTCATACACATATCTTCAGTATTGATAGACTGAAATGTGGTGCTGTGCATTACTAAAAAATCAAAGAAACGTTTGTTTGGTTTAAACTTCAATCTTTTAAGAGCAGAATGAAGAATTGAACAAATGAGTTAGTTCATACCTGTCTGTCTTTCTGTCTGTCTGTCTGTCTGTGTGACCACTTCAAATAGAATTCACTACACCACCACATGCCTTATCTGATGAAGACAGGTCTCTAAGCAACACTCATCTTACAGAGAAATAATACTGTGTGTGTATGTGTGTGTGAGTGTGTGTGTGAACCTATAATGAACATGGCCTCATTATTTCTCAAGAGGATATTGCTTGCTTTGTGTCTCCCTCACTCTTCATGCAGAATGCATCATACATAATTAAACACACACACTAATGTACTGAGTTACCCATACAAAAAAAAAAAAAATATGCATGTAAAGAGGTACTGAAACCTAAAAACACCCACAAGTGTGTCAGCTGTTCAAATGCCTTGCATCTGAACGCACAACAGAAACAATCACACGTGTGATCGATAAAGTACCTTTCCTCAGAAAGAGTTTGTGATGCTGGTGACTCAGCCCTCTGCTCTATTGTTGGGTAAACCATGTTCACTTCCTTCCACTCCAGATGGCAGCGACAGGCTGAGAACACTACTGGAGTCTGATATGTCAACACCCTATTGTCCTCATGGGGATGTTTGATTTGAAAGATTCATAAATAGGGATGCACAGACAATTCCCAGTGATGGGAGATTCCTGTCATATGCTATTTATCAGCTGTAATTAAATTACAGCTAATAAATTGAACTGATAAAACAAAGCAAAATTGTTTTGATTGACTTAACAAGTGCTACTGTGATTCAGTAGGTGGTGGTATGCACCTTTTAAAAGCAGTACAGTATGCTGTTGTTGTACTCATGACCTCAAACTGCTTCCCCAGAGGGCTGTTCTTCACCTATTCAGATCTAGCTTGGGCTCATCAAGGAAAGTCAGAGTTGACAAACTCTTATTGTCTTAATCAATGTTAAAAGGTACTGGAACCCTGAATGCGTTGTTGGTTAGAGGATGCCAACTTAACTGGAGTTTATGCACATTCACATACACTGAAGGGGTTTGTGTGGCAATGCATTTTTCCAAAACGACTCATGCTCAATATTTTTTCTGTCAGGATATGAAGAGTTCACAGAAACGTTAACGGCCAAATCTAACAACATTCGAGCTCTGCTGCAGAACAAGCTCTTACAGCGGAATGTGCCTGACTCCACCTGCAGGTGGATCATCGATTTCCTGTCCGACAGGAAACAGTATAGGTGAAGGTGGGCAAATGGATTGCTGTCCCTTGCATCATCAGGTACCCGTCAAAGCTGTGTTCTTTCCCCCCTACTCTTCTGTACACCAACAGCTGCACCTCCAGTCACCAGTCTGTCAGGCTCCTGAAATTTGCAGACGACACCACTCTCATTGAGTTAATCTCTGATGGGGATGAGTCTGACCATAAGTGAGACATTGACCATCTGGTGACTTGGTGCAGTCAGAACAACCTGGTGCTCAATGCCCAGAAGACAGCAGAGATGGTTGTTGACTTCAGGAAGAACCCAGCTCCTCCCTCCTCCATCACTCTGTGTGATGCTTTCTTGGAACCATCATCTCCCAGGACCTCAAATGGGAGCTGAACATCAGCTCTGTAACCAAAAAAGCACAACAGAGGATGTACTTCTTGTGACAGCTCAAGAAGTTCACCCTGCCAAGGTCAATAATGGTGCACTTCTACACCTTCATCATTGAGTATGACCTCACTTCATCCATCACCATCTACTACGCTGCCAAGGACAAAGGCAGGCTGCAACGTATCATCCAATCAGCTGAGAAGGTGATTGGCTGCAACCTGCTGTCCTCTCAGCCCTGAAGTGGGCGGGAAAGATCATAGCCGACCCTCCCACCCAGGACTCTCCCAAAGGACAAAGTTTTTGACTCTCCCCTCTTGCAGGAGGCTGCGGTCCATCAGGACCAAAACCTCACGCCACAAAAACAGCTTCCTCCCATCTGCTACCGGCCTCATCAACAAGGCCTGTTTTTGCACAGACTCACACAACTGCACTTTATTTTTAAACAAACTGCTTGCACTGTTCTGTATGTTGCAGATGTTTTCTACCTCATTTTCTATTTTTTTTTTTTTAGATACTGTATTCATCCCACAGGAGGAAATTCTTTCTCTGCATTTGACCCATCCCTGAGGAGCAGTGGGCTGCCACTATATTGCAGCACCCAGGGAGCAGATTGGGGTTCAGTATCTTTGCTCAAGGATACTTCAACTTGTAGACTTGCAGGGGCTGGGGATGGAACCACCAACCTTTTGTTCCATGAACGACCGCTCTACCTCCTGAGCCACAGCCACATTGTTACATCTGCACTTAGATTTATGTTAACTTTTGTTAACATAAATCTTACATTAAAATACATTTTGTTTTAAGCACCAGACCACCAAGCCAAATTTCTTGTATTTATACATGTACTTGGCAATAAAATTTTTCTGATTCTGGTTGGCCTGTTGGCTGCATATTACTGACACATAGTTCTCTTCATAGATTCTGTTTTTTGTCTTACATACTCTTCTTTTATTACCTCTGCTAAGGAGGTTATGTTTTCACCCACTGGCTGGTTTGTTTGTACACTAGTCAGCAGGATTTCTCCAAAAATCAGTAACCAAATTTTACGCAATTTTGTGGAGGGGTTGGACGGGGGTCAGGGACAAATCCATTTAATTTTTCTTTTCAAATCTTTTTATTGATTTCGCACCAGCACTGAGCAATAACAAACAATATGTTGACAGAGTCACAGGAGGCTGGTCCTTAACATTTATACCCTCCTCTATCCCATAGAACCATGAACCCTCCCCACCCACATTCCCACTTACCTCTAACAGCTGTGAACAAAAAGAAATGAGTAAATAAATAAAATAACAACAATATAAAATACATACAATAAAATAAATTAATCACTTCATTAAAGCAAAATGAATACATCAATGAAGTAAATGATGAGTTTTTGGGCAGTGGTCCTCCATTAGGATGTTGACCTTATTAAAATATGCAATAAAAGGCTTCCATTTCTTTTCAAATGACTTGCTGGAGCATTTTAGTGAGCAAATCCACTACATTTTTGTGTAGGTCCAGAACAGGAAACAGATCCAGGATTTTTTTTCATTTTCATAAGTATTGCAGGGATTTCTCGATATTTTCACAAATATCTTGATAAGTAATATTTAATCATATGCAACTTGATACAGATTCATTCATTCTTTAACTGCTTATCCTGTGTAGGTTCTGGAGCCTATCCCAGCTGACTTTAGGCGGGAGGCAGGGTTCATCCTGGACAAGTCAACTGTTCATCACAGGACCACATAGAAAGACCAACAACCATTCACACACACATTCACACCTACGGTCAATTTAGAGTCACCAGTTCATTTCTCCTCTGTTTATCCCCCTGACATAAAAATGACAGGGGATGCAGTCATCAGTAAATCCATCCATCTGACTGTCTTCTGTCCATAATCATTTTTTGTCTGAAGCATATCTTGCAAACAACACACACGAGCATCACCAAACTTTATACATTTCAGTCAGACAACTCATGAGTTTGAAATTTTTATTATTACAGCAGCAGGACATATAAACTTTGAGTTTGGGTCTAGCCTCTGAACTCATCACTCCCTGCAGATATGTTTAAATGAATATATTGGGGAATGATGAGAAAACTTCGTGAACCCCCTAACCGGAGTCTAAAGGTGGATGCTGAGGTGGTGGTGGGGTTGAAAGTGCAGCAGCAGCATTGACAAGCACAGGGAGAGATGGGGAATTGTTGCACCTTAAACAGACCACCAAACTGGGAGGGTTTGTTGATGATGTTTGAGGAGAATGAGGCATGTCAGGTGCGTATGTGCATTGCAGCAGTGCAGCTCAAGTTGTCTGCCTGAACTAGCTCACAGCTCCATATATTACCCATAATAAGTAGTTATGCCTTTTAATGCTTTGAATTTTCTACAACTTTTATTTTTTATTGTTCCCATGGAAACAAGATTTTTAAGATGAGTCTGAACGGTGGTCATCTTGTGTGGCAAACTATACATAGTTTCACCTTAGCAGCCCGCTTTACACACATAATATAAACAATGTTACATAATTTATATTGTGAATTTTATACAGATTTTATTTTGTGTGGTTTCTATGGACACATGTTGTTTTAGGTCCTGATGGGTGGTCATCTTGCTCTGAGCATATCTGGCTATCTATCAAACTATAGATTTTAGCTGACCAAAGGAATGGAGTATATGTCATACCAGGGGCAGACATGAAGCTCTGCTGGGGCACAGCAGATTTATACTGGGGCACGTGCCCCATTAAAATGGGTCTAATGACGCCCATGTGTCATACAATGATGGACTATATATACAATATATACTATATACTATATACTTATATATATATATATAAAAATTTAATATATTATTTATTTATATATATATATAAATAATAAATATATAAAAATAATAAATTAAATTCTTTCTTTTTATGTATAACAATATACATATTCAATAAAAACAACTGTCTGTGGTTTTATCTTTAGAGGACACTATAGTGGAGCATCAGAGAGGACATTTTGGTGACTCCATTGGAGACGTGATAACCAAAAATATTCTGAGGTACTTAAAAGTGTTTTTCACTTTACATTTTGATCTATTTAATCATTGGCAGCTACAGTGCTCACAATTTTACAAGTTTCACCTTTACAATTATTTTTAAGTATTACCCCAAACTATAAATCAGTGTACAGTAACCACCACTAATGCAAAAGTCTTCCTTTGACTCCAAGTGGAGTCCATTTAGGCTATTGAGACCTGTGTGCTAGGTTAATGTGAAAAAACAGCATATGTATATGTACAGAATCTACAGAAGAAAATGTAAGGAAAACATAAACTATGTGCAAAAAAGTATGGTATCAATAACGGTCAAAACAGCATGACAAGAGGGACATTCACAGAAATAACCTGATACAGTAGAATATACTGGATATGTCAAGATTAGAGGGCCGTCTTCTCCACACAACATGTGATGTAGGACAGGGAGGGCTGCGGAGAGTTCAATGGCCTGTCTGGCCTTCCCCTCTTCAACCCTGTTCCAGCCCCAGGTCCCTCTAGGAAATGTAGTCTCAATGAAACACAGGCTATGCTGTTTTTTATTTTAGGTATGTTACTACGTGCCCTAATCTCTTTAAAAAATCACACACGTATTTCTGTCAAAACGGTCGGATTATGCAGTGCTGTACTCTTCATTTTCACACGAATAGGAATACTTATCCATTTTTAGATAAAACTACATATCCCATGCTGCTTTTCGTCTCGTGCGCAGGCTCCGTTAGCGGGGACGATTTGGTCAGCGATGACTAGAGGAAGACTCTTATCTGGGGTCGAAATTTCATATTATCATCATGAATAATGTTTTATAATCATTAAAATCACATCTTTTCTTTTTTTGCGTGGATCGACGAGCTCCGGAGGAACATTGGTGACACTGGAGGTTCTTGAAAGCATTTTTAGCTGTTTTATTCGCGTCGGCAGTGTTGAGACACCGATAACCCGTAGTTTTTTCCCCCGCAGCCAGAATGCCGCGGGACAACAAAACTCCTCTTATCCAGAAAATAGCAAAGAAAGCCTATGTCACCTTTAAAGGCTTAAGATCTTCGACTAACGGGGATAGTTATCTCGTCGCGGACAAGGAAAGTGAATTAATCTCCTTAGTGACTGAGGTCAGGGCTGCCGATCTGAAAATTGCTCCCCGGAAAGCCAAACTGGGCTCGACGGCAGCGGGGCTCCAAAGCCCCCCGGTCACCTACATGCACATCTGCGAAACGGAGGTGTTCAGCATGGGGGTGTTTCTGCTGAGGACCGGCGCCTCCATACCTCTGCACGACCACCCAGGCATGAACGGGATGCTGAAGGTCTTTCATAGCTACTATGATTTGGTCTTTAGTGGCCACATTGTTAATGTTCTGCCTAAATGTTACTTCATTTCATCTCGTATAGTCTGGTAGGTGAGCGCATTTATCGAGAGGTGACTTTTGTTTTGTAACTAATTCACAATTTGAAAATGGTTCAACTGTAATTCACCTAAAGATATTGGTCATAGAAGTTCATATGTGTTGTCTTGCTCGTTGGTCCAGGACGAGGTCATCAGGAGGTGCCCAACCTTCACCGAGTGTTTCAGCCTTTATCCTCAACGCTCTCTGGGTGGCAGGCCGGCAGCGGTGGCCAGGTCACTGCCCCTCTTATCCTGGTCTACAGGCTGTACCGGCTGCCCCCATATAATAATATATAAAAAATATAATATGTATAATAACGGCAATGAATTTTATTTATTGTTGGGGTTGTGTGTTGTTTTTGTTCAGTGTATTTAGATATTGTTTTTCAGTTTCCAACTGCAATCTTAATTTTATATAGAATTTACATGACATATGATGTTGATGTTCGGCCAAAACGATTCATCCGTGTTGATAGGATGTTTTACAAACTATTGGTATCGGTGCAACTCCACTCCGATAGTGACCGATGGCTGTGCCTCCAAGTCAGCAGTCAACTTCTCAACTGCCACTACTGACTTTCAAAATAAAACCTAAAAAATAAAATCTAAATTATTTATGGGACAACATCCATGACAGGTCAACATACTAAAGATATTATCATCTGCTGTCCTTTGTGGGAGAATCAATGGTGTAAGTATATAGTGAGAGCAGCAGGCCTTACTTTACAGAACAGCTTTTTATTATAAACGTGTAAAAGTAAGTAAGTAAGTGGTTGTAAGTCCTGTCATGCTAACCTATGTATGTGTGTTAGCAGCAGGAATTGACTGTATTCTCTTTCTTCAGGTTCTCTACGGGAAGGTTAGCGTCAGCTGTTATGACAAGCTGGAGGACAACCTGACTGTCGGCGCCGCCCCGCCTCATTTCGAGCCTCCCTTGGCTCCGTACCAGAAGGCCTTCCTGCGACGCTCTGTGCTCCGCTCAGTTGCTGAGTATTCAGAGAACAGTGGGCCATGCCTCCTCACTCCTGTACGAGATAACCTACACCAGATCGATGCAGTGGAGGGGCCTGCGGCGTTCTTGGATATCCTGGCACCTCCATATGATCCAGATGATGGGCGGGACTGTCACTATTACAAAGTCCTGCAATTAGCAGCAGAGGAGGGGGAAATGGATAGAAAGAGCATCGAGGAGCAGCAGGGAGAGGAGAATGAGAAAAAAGAGGGGACATGGCTGCTGGAAATCCCTCAGCCAGAGGACTTCTGGTGTGGTGGGGAACCCTACCCAGGCCCTGCAGTCTCTTTCTAAGTGTGATCAGAGCAACTGCACTGCAGTATATGACAGTGAGGTCAAACATGAGCGTCATCATTACCTGGGGCCTGTTCCATAAAGCAAGCTCATCAAATAAGCCAGGCTTATTCTGGTTAGTCTGGCTTATTTTCCTGAAACACTGACCTGAGAGAAAAGAGAAGATTTTACCGCTGACTCTGGTGTGCTTGACTTAAATAACCACAATCAGTCAGAACGTTAAAGTTTAGAGAATACAAAAATTAAATGAACGTAAAAGTAATGTTTTCTATAATAATATAATAATAGCTACATTAACAGTTGACAGTACAAATGCAAAAAATTATATTGACCTGAAATACCATGTCAAAAATAGAAGGCGAATCACCACCACTGGGAAAAAAATCTATCTATCTGTCTGTCTGTCATCTATCTATCATCTATCTGTCTGTCTATATCATCTATCTGTCTATTTATCAATCTAATCTATCTATCTATCATCTATCTATCTATCATCTATCTATCTATCATCTATCTATCTATCTATCATCTATCTATCTATCATCTATCTATCTTGATAGTACTTGTTAGATATACTTCTACGATAAAGTTATGTTAATTGTATTTATTGCGTTGTATCAAAATATTTCATTCATTCATGTTTAGGGGTGGTGATTATCTTTCTATTATTGATAGAAAAAAGAATGAGACAGGAGACATGTATAAAGAGCTAAGGATGGATTTGAACCCACAGCGCTGCTGAAGACACCTTCAGTTGACGGGACTCAAACATATATTGATGAGCTATCTCAGGGACACCACATGGATCATTATATAAATTTACTTGCTGCTTGCGTATTCAATCGATCAATAACTTTTCATACGTCTTCTCCTCTGGTTTTGTTTGTGGCAGCTGTATGACCTTTTTTAGGTTACTATATGTTAAAATTCTTCATTATGTTTCTAACAGTCAGCTCTGTTCAGTGTCATGAACATCGTTGAGTACAATAAGCCACTGCTGTTTGCTATGGTGGATCGATTTGATCTGTGTTCGACCTCTCAGGCTGCTTTAAAAATTATTGTTCACTCTCTTTTATCTTAACTAGCTGAACCTGTCTAGAGTTAGTCTGACTGGATGAGCTAAAATAGAGTTTTATGGAACCACTTTAGCTCCAATTGATTTGTTAGGTTCATTCAAATCAGGTGTTAGACTTAAATCCTCGCTTTTCATAGCCTCCTTTATGGAACAGACCCCTGGAGGCCAAAGGGATTTAGTGCCTTGCTCAACAACAACAGCAACAACTACAGCAGGGCAGGAGCTCGAACTCTGACACCCCACACAGAACTACTGAACATCCTTCGACAAACTGTCAGTAACCATGTCAGAAGTGAGAGGAGTTGACAGTCCCTACAGTGTGTTTTTCTTTCTTTCCTGAGGCCATCAGCCTGACATTGTGTGAATTGTGGGGTGTCATCAGGATCTCTGATGTGTGCTTTGTGAGTCTTGGACAGCCTTTGTTTTGTCACTCTGCTGCATCTTTATGCCAAAGCCTGTAACTCATGTTGTTCCTGCCTTATTTGAATGTATAATAATTAAGAGAACTGTTTCTATTGTACACACATATATTGCACACCCTTCATTATGTACACTTTATCTAACTGTTTGTCGATAACATGGTTTCTGCACAGGTCTGGTCGGTTAAAGGCTCATTTATGCTTAACGTTATTTAACATGTATACGGATACGGACAGAGCCTTTCGTCCGTATCCTGCTTTTGTTTTCTCGTATTTGTTCACATTTTCACAGAGCTTACCGATACGGATGAAACGCAGCAGAGCCACAGGAAATAGTTGAGGGTAGTGCATCCATAATTCAAGCACGACATGACAAATGTCTAAGATTAAACAAGAAAAAAGTGAAGTGAAATAGTAAAAAAAACTGTCCACATGCCATGGTTTATTTGATGACCTCACAGACCAAGGGTCAAGGGAGTATAAATGAGCCTGAAGGGGAAATTTGTTCATATTCTTTCATGTCATGTCACCAACTGTAACTTGATCCACAGTGATATTATAAGATGCATCATTTTGGGGACTGAATGGAACTGAAGTCTTTAAACCCTCTGCAGAAAGTACAGTCTATAAAAAAGTCTTTTAAAATTATGCGTTACATAGATCCAGCTGATAAATTATTGGTCCACTAATGGAGATATACTGTATATGTATAATAATGATAATAATAATAAAATTTATATTAGTGGCTTTTGGTAGATGTTGAAATTTTAGCCAATAAATACAACTGATAATACGAAGCCAAATTGTTTTCATTCACTTGAAAAGTAAAGCATCACACTCTGATACAGTAGGTGTGGTGTGCAGCTTTAAATTTCACCTTTGAGGACAGGTTGTTTTTTTTACAGTTCAAGAGAAAGAACATGATTTCAATTTGCAACACATGTTCTAAGGGTAGAGAGGAGGGAAAGATTATTTAGATGCTATTTAAACAATCTAAAGTCCATGATCTAATGTTTATGGTGCAGCTCATTTCGGACGTCCACAATTTGGGTGCAGAGTGAGCACAAATGGGTTGTATTCAGTTGCTTTATTAGTTATAGGTGTGCTTTAGTGTCATCTCCCATTCCCTTCAAATGCCTGCCATCTACCCAACAGAACTTGTCTGTGAGGGTCAGGTATGTGGTCCTTGGCCGGTGGACCCTCTGACTCTACTGTTCCAGTTCTCTGTCCCATCAACAACTCCATTTGACTGCATGTGAGCAGATTTACTGATATTTAACTGTGGAGGAGAACAATGGCTGCTGCACATTCCTGTTTGTAATGTGTGGATCACATCACAGATCAGGTGGACCAGGTCATAAAAATGATGGGATGCCGGGGGGTGAAAAAACACGGTGTTAATGAATATATCACAATATTCAATACATAACCTACAGTGATTCCCCAGCAGCTGCATCTCCGTCATCTGTGCCATTTACGCATGAGACACAATAGCTTGACTTAAATGATGATTTCATTCTCCTGACAGGCTGACGAGATCTAATTTTAACTGATGTTCTGTGTTCTTCTACACATCCAAAAGGTCCCACACAGTCCAGGTTCATACAGTGAAATAGTTTGGAGTAAAGCAGCCGTCCTGATAAATCCTGAGGCATCATTAGAGGAGGCGTCAGATGTCCATGCTAGTCTCTAAATCAGTGAAAATGATAATTCATGTGGATGGGGGATGGATGAAAATGTGACTGATGTCAGTAGAGTACGCATGTGAAGTCATCTAGGTTCATCTTACTGTCTGAATAATGCAGTCTTTAATTAGCAGAGAAAACACTGTATCACTGACTTTAGACCAGGGTTTTGTTGACCAGTTGCTTTCTGCTCCTTAAAGATAGCGATGCACCAACAATGGGCCTGACCTCGTCTCATTTAAGACCAACACTCCCATGGGTGCACAGATGGTGCAACCACATTTGCTGCTTAAACTGTGGATGCTGGGCATGAAATGACAAATGCTTTGGGTAGACAATAGTAAATACACACTGTTCACAAAGTGGGCGATAAAACCTAATGAAATTTAACACTGCAAATCTTATTAGAGCAATGTAATATTAAATTAGAAAGCACTCGGAGAGCACAGACTTCCGCCATGGCAGCTCCGTTTCCCATGTTGCCATTCCACTCCAAAACAAAACTACAGTCATTTTGTTGCAGACAGCCCCATCTTGTGGAGCCTTGTAATCATTACATTACAACGGTACATGTGGTATAACTAATAAATTATAAAGAATTCCTGGATCCAGATGGTGAGCCGGATCACCACCAAAATTTAATCAATTGTTCCTTCGGCCACTTCCGAACTCGCCTGAAAATTTTATCAAAATCTGTCTATAACTTTTTGTGTTATCTTGTTAACAAACTAACAAACCAGTCAACCAACGCTGGCAAAACCATAACCTCTATGGCGGAGGTAATAACAACAATAACAATAACAACGATGACAGCATTCCCATTTGAACAATAACAACGACGACAACATTCCCATTTGAACAATAACAACGACGACAACATTCCCATTTGAACAATAACGACGACAACATTCCCATTGAACAATAACAATGACGACACCATTCCCATTTGAACAATTACAATGAAGACAACATTCCCATTTGAACAATAACATGGATGACAACATTCCCATTTGAACAATAACAATGACGACAACATTCCCATTTGAACAGTAACAATGACGACAACATTCCCATTTGAACAATAACAATGACGACAGCATTTCCATTTGAACAATAACAATGACAACAACATTCCCATTTGAACAATAGCAACGACGACAACATTCCCATTTGAACAATAACGACAACAACATTCCCATTGAACAATAACAAAGACGACAACATTCCCATTTGAACAATACCAATGAAGACATTCCCATTTGAACAATAACATGGATGACAACATTCCCATTTGAACAATAACAACGATGACAACATTCCCATTTGAACAATAACAACGCCGAACACATTCCCATTTGAACAATAACAATGAAGACAACATTCCCATTTGAACAATAACATGGATGACAACATTTCCATTTGAATAATAACGACGATGACAACATTCCCATTTGAACAGTAACAATGAAGACAACATTCCCATTTGGACAATAACAACGACGACAACATTCCCATATGAACAATAACATCGACGACAACATTCCCATTTGAACAATTACAACAGCGATGACAACATTCCCATTTGAACAATTACAATGAAGACAACATTCCCATTTGAACAATAACATGGATGACAACATTCCCATTTGAACAATAACAACGACGACAACATTCCCATTTGAACAATAATGACAAAAACATTCCCATTGAACAATAACAAAGACGACAACATTCCCATTTGAACAATAATATGGATGACAACATTCCCATTTGAACAATAACAACGACGACAACATTCCCATTTGAACAATAACAATGAAGACAACATTCCTATTTGAACAATAATATGGATGACAACATTCCCATTTGAACAATAACAACGAGGACAACATTCCCATTTGACCAATAACAACGCCGAGCACATTCCCATTTGAACAATAACAACGATGACAACATTCCTATTTGAACAATAACATGGATGACAACATTCCCATTTGAACAATTACAATGAAGACAACATTCCCATTTGATCAATAACAACGACGCCAACATTCCCATATGAATAGTAACAATGACGACAACATTCCCATTTGAACAATAACAATAATGACAGAATTTCCATTTGAACAATAACAAGGACGACAGCATTCCCATTTGAACAATAACATGGATGACAACATTCCCATTTGAACAATAACGACAACAACATTCCCATTTGAACAATAATGACAACAACATTCCCATTGAACAATAACAAAGACGACAACATTCCCATTTGAACAATAATGACAACAACATTCCCATTGAACAATAACAAAGACAACAACATTCCCATTGAACAATAACAAAGATGACAACATTCCCATTTGAACAATAATATGGATGACAACATTCCCATTTGAACAATAACAACGACGACAACATTCCCATTTGAACAATAACAATGAAGACAACATTCCCATTTGAACAATAACAACGATGACAACATTCCCATTTGAACAATAACAACGCCGAGCACATTCCCATTTGAACAATAACAACGATGACAACATTCCCATTTGAACAATAACATGGATGACAACATTCCCATTTGATCAATAACAACGACGCCAACATTCCCATATGAACAGTAACAATGACGACAACATTCCCATTTGAACAATAACAATAATGACAGAATTTCCATTTGAACAATAACAAGGACGACAACATTCCCATTTGAACAATAACATGGATGACAACATTCCCATTTGAACAATAACAACGACGACAACATTCCCATTTGAACAATAACAATGCTGAGCACATTCCCATTTGAACAATAACAATGAAGACAACATTCCCATTTGAAGAATAACATGGATGACAACATTCCCATTTGAACAATTACAATGAAGACAACATTCCCATTTGAACAATAACATGGATGACAACATTCCCATTTGATCAATAACAACGATGCCAACATTCCCATATGAACAGTAACAATGACGACAACATTCCCATTTGAACAATAACAATAATGACAGCATTTCCATTTGAGCAATAACAAGGACGACAACATTCCCATTTGAACAATAACGATGACAACAACATTCCCATTTGAACAATAACAACGCCGAACACATTCCCATTTGAACAGTAACGATGACAACATTCCCATTTGAACAATAACATGGATGACAACATTCCCATTTGAACAATAACAACGACGACAACATTCCCATTTGAACAATAATGACAAAAACATTCCCATTGAACAATAACAAAGACGACAACATTCCCATTTGAACAATAATATGGATGACAACATTCCCATTTGAACAATAACAACGACGACAACATTCCCATTTGAACAATAACAATGAAGACAACATTCCTATTTGAACAATAATATGGATGACAACATTCCCATTTGAACAATAACAACGAGGACAACATTCCCATTTGACCAATAACAACGCCGAGCACATTCCCATTTGAACAATAACAACGATGACAACATTCCTATTTGAACAATAACATGGATGACAACATTCCCATTTGAACAATTACAATGAAGACAACATTCCCATTTGATCAATAACAACGACGCCAACATTCCCATATGAATAGTAACAATGACGACAACATTCCCATTTGAACAATAACAATAATGACAGAATTTCCATTTGAACAATAACAAGGACGACAGCATTCCCATTTGAACAATAACATGGATGACAACATTCCCATTTGAACAATAACGACAACAACATTCCCATTTGAACAATAATGACAACAACATTCCCATTGAACAATAACAAAGACGACAACATTCCCATTTGAACAATAATGACAACAACATTCCCATTGAACAATAACAAAGACAACAACATTCCCATTGAACAATAACAAAGATGACAACATTCCCATTTGAACAATAATATGGATGACAACATTCCCATTTGAACAATAACAACGACGACAACATTCCCATTTGAACAATAACAATGAAGACAACATTCCCATTTGAACAATAACAACGATGACAACATTCCCATTTGAACAATAACAACGCCGAGCACATTCCCATTTGAACAATAACAACGATGACAACATTCCCATTTGAACAATAACATGGATGACAACATTCCCATTTGATCAATAACAACGACGCCAACATTCCCATATGAACAGTAACAATGACGACAACATTCCCATTTGAACAATAACAATAATGACAGAATTTCCATTTGAACAATAACAAGGACGACAACATTCCCATTTGAACAATAACATGGATGACAACATTCCCATTTGAACAATAACAACGACGACAACATTCCCATTTGAACAATAACAATGCTGAGCACATTCCCATTTGAACAATAACAATGAAGACAACATTCCCATTTGAAGAATAACATGGATGACAACATTCCCATTTGAACAATTACAATGAAGACAACATTCCCATTTGAACAATAACATGGATGACAACATTCCCATTTGATCAATAACAACGATGCCAACATTCCCATATGAACAGTAACAATGACGACAACATTCCCATTTGAACAATAACAATAATGACAGCATTTCCATTTGAGCAATAACAAGGACGACAACATTCCCATTTGAACAATAACGATGACAACAACATTCCCATTTGAACAATAACAACGCCGAACACATTCCCATTTGAACAGTAACGATGACAACATTCCCATTTGAACAGTAACATCGACGACAACATTCCCATTTGAACACTAACAACAACGACAACATTCCCATTTGAACAATAACACTGACGACAACATTCCCATTTGAACAATAACATCGACGACAACATTCCCATTTGAACACTTACAATGAAGACAACATTCCCATTTGAACAATAACATGGATGACAACATTCCCATTTGAACAATAACAACGACAACAACATTCCCATTTGAACATTAATGACAACATTCCCATTGAACAATAACAAAGACAACAACATTCCCATTTGAACAATAACAATGAAGACAACATTCCCATTTGAACAATAACATGGATGACAACATTCCCATTTGAACAATAACAACGACGACAACATTCCCATTTGAACAATAACAACGCCGAGCACATTCCCATTTGAACAATAACAATGAAGACAACATTCCCATTTGAACAATAACATGGATGACAACATTCCCATTTGAACAATAACAACGATGACAACATTCCCATTTGAACAATAACAACGATGACAACATTCCCATTTGAACAATAACAACGATGACAACATTCCCATTTGAACAATAAAGATGATGACAACATTCCCATTTGAACAATAACGATGAGAATATGCTGCTAAAGATTTTTTCCCCACAATGTGATATCATGTTTGAAATTCAGTGCCTCTACTTTCTCAATTAGAGTATAAAAGAGTTTAAAAATGGAAAATAACACACTATTTTTTGTGTATTTGTTTTCAAGATTTGATTTGAGGCACATCAACATTTACCTAAAACTCATGAGAACAGAGGCCCTGAGAGGTAAGTGAGAGAAAAAAAGATTCTTGTTACCATTGTTCAATAATAATTGTTCTTTTCTCATCTTTGTAAAAAAAAAGAAAAAAAGAAGATGATCTGGCAAAACTTTTCTCCCCACCTGTATACACAGATTAAATAGATAGATAGATAGATAGATAGATACATACATACATACATACATACATACATACATACAGTAATTTTTAATCATCATTTTTGTTAGTGATATTTTGATATCATCAGTAGTAGTGATGTTTAGTTTAGTAATTTACATATTGTAAATTCAAATACATTTAACATACTGTAAATATACAGTAATTTACTGACAGAACTGTGACCAGTATTTAGTTGTCAAAACAGCAATGACCTGCATATTTATTTAAAATGATGTATGAACTGAGTCTAAAATACAGTAACAAATCGTAAAATATGGTCTTTTGCCAGTTGATTACTGTAAATTTACAGAACTTTTATTAGATTGTACTATACTTAAAATCATAACCAGCAAAATCATGTTCACATCCTGTTAAATGTGATTCTTCAAGAAAAAAAGTCCTCTTGATAAAATTACACTGCACTTCAATATAAAAAAGTTGAGTATTACAATCCAAAGAAATAAGTGAAATAAAGTTTATGTTTATGTTGTTGTAAGTAAAATGAGGCAAATCTTTCAAATGTGCATTAAAAGAGACTGAGAGAGAATTCAGCCCCCAGCAGGACAACGAGCCTAAGAACACTGAGATAGAGACAGATTCAATGAAAAGATGCAAAGAGGAGAAGAAAGGTCAACGAGTCTTTAACACAACAGAAGATTTATGACAGGACTTGAACATTAATGTTAATCTGTAGTTCTCCCTTAATCTGAGGTATTATGTGAAGTTAAATATCATATCTGCTTTATCTTAAATTACAATAATTTTCTTTATATGGTAGAAAACATTCCTAGAACTGGAAAAGCAGGTTTCATCCCTGTTACTCATCTGCAGATTATTTTATTACAAACCATATAGGTTCAGTCAGAGAGGTTTTCTTCAGTGCATTACTTATATTGATGTTTCCATGTTCACACATGCTTTAGCGGTCGACGTTGAATGTCACTTGGTTACGCTATGACAGAGTGACCCTTTCTGTCAGGTCAGTAACTGTGGCTCATATTAAATACAACCATCCTTTATATTCCAGTATAAAGTCTATCAGGCCAGTATGCGAAATACGTGTGGTGCAGCATGAACAAGAAAAGCCATTTGTTGGCAGCTGATTTTCAGATGTGTGTATTTTTTGTCCTTACAGTACAGTAACTGCTCTGAATGAATCCCTAAAGACTAAAAGTATTTTTTAATCATTCCTAAGCAGCATACAGTATATCATCCATTTGTTAAAATGGTTTATATGACAGGCTATAAATTGTGTGTTAGGGAAGGAGTGAGGGACAATGTAAGGGTTACGGACCGTCATTGAGGTGAGGAGGAGGAGAGGAACTGAGATGTTCTTTGTCCAGCTCACGATGACTCGACAAATAAGAGAGTGCATAAAAATGTTTTATGGACTCAGGAAGACTTTCCATCGGCATGGAAGGCTTTATAGTTAAAGCTACATTCTTTACACTCTGCAGATACTTAAAAGATCCCACTTCCACAGTCTTTACTTCTACTGAATGACGACTCCTCTTTTGATCGGTCTCTTCAACAGAAACGCATTCTGTCTGTGTAGCAGGTGAACTGGTGACTCTAAATTGCCCGTAGTTGTGAATGTGAGAGTGGATGGTTGTTTGTCTTTCTATGTGTCCAGCCCCTGATGAACTGGCAAACTGTCCAGGTTGTACCCCACCTGTCACCCAAAACCAGCTGGGAAAGGTTGACCTATAGAAAACTGATGATAATAATGATAATGACTGAACATATTTTTATTCTGATTCTTTTTCTTGCTCTTGTTCTTATTCATATTAATATTATTATACAGCACTTTTCAAAAACGAGTTCCAAAGTGTTTTACAAAGACATGAAAGCATGAGAATTTACTGGAAAAGGAGAATTTATACAGGTTTTTAGCCTTGACCTAGGAATAACTAACAGCCCTCTGCTGGACGATGTCAGGCTGCGGTCAGGATCTTATGGGTTTAGTAAATCAGTAACATAATCCAACCCCAAACATGGTTTAAAAGTAATTACATTTTTAAATAATTTCTAAAACATACAGGTAACCAGGCCAGAATGCTAAATATGCATAATGTGCAGCATTTTGAGCAGTTAAAGTTTGGCCAGTTTATATTGAATAAGACAGAAATGGAATGTTTCTAAATTCTTGGTGGATAAAAAACATCAATATCATGAATATCAATATCAGATATTACGGAGTTGCAGAAAGCAAATCATTGAACAACTGACTTCACCTGTTGATCACAGTTAGATGATGCAGTTCTGGGTACTTACCACAACCACACAATGATAATGAGCCTCACCACAATTTATCCAACATGCTCTCATCATTCTGCTGCAAACACTGTTTAATGCTATAGGGATGTCTTCAGTGGTCAAACCTTAAAATGACACCACATTATTAATAGCAGGATAACACCTTTAATGACTTCAAGACAGCAGTTTAGCCCTTATAATTTTCAAACCTAGGATAAATCATAATAACAGGGAGCTGGCTCTTGATTCAGTGTTAGTCCGATATGATAACAGTGGTAGAGAGAGAAATAAATGAATAATAAAACGAAAGAGCAGAATGATCCTTGAGAGGATTTTTCACAGTTTCACTGTCATCATAAATATATCAGTGATAAGTCATCATAATATGTCTAAATACTTATCTGCACAGATTCCTTGTCAACAAGAGAGATCCATCAGAAAGTAAACTAAAAATCAGATGAGGTTTCTCTCTTTTCATAGGTCTGCAGCAAAATGGTACATTCTTCATTTTCACTGTAATTCTATCCATAAGTAACATAATGAAAGAATGCATCGGTTTTTTGGTCATGTTTGCTTTCACACACTTTCTGTAAACAATATATAAATAAACATAATAATAAAAATAATAATAATTAGGAAGTCTGTAACAAAATATACTCAAATGGTGGTCTGTGGTCATATGTCAGATTAGGGGTCCTTAACAAGAAAACTTAAGGGAACCACTGTGCTGTTGGTGTTTACTAAACGTTTAGTAATAGGCTTATACACACATTAGTGAGTGGAGAATCAGGTGAGTAGTCCTGAGAGAATGATACAGACAGAGGCAACATCAACGGAAAAACACACATAACTAACAAAATTCCCTTTTAAACACTTCAGCCGGTTTAGAATAAGAGACCGATCGTTTCTGTTGACTCTCTGTGGCAAATCAAAAGAAACACATTTACATTTCTCAGGGCACGTCTTCTGTATTTTTTCTGGAAATTTGTGGGTCTTAGGGTTGGGTTTACATGCTACAGTTAAAAAAATTAACATTTAATCTTTTAAAGGTTATTTTCAGTGTTTTTTTTATTTTCAGTGTTTATATATATTAAGCCAACAAAGAAATAGAAAAATTAATAAAAAATAGATTTACAAATTATACAGACTATTCACCAAAATTGGATTCCTTGCAAAGCATTGTCAGGAGTTCTTTGAAACAGAATTTGCCGTCATACCTACCTGGAAATAAATCTTTTAAAAAATAAATAAATATAATGTAACTGTTAACTAAATAAATAAAATATGAAAAAGAAATTATTGGAGATATGAGCCTTTGGCATTCTTATATCATGCAATATATGTGTGTGTGTGTGTGTGTGTATATATATATATATATATATATATATATATATATATATATATATATATATATATATATATATATATATATATATATATATGACCGTCAATGTATTTAAAATGGTTGACTAAAGTCTAAATTTCCTTTTCCGATTTTGCTCAAATAACTGTTCATCTTGACAGTCTGAACTATTTATCAACCTACTGTGACAAACTGCACGCAGCCTGTTTACAACCGGATGTAAATGTAGCAGGCCACTAAATAAAACCTGAGGGGGTGAGAGCTCTGACTCATGATGTCATGGGTAACGCAAGGTGGGATTTACCCTTTTGACTTTCCAACATGACAATAAATGCACATGAGAGATGTGTACTTAAAATAAAATCAGTGAATGTACCTCGGTTGCCACCATTGCCCTGTTGTTTCGTTATGAGTAATAAACCAAACTGATAGCGGCTGTGCTGATCATCGCAAACATTTAATAGGTCTCAAAACACACATCACAACAAAAAGTCAAGTCGGTATGAGTTCAACACATTTATACTCCAACAGTGTTTTACACGTGAACCACAACTTAACACAGAGACGGAATGTGTACAAAAATAGAATGTCTTCCAACGTTAGGACAGGTTGCATTAGAAGCGTCCTTGAATCAGTCGGTGTACAAAAAAACACACAGCAAGGCACTAAAAGGGAAATCAAGTCACCAACAAACATGTTAGAATGAACACATGATCAGTTCAATGACTTCAACGTTTTTCTTCAAACATTATTGCAGTTATTTAACAAACAAACAAACAAAACAAACCTCCATATAAACCCTTTATATTACAACTTCCCTTGAATACTTCTATGACTTAATGACTATATTTACTTTTATGTTCAGTAGACTGTACAGGCAAAGTGCATTCGTGTCAGTCTGTCGGTGCTGGAGCAGGGATGGATGGAATGGGTTCGTATATGTGCTCAGAAGTTTTTGTTCGCTCCCATTCTGGTGCTCACAATAGTTTCAGAATCATAATTAAACCGTCTTTCTACAGGGTCAGTGCGCGTCAGGGACAACTAGGAACACATCCTGTTGGCTGCGCTGACGCCGCCCGACGGTCGCTCCACCGCAGAGCTGCTGGAGGAAGAGGAGGACGAAGAGGAGACAGTGGAGGACTTCCTCTCCTTTTGCCTCAGGTGGATTTTAGTGTGTCTCTTCCGCTCGTCGCTCCTGGCAAACTTGCGGCCGCAGAAGTCGCACGCGAAGGGCTTCTCGCCCGTGTGCGTGCGGATGTGCGTAGTGAGGTGGTCGCTGCGGCTGAAGTTGCGCATACAGATCCGACACTGGAACGGCTTGTGGCCAGTGTGGATCCTGATGTGTCTGGTCAGTTCGTCGGAGCGGGAGAACCGCCGGTCGCAGCCCTCCGCTGGACAGGGGTAGGGCCGCTCGTGGATGGGCGTCTTACTGGGTCTGTTCGGGTATTTTCTGGGCCGTAGGATTGGCCTCAGGGGCAGGTTCTGTGGGCTGTAGGCAGAAGGAAGCCTCGGCGGCCCTCCCTCTGAGCCACCACTCGGACCCCCTAGCGTAAAGTTCCTGATAGTGTTCAGCGGGGTCAGAGGTGGAGGGACACGGAAAGTATCAAGCGGACATGGACCGAATGGTTTCCGATCTTGGATACCTGCCGTGTGCATGTCCCGCTGGCACGCTGGCTGGAAGAAACCCGAGTAGTCGGGTATGATTGGGAAGAGCCCAGCTGCCTCTGAGCTGCCGGGCTGCTTGGGCGAAGAGTATGAGGGGGGCGGGTAAGAGGCGATGGGACAGGTGGAGGTGGATAAAAACGCAGAGGGGTCCTGGTACCCCTCCCCGCAGACAGAAGAGGAGTAAGGAGGTGGAGGGGAGTACAGGTGGTGGTGGTGGTCCATCTCTGTCTGGTTCTGAGCCGCCATGGTGCAACTCAAATTTCCGCCGGAGAAGTGATTTGGAGATATTGAAGAAACCGGGGAGGAGGACGCAGAAGAGGAGGGAGGAGGAGGAGGAGCCGGCGGCTGAGCCATGTTGAAGATGCCCGATACGATGTTGATCACTCCCTCGGGGTTCCAGTTACCTGGATACTGGGAGTCAAAGGAGAACTTTCCCATGTAGGTGAAGGTCTGGTTGCGGTGCGGTGCGGGCTGAGAGAATCCGCTGGAGTAGGGAGAGAGGTCCAAAGAGCGCCTCTCCGCACTCATGTCTGCGCCCATCAAGCCATCTGCGGACAAAAACATAGCAGCTCATTAGTGAGGCAACACAAATGTGATTAATTAACCTGTTCACACTGGATAGGACGGCTCTCTGTTCCATTACGCACCAGTTCTGTCTTGTCGTTATTAAATCGATATGTGATAGGCCTACTTTTCAACTAAGTTTCTTTATTATATCAATCAAAGGCAAAACAATTCGTCTTTATATTCTTTTCTGAAGCCGTTTGTAAAAAGATTAGAATAGTAAATATTTTAACATTCAGGATATAGAATGATAATAAACCATATTTCTTCAGTACATACTACAAAAGAGTCATTTTACCTGCCGTCACATTAATCTGGTCGTAATGCGTTCCTAAGTCGGTGTTGGGGAAGATTGCCACCGAGGTCGGCAAACTCGTGGCGATGTCATCCATCGAGTACACGCTCTCGGCCACGGGATGCACGAACCCCCCGATGTTCACCGGCACTTTCTCCAAAGTTTTAGCCGTCATTGTGGAGAGAAAAAACGCGTCTGCTTGTCCTCTCTTGTCTTGCTTTTCTTTTCCTCAAAGCTTGTGTGGAACCCCGGCGAGCGTGGGTTCCCACTGCAACGCTTTGTCTCCGGGTGTGAGAGGATGAGCCGTCTGGTGCGCTTCATGCGCTCTGCCCATAAAGTAGTAAAGTAACTGTTATTGGGAACGGCGGCCCAGGCACTACTTTGTATATATGAGGAACCCTTTGAATACAGCCCCTACGTCATTACCCAAATATGGAGTGGGAGGGCAGATGAGAGCCGAGATGTGAGAGGCGCTGCCGATGCTGATTGGCTGGGAGGCTCCATGACGATTTCAAGGGGAATCACTTGTCAATGGAGGACCCGCTGCTCCACTCTGCCACACAGATACAATTCCTTAAAACAACACACCAGTGTTTTACACCACAGTGAGCATTTACATCTGAACATGCTTAATGCTTAGAGAGAGCACTATTGTTATTTATATTTTCATATCATCCAGTGTTTGTTCTCTCTAATTGTGCCCTGATATCAAAAGAGTAATTCCGGTTGAGCTTCTTAACCCATAAAAGGTTGAATCCGGTAATTTGCTACAGCCCCCATACTCCATATTTAGTCCCCGGAATTATGATCATCGGAAAGTGACGAGTTTTACCGAGGAGAGAGAGAGAGAGAGAGAGAGAGAGAGAGAGAGAGAGAGAGAGAGAGAGAGAGAGAGAGAGAGCGACGCTCTACCATAACCACAATCAAATGAGACAGACAGAGGAGCGGAATTGACTCATTTGGCTGCGATAGGCATGAGCTCGGAAACTTTTGTGATTCGCCTCGGCTCTTGGAAAGAATAGATTTACAGAGGAGTTTAATTTAGTCAATGAGATATATTTACAGCCAGTGAAAGGAAAACAATATTTGTAGATATAGAAACTGTGTAGGTGGGACAAGTGAAAAAAACCCCAAAAAACAGAAACAGATGAAAATTATTTCTAAACATAACAACAGCCCACACAAATGAGGACAAATTAAATTTCTCTCTGATATACACTACCAGTCAACAATTTGGACACAGTTTCTCATTCAAGTGGATGGGAAACTGTGTCCAAATTATTGACTGGTACTGTACATACAGGTCATTTCATAACATGTCACATTTGAGATTTAGTCACATACACGGTTGTTTATTCAAATACTGGGGGAACTGTAAAGATTTGCGTGAGTCCCAAGAGAATTGTGTGCCCTCCTGTGGCCTCCTGAGGAACTGTGCCTTTCTTCCTCTCTCGCGCACACACACACACACACACACACACACACACACACACACACACACACACACACACACACACACACACACACACACACAGGTCATGGACTCCTGCTCTCTTTGATCTTGTAAAGTCCCTCCGTGGGTGGCAAAAGCTGACAGACAGAAAACAGAAAATATCGAGCACCATGGGTGGAATATAGTTTCCATTTTGTGTGTTTGTGTGTTCCACAGCAGCATCACACCATCACCACTGTCACGTTCTAAATATGTCTAATATATCGGTTTATTACTGATGGTAATAAACAGGGTGACAGGGTTGTGATAATGCTGCTGACACTGGACACAATGTGGCCAATGGGATTTAATGCTGCAAATTATTTTTCACTGCATAACAGTTTAGTAGATTAATAAACAATATTGGCCTCTTGACATTAAAGGCTGGATGGCTAAAACTTCACTGGTCCACACCATCCTGTTAAAGCTGGTTGACAAATTAGCCAAATATTGGTGACCAGACAACAGAAGCTAACAGAAGCTTATCTATCTCAGCAGTTAGGGAACACAACAAATGTTATTCTGTCATATAAGGGAACAGACCAGAACACATTTAATGTGCAGAGATACACTATTCTGCTATCTGTAATGGACCAATGACAATATAATGAATGAAGTGGCACACTATGTGTGATATATGTAAAGACGTTGTCAGTTGAAATGCTATGTACTACTTATTATGGTGTTCCTAACACAGCCCATCTGCTTAAAGTCAGCATGCTGCATCATTGTGGGAAACTGAGCTTTGTAGCTCAAAGCGCAGCCTTGCATCAGGAGCCACTATTACATTTCAAAGGTATAAGTTGATGTAGTTAGTGATGACTTAGTCTCCACTGAGTCATTAGTTCTTCTTCCCCACATGAACAAAGTGGAAGAGGAGATGTTCCTTCTGTCTGTCTGTTGGTCACGATTAGTTTCTGGAGCAGACCTCAAATAAAATGCAGTATTTTTCAGCAAAGCTTTCATGCAACAAAGTACTGAAGTGATGCCTTTTGTTATTTAGGGGCTGTTGTTCTTATTTGTATGTTTCCATAGTTACAGCTTGATCTAAACCTCATTCTGTGACTGGGCTTTGTCTCAGATGATGGTCTCCCAGGAATAAAAACTGATCAACATTTTTTCTATTTTCTCTATTGGAGAGGTGTTTTTTTGGGGATATTTTGGGGATTCAAGAATTTATTATTTAATTTGAAAATGTAACTTTTTATCAGACATGCAATTAACAAGAATTGAAATGAACACTGAGCACTTACTGATTCCACATCACCAAGTCTTACAGCCTTTAGTTAGTTTTCTGCAGTATAAAAGCACAGCTGAGACGGGATATGAGAACTCCAGGCTTGGAGTCAGCTTTGGTTTTTTCATGATAATACTTCACTCAGTTAGTTTCTGCAGGAGAGCCCAGACACATGGGGTCATAGGTGTGTGTCCCTCAAACATTATCAGGTCAGTATCTGTTGTCTTTCTTCAATGAAACACACCAGTGGAGAGGAATTCTGAGTCTTAAGTTTCCCCCGAGTTCTTCCCTTATGAATGACTATCCACGTTTTTAAACCTCAGTGAAACAGATATTTTCACTACTGTAACCCTTGTTTTGTTCTGATTTTATAAAGCGTGTTCATCTTTCACTTCTCTCATTTTAGATTTCAGGCCTTTTCCTTTGTTTTTTTACTCTTCTCTTTTTTAGACTTTTGTTTTTTATGCAGGACTTGGTACAGTTGCTAATACCGTTTCACTGAAACTAGCTGAATGTTAAATATCACCTTCAACATGTCTGCTACTGCTGATTGTTTATGTGAAAGAAATGCACTGATATGTGCTCAATTCTGCGTTTAAAGGTTGTTGTTAAGTTCTTTACACCTAACATGAGGTGTGACTAATGAGACAGCTGCCTAAACAGCTTCAATGTAACATTCACACACACATCCTCCACATGAATCAACGCAGTAATCAATAAACCCTGTCAATAACAGGTCAATTAATTTCATTCCTGTCAAGCTGTGTGTGTGTGTGTGTGTGTGTGTGTGTGTGTGTGTGTGTGTGTGTGTGTGTGTGTGTGTGTGTGTGTGTGTGTGTGTGTGTGTGTGTGTGTGTGTGAGAGAGAGAGAGCGAGAGAGAGAGAGAGAGACTACGCTTTGACCATAATTTCATGATGTTAAAAAACAAACAAACACGTAACTAAAAAAATAAACTATTAACTGTGAAACAGTTCAGCACAATTTTTCCAGAGCATGTTCCAACCTGTAAAGAAGGATGTGTGCAGATGTTACAAATGATTGGTCCCTAACATTTAAAAGACAAACTAAAGGCTGATGTCTGCTGCATGTTAATTTGAAATTGTAGGAAACTGTATCAACATGTGTGGCGTTGATCGGACTCACAACGAGAGGGTTCAGGATTCAAATCCAAATTGTTCTGTACTTGACAAGATTTAAAATCTTAGATCTGGAAACATAGGATAATTATCTTGTTTTGATATTTATTCACTAGTTTTTTTTATTATCTTCCTACTTATTTCTAGACTACAACTTATTTTATTTTTAAGAAGTTAAATTTTCTTCCTCCATGAACAGATAAATTCAGTGTTTATTTCCTGTATATTAGCTGTTGTTTTGGTTGTCAGGGGTTGATCATGATAGACAGCATGAACTAATACTAATAACACTAGTTTGTAAATACTTAGTTCACAATAAACAAAGATTTCTTTAGTCCTACTGATTTTAGATCACAATCGAATATCCTCCATTTTTATGGAATGATCAAAGATGAGAGTTTGGGTTTATTTCACAAATCAATAGAAATTAGAGCCTTTATTTACACCACAGCATAATTATTTCATCATCAACACATAACATTTCATTATGGTCCATCTGGTATTCAGTACAAAACAGAATCTATGTTTTCCACAAATTTTACAAGTTCAGGTTTCTGCAAGTTAAACACAACAGAGCAGCTGTTTGGTATTTTAAGTTGCAGATGAAACTTTCTGACAAAACATCATCATGGTCATCTTCCTAAAAATACACACTAGTTCACTTTCAGCCATGCAGCACTGTGAGTTTAATATGAAGAATGTACAATAACTCCCTTGTCTAATTGTCACAGACATAAAGGAAATACCCACACTGGTACAGTTTGCTTTTGTGGCCTACATACTCTGTCTGTGTGGGAGTGCAGCAACTGGGGTGTGTGCATGCAAATATGTGTGTATTTGTGTGTGAGTGGGGTTGAGAGAGATAATGATTGTGCAACTGTCATATTTGACCAAACACACACCAACGGCTGCTCCACATACACACAGTTTCTTTCATCGCCCATACAATGTATGAGTGCTGCAGGCTTATGAAGGACTGTCAGTACTCCACATATTAAGTCATATTAAATATCAGCTGCTCCATAAAACAGCCTGAAACCTTGATATGACATCTGATATGAAACGCTAACCATGCTTATTGTAAATATACATCTTCTTTAACATAATGGATTAATGCCTTCAAATACAGCACATGTCCTTGCCAACTTGTGAGAAGGTGAATGGAAACCATGTCTTCCCAATGGGGCACCAAGTCACCTTCTCTGGGGCTATTAAGGTCCAGTGTCCAGATCCTCAGGTAACTAAGTCCTATTTGCCAACAATATGGAAATTGTGGTGTGTTTTCAAGAAGCTTTTGTGAAGAAACAAGCATCCAAATACTACAATCTGCTTGGACCCGGATCATTGGTGTTACACTGTTTAATAAAATGTGTTCCATCCAAACCACCATCTTACCAACAATGGTTATATGAAGTGTTCCTAAGTCTGTTTTACTGCAGTGACAGACAGAATGTAATGTTGGCTCTTGGCCTTTCCCCCAACATGCAGAGATTTCTCCAGATTCTCTAAATCTTTTGATATTATAGATCATAAATTCCTTCTAACTGTCCATTGATAATGTTGCTCTTAAGATGTTTGTCTATTTGTCCCAGTCCAAACTTGTTTGAAACATGTTTCTGCCATTAAATTCAGAATAAAGATAAATTAACAAACATCAATTAAGTTGATGAGGCTGAACAGCGAATATATTGTCTTTGTATTTATTTTCATGGAAGTGTATTTTACACAGCATCCCAACATTTTTGTAATCGGGGTGTACAATAATTTAATCTAAATACGGTACTCAGTCAGTGAGAGATCAATAACATATGAATCAAAGCAAAGGAATGAGCAAATAATCAAAGGGAAAAGTCTCCAGGTAAAACTTCTGTTGCTTATTTTATGGAACAGTGAGAAACGTAGTCTGGTTGTGTAAACCTGAGGTCTAACATCCTGTCTATGAGTGGAGCAGCAGCAGCTTCAGTCCTCCATCAGGGTCACACAGGATGGTTTCAGTTCTATAGTCACCAGAGTCCTTCCACCAAGTTCTGGGTCTAACCTGGGGTCTCCTCCCAGTTGGACCTGGCAGGAAAACCTCCAAAGGGAGGCGCCCAACCACCTCAACTGGCTCCTTTGGATCAAAAGGAGCAGCAGCTCTACTCTGACCTCCCTCTGGACGTCTGAGCATCTCAGCCGGCCTCCCTACGAAGGATCATGTTGCACTGAACAATTTGTGATGTACGGCACCTTTGGACCTTATATGTAATATTAGTGTCTTTATATTTTTAAATAACAAATATAATATTAAATTAATACGTCTAATTTGAAATAGAAGGTATTCTGTACTTTTTGCCTTTCCTCAGTTCAGCCCATGTAAAGTCTTCTTTTTGTGTGGGATAAGACCTCAGCCACTTCACCATACCCAACCTTCAGTCTCCCTGTCATGTCAATGAATACTGTCTATGAAAGCAACAATTAAGAAACAATCCTTAAGCAAAAATAAACCCCACAAACAACCCATCCTCTAGCAATAGGCTAATATTAATCCCAAGTTAAACAATAAAATCTTCATCTCTACTTTCTTTAAAAATAGCACATTCATCTCTCAAGAGGATATTCTTTAGTAAAAAGATATATATTATTATATTATATAAAGATATATATTATTATATTGTATAAAGATATACTTTATATTATATTTTTAGAAATATTAAATATTTAAAAATATGACATTTTACTTTTTTGGTGAGATAAGATGATTGTTCATTTCTGCACGTGCAGAAATTTTAAAACTAGATTTTAATAAAAACTACAGTATTTCTCATCTGGGCGCCATGTGAAGCCTCCTAAAGTCTTGTCATCACATCATGTCTGTAAAGGGGACCAAACCAAAACCTATTTCATAAAAAAACTCTTCAACCTGTAAGTTGTTTGTTTCTCTCTCTCCTCTGCTCTGTGTCTCTCTCTCCCTCTCCCACTGGTCTTCTCTCTCTCCCAGTAGCACCTTTGACGCCGCCTGTTTGAGGCCAGACTGTTTCAACTTTATTGCACCCCACCGTTCTGTGTAAAAGTCACAAAGGTGACATTGGGGTCATTGTTCCTTCTATGAGCCAGCAGCAGAAATAGCAACAGCAGCAGAACCTCGGCTGTTTAAAAGGTGTGAGCTGGCGAGGCTGCAGGACCAGATGGGGATGTGACGTTTAGGGTGTGTCTACAATCAACAACTGCATGAACCAAGCTGCTGGTAGCAGTTAGCAGCTAACTCAAAGAGCAAGAAAATCTGAAAATGTCTGTAAATTCATTCTCCGAGCAGAGGACAAGATCAACCATGATATAATAAAGAAGTTAAATAATCATTGTTGCCATGTTATTTCATTGTGTAGAAAGACCTGCTTAATGCTGTTGCTGTGTTACACATCACACCTCTTGCTTGGGAAACATCAGCAGGCAAACTGTAATCACACACATGGGCGGAGTTATGCCAATATTGTTTTGTTTAGTATAATAATAATAATAATAATAATAATAATAATAATAATAATGGTGGCACAGTGGCTCAGTGGGCAGCACTGTTGCTCCACAGCAAGAAGGTCCTGGGTTCAGATCCACCTGAGGACCTGGGACTGTTCTGTGGTTAGTCTCCATGTTCTCCCCGTGTCTGTGTGGGTTCCCTTCATGTTCTCCCCATGTCTGTGTGGGTTCTCTCCATGTTCTCCCCGTGTCTGTGTGGGTTCCCTCCATGTTCTCCTCATGTCTGTGTGGGTTCCCTCCATGTTCTCCCAGTGTCTGTGTGGGTTCCCTCCATGTTCTCCCCATGTCTGTGTGGGTTCTCTCCATGTTCTCCCAGTGTCTGTGTGGGTTCCCTCCATGTTATCCTCATGTCTGTGTGGGTTCTCTCCATGTTCTCCCCGTGTCTGTGTGTGTTCCCTCCATGTTCTCCTCATGTCTGTGTGGGTTCCCTCCATGTTCTCCTCATGTCTGTGTGGGTTCCCTCCATGTTCTCCCAGTGTCTGCGTGGGTTCTCTCCATGTTCTCCCCATGTCTGTGTGGTTCTCTCCATGTTCTCCCCATGTCTGCGTGGGTTCCCTCCATGTTCTCCTCATGTCTGTGTGGGTTCCCTCCATGTTCTCCTCATGTCTGTGTGGGTTCCCTCCATGTTCTCCCCATGTCTGCATGGGTTCCCTCCATGTTCTCCCCATGTCTGCGTGGGTTCCCTCCATGTTCTCCTCATGTCTGTGTGGGTTCCCTCCATGTTCTCCTCATGTCTGTGTGGGTTCCCTCCATGTTCTCCTCATGTCTGTGTGGGTTCCCTCCATGTTCTCCTCATGTCTGTGTGGGTTCCCTCCATGTTCTCCCCATGTCTGCGTGGGTTCCCTCCATGTTCTCCTCATGTCTGTGTGGGTTCCCTCCATGTTCTCCTCATGTCTGTGTGGGTTCCCTCCATGTTCTCCTCCTGTCTGTGTGGGTTCCCTCCATGTTCTCCCCATGTCTGTGTGGGTTCCCTCCATGTTCTCCTCATGTCTGTGTGGGTTCCCTCCATGTTCTCCCCGTGTCTGTGTGGGTTCCCTCCATGTTCTCCTCATGTCTGTGTGGGTTCCCTCCATGTTCTCCTCATGTCTGTGTGGGTTCTCTCCATGTTCTCCTCATGTCTGTGTGGGTTCTCTTCATGTTCTCCCCGTGTCTGCGTTGGTTCTCTCCATGTTCTCCTCATGTCTGTGTGGGTTCTCTCCATGTTCTCCTCATGTCTGTGTGGGTTCCCTCCATGTTCTCCTCATGTCTGTGTGGGTTCTCTCCATGTTCTCCAGCTTCCTCCCACCACTAAAAACATCAGTAGATGAACTGGTGACTCTAAACTGACTGTAGGTCTGAATGTGAGTCTGACCGGTTGTTTGTCTTTCTATGTGATGAACTGGTGACTTGTCCAGGATGAACCCTCCTCCTGCCCAAAGTCAGCTGGGATAGGCTCCAGCCCCCCCACGACCCTACACAGGATAAGAGGTTACAGAAAATGAAAGAATGAATGAATGAACTTTAATTACAGAGCACCTTTCAAAACAAACAGACATAGCATAGGCAGGAAACTCAAAGGGTAATGTAAAAGCAGAACATGTAAAGCCAGAAGGCCAAAGACAGAGATGATAAAGTTAAAAACAAGGACAAAAAGCAGGGCCGTTTCTAGCCAGCTATATTAGGGTGGGCTTGTAGAAATTATAGGTGGGCAACTTGGATGACAGGTAGCCCAGAGGGTAGAGATGTGGACTAATACCCCGAGAGTCTAATCCAGTGAGAAGCTCTCCCCATAGCCAGTATTTAAATGGACTGTACTTAAATAGAACCTTTTCTAGTTTGACTGACCAATCAAAGCTTTACAACAGCAGCCAGCTTTCACCCATTCACACCAACATTCACACCAACATTCACACCAACATTCACACCAACATTCACACCAACATTCACACCAACATTCACACCAACATTCACACCAACATTCACACCAACATTCACACCAACATTCACACCAACATTCATACAGTGGTGACATTCGTACCATGCAAGGCTCCACCTGCTCATTAGGAGCAGTAACCATTCACACAAACACACCAATGGAACAGATACTGGGAGAGAACTGGGGTTCAGTATCTGCTCAAGGACACTTCAACATGTAGACTGCAGGGGCTGGGGATGGAACCACCGACCTTCTGATAAGTGGATGACCTCTCTACTACTGAAACACAATAAGAAAATACTGTAGTTTCATTCAAACTCAAACTGAAAAGTGACAAAGAAAACAACTTTGAAAGCAGATTGATTTGAAAAAAAACCTTCATCCATATTTTAACATTCAACTCCATAAAATGTATTTTCATAGGATGAAGTTGGTTCTCAAATAAAACTAAAATCCAGTGAGACTTCTGACCATTGCCAATATTTACAAATCTAGAGGGTAGCCTTCTTCAAACTGAAAAGGAACAAAGAAATATATAATATAACATATCTTCATCTGGCCTGTCCTTCTGGTCACCATGCTGGAGAGGACGCCGTATGGCAAAGGTGCTTCAAGCAGCTCAGTTGTCCTCCTGGATCCACATTCATCAAATACATTTTATCATCCTCAACTATTCTAAATCTGTTATTGTAATCTGTATATTCTTTTATTTTAATGGGCTCCTCTTTAGACTTTGTCTCTTCTTGAGGTTTCTTCCTCTGTTTCCGGTTTTAGGTTTTTTGGGGACTTTTTCTTCAGTAAAATCAAGGCTCTGAGGACAGAGGGTGTCAAACATTATACACCGTTTATTGTAAAGCACACTGAGGCATGGTGATATTTAAGTTATAGTTATATGAATAAAACTGACCCGGACTCAATGACGATAACTGGTAACCAGTGTTGTAACTTGAGATGCTGCATTGTTGTTTGTCAAACATTTTAAAATGACAATCTGTGCATGTTTTTTGTCTAACAATTAAACACATAAGATTTATTTATTGAGCCTTAGAGGTGGATGTAGATGCAGCGGTAACTGCTTCCAGTATGTATACTAAGCTGGGCTAACCACGCCCTGACTCCAACTCTGAAAGACATCCATCTTCTCATCTTACTCTTGAAAAGAGTTACAAGAGTCATAGAAATTGGAATATTCTACTTGTACTGAAATATTCTATTCAAATATTTCTCTGCTTCTGTAAACCTCTAACATATAAACAATGTATCCACACCAGTAAAGGTATGTTTTCCCTACAGAATAGAAGAATTACTGAAACTGGAATTCAAAGGTGAATTTAAGAAAAAAGAAGAAGTAGGACCACTCTGTGTCACAGCACATGCACTGAACTGAAGGCATTAAGCTGATATTTTGATCTAGAGCTGCCTTCACAGTCACTTCAACAGCACAGTCTTTCTAACATCACACCATTACCCACCAGAACACACACCAAAGCCATTTTTCTTGAGGTGGAAGATCATTACCCCTAATTCTGAGAGTGACCACTCTTAAATCCTTAATTCTTCTTTTAAAGCAGATTTCCTGCCACTGTGACTGTTGGCTTTGTTACATCACAGACTGACAGCTTTCATCACTTGCTGTGTGAAACATGAAAGCAAGTGGAAACACTCTGATATCGGTCCAAGATAGGGAAGAAGAAAAGAAAAGAGAGAAACCAGAGAAATGGATAAAAGAAGAGCTGCAGAGTGAGAAACGTCTGTTATACAGAGCCTCTGTTATTCAGACGACCTGAAGAGTAGCTTTGTGGGGGTTAAAACTGCTCTACTTCTCTACTGTGACCGTGGCTGTGGCAGTGTTGAGTCCATGGCCTTATTCAAGGGGTTTAACATGTGACACGAAAATTAGTTTTATCATGTAACTGTACATTTAAAGGTATTCTCCCGCTCAACTAACAGCCTAGGAGTACAAAATGTATTCTACCCAAAATGCAGCATATCCATTAATAAATATATTTTATTATTTGGCCAAGTTTCAATACATAATTCAAACAAAAACATGCCTAATGAAAGGGAATTCTGTGGGTAGATTTGTTTTGATTTCCTACCTGGCAGCCGTTTCCCTGCAGCTTCCTGTCTCTTAAACCAGCCGTGTGTCCAGATTTAGATTTCAGTAGCTCCATCGATCCTTCTGCTCTCCAGTTTTTAGTAGTTTTAATCTCCGTTTCTTTTGTTCAGCTACTCGATGCCTTTTCCTCACTATCTGTTATTTTATGCACAAACACAGAAAGAGGAAGTGACCCTGTCCTGACCCGGATATACACAGTATAGCGATCCGGGATGGGATGGTTGAAAATATAAGTCATGAATAAATAAAATGACTTTTTATACTGGGTTACATGTTCTCCATTTGATCCATGCACGTGGAGCCTTGCGTGGCCTAGAAATCTGGGAAAGCCTTTGGGATTTTGAATTTGAAAATGGTCCTTTGTTTACTTCAGAATATTCACCCCTCAGGGGCTTAAAATCAGAATTGTTCTCTGTATTCTGCTGTGCTAAAAATATGATCGTTATATCAGGCTGTAGAATAGCATTCATCCTACTGAATAAAAATATTGTGGTTACTTTTCAAATTCTTCACACACCTTGAGCAGGAAAATACTGAGTAGGAGTAAACCTTTAAATATAAAGTTCGACATCCGGCCACTATTTTCACCTTCTCTGTGACTGTGTGGTCAGACAGAACACAACTAGAGGTTCACCACAACAACATACACAGCATGCACACAAACACACACACTCAGGCAAAGACACATACACTGTGGCTTCCTCTCTTACTCTTTCTTGTTTTTTCCTCTACTTACAAGTCCTATTAATTTAATTTAAATTTTCAGTTTATGAAGTTAGTGCTATTAAAAGAATCATAAATCATAATTATATATATACATGGTGTAATAAACACCTCATATGATGACTTCTGCAGGTGAAGTTTGTCTATAGTCAGAATACAGCCTGTGTGTGTGTGTGTGTGTGTGTGTGTGTGTGTGTGTGTGTGTGTGTGTGTGTGTGTGTGTGTGTGTGTGTGTGTGTGTGTGTGTGTGTGTGTGTGTGTGTGTGTGTGTGTGTGTATGCAGACAGTAGCACCTCCCACACTGCTAATACAAACATGTAGCCGCCCCTGTAAAGTTCCAGAGTGACGTGTCATAGCTGTAAGTGTTCAGTCATCGTCCTCATCACCATCCACCTCTGCTCAACTAACACCACACTGCACCGCTGCCAATACTGCTGTGGTCTGAGAGACTGTTCCACTGAGGAAACACTGTCCACAGTAAACTGGGTCCGCTTGATGGTCCAGTTGTCCAGTCCAGTCCAGTATTGTACCTTCTTACTTTCTTCCATGTCTTATACTGTCCTGTACTGTGTTGTACTGTACTTTCCTGTCTTATACTGTCCTGTACTGTGTTGTACTGTACTTTCCTGTCTTATACTGTCCTGTACTGTATTGTATTGTACTTTCCTGTCTTATACTGTCCTGTACTGAACATTCCTGTCTTATACTGTCCTGTACTGTGTTGTACAGTACTTTCCTGTCTTATACTGTCCTGTACTGAACTTTCCTGTCTTATACTGTCCTGTACTGTATTGTATTGTACTTTCCTGTCTTATACTGTCCTGTACTGTATTGTATTGTACTTTCCTGTCTTATACTGTCCTGTACCGTATTGTATTGTACTTTCCTGTCTTATACTGTCCTGTATTGTATTGTATTGTACTTTCCTGTCTTATACTGTCCTGTACTGGTTGGTAAACTGTGGTGTTGCACATGAGGTGATGGAATCTCATCTTAGAATTAACAGTGACTTTAAAAACAATATGTGTGCCTTTCCAGATCCATCAGATAACACACTAAACAGTCCAACATGGGTGGTATGTATTCACAACAGCAGTAATCTGTTGTGAATACATACCTTCTGTCCAGGGTGCAGCTAATGTGCCAAGTTACCACATCTGAAATTTGATCACCAGTGCTGAGAAAGTTACTTACTCCAATTATTCGCTAGCACTCCTCTATCGTGTCCTCGCAGTGACAGTGATGGGTTCACAGCCCATTCAACTCTGGGAAGAAAAACAGTCAGGCTTAGGCTAATGTTAGTGAGCTACCTAAGAACACACAATAACTAATACATCCTTGACTTGATATTTACCCAAACAGAATCCACTACAGCATTATAGGATTACCATAACAAGTTTACTAAATGTAAAATTATAATACCTTATGCCATTCACTAAAAATGTAATTACATTGCAGTAGTATGTTTCTAAATGGATCTCTTGATGCTGTCTGTGTCACAGCCCGGCTGTGAATTGCCAAGCTCCAGCTCCAGCTCCAGCTCCAGCTCCAGCTCCAGCTCCAGCTCCAGCTCCAGCTCCAGCTCCTGCCCTGGTTGTCTGCCCTGGTTGTCTCCCTTCCCCTCTCCTCCTGTAGGTGTGTGTCTGTGTGCACACTGCTACACACACCTGATTCCTGTTCAATTCCAACAGCTTTAAGAGTCTGGCTCTCCTGCAACTCCTCACCAGATTATTCAGCTTCCTAAGTGGTCGTATATCGGCCTGACTCTTGAGATTAATTCACATTTTGAGAGATTTTGTATGATTTTTTGACTTGCGTATGTTAGCTACCATTTTCTCTGTGCCCAGGATTCCTCTGCCAGCCTTCTGCCTCATGTCTCACTCCTCCAGCCACAGCTGCCAGTCACTCTCAGCCATAGCCATCAACCCCACACCTCCCTCAGCTGATCATCCAGTCTCCCCTTTCCTTTAGTGGGAATAAATCTAATGTTAACCTTGCCCTTGGTCTCTGTCTCTGCTTTTGGGTCCCAAAACTTGTTTGACAACAACAGTCTGGTTGTGAGGAGACTCGCTGGACAGGTCAGAGGAGCCATGTAAAAAACTTTGTAGTTAATGGTGCTTTGTATCAGCACAGTCATCGTCATTGAGCTCTTTCTTACTGGGCACAAAGTGGTGCACAGCACAGTGTTGGTCTTAAAATGAGGTGTGTCTGGGTGCATTGTTGGTGCAGTGCTATCTTGAGGCAGAAGAAAGAGAAAGCACTGATTAGACCAAAGACCTAGTCTAATGTTAGCGATGCATTGCTATTCAATAGGCACATCATTGAGATATCTGAAGTTGCACCAAATTTGAATGGGTGCCTCCCTGATCCATGCCCCACCCCACCACAATATTTCATGGAAACCAGTTGCTTACTTTATGCACAACTAGGGGAAAAATCAACAAATGCTCTACCTTGCAATGTTAAGGATAGTTATAAAGAAAACATTCTTAGATTCATCCCTTTATCAGGATTCAAATCATAATTTTATGGGTTCTTGGTCCATTTCACATCTTTCCACAAAATCTGCTAACAAACAAACCAAAAACACAACCAATAAACAATGGATACAGGTGGAAACACAACCTCTTGGCAGAGGTGACAACGTTTCCCCTTATGTTGATAAAACATAATGCGGACACCATTATCTTTCTATAATCTTTTGGAAATTAGCAATTTGTAATTATAATTTGTAGAAAATATACTTGAACGAGCAGTTAGTAGCAGTGGGTCAACTTCAGTGTGTTCAATTTCCAGTAGGCTGTGAAACGTTCTTGTCTAACGCTGAATTCAAATACTAACCATGCAGCATGACACACACACACACACACACACACACACATACAGACACACACACACATACAGACACACACACACACACATACAGACACACACACACACACACATACAGACACACACACACACACACACATACAGACACACACACACACACACACACACACACACACATACAGACACACACACACACACACACATACAGACACACACACACACACACACACACACACACACACACACACACAGACACACACACACAGACACACACACACACACACACATACACACACACACACACACACACACACACACATACAGACACACACACACACACACACACACACAGACACACACACACACACACACACACAGACACACACACACAGACACACACACACACACACACACACACACACACACACACACACACACATACAGACACACACACACACACACACACACAGACACACACACACAGACACACACACACACAGACACACACACACAGACACACACACACACACACATACAGACACACACACACACACACACACACACACACACACATACAGACACACACACACACACACACACACACACACACACACACACACACATACAGACACACACACACACACACACACACACACATACAGACACACACACACACACACACACACACACACACACACACACACACACACACACACACACACACACACATACAGACACACACACACACACACACACACACACACATACAGACACACACACACACACACACACAGACACACACACACACACACACACACACACACACACACACACACACACACACACACACACACACACACACACACACACACACACACACACACACACACAGGCAGTCAAAAAGGACACGTTCCTTGCTGGTAATATATAATCATTGGGTGAAAAAATGACAGGAGTGGTTGACATTAAACAGAGACATTAAACACACAGTTTCACAGGTAGACACACACACACACACACACACACACTTTGAATATACATGCACATACAAACATACGGCAGACCAGGAGAAGTAGTGAAAGGATGGTACATTAGCACATCTGCACACACACACACATACAGACACACACACACAGACAAGCACACACAGACACACACACACACACACACACACACACACACACACACACACACACACACACACACACACACACACACACACACACACACACACACACACACACACACACACACACACACACACACGCTGTCATGCCATAATGAAAGCTGTGACTAATAAGGCTGTCCTCCATTGAACAGGCCATATTTATTGTGTCCCTTGTCACTAGCCTTACATCATCTGCTGCCTCTGCTGGATCCTGGAGATGAGCGCTGACAGTGAATTAACTGTGTGTTGTCATGCTAATTCACACACACTTTAAGGTTTATCACAGATGCAGAGGTTTACCAGAGCGACCCACCTGAATATCATGACCTGTGTGTGTAAAGCTGGATTACATCGACTCCACACCTGCCAGCATCATCGGGTTTCTGCTCATTTAAATAAAATTATCTTTTGGCTAATAAAATAATATGTAAAATCCCCTGTAAGCTTTGAATCTTACTGTTTAAAGAACTCTTTAATGTCAACACTATAAGATACAAGCATGTAACTGATACCATTGTTTTCAGCACAACCTCGGCTGTTTGAAGATGGAAAGATGGAAAGAGAGCTCAATCAAACTGGTGTGGACCAAACAAGTGAACTCTGGTCCACCTATAAACCAAAGGTAGGAAGTGGAGCAAAGTACAGTGAACCGTGGGTAAATGAGGCAAAACAAACACACGTGGAAAACCTCGACTACAGGAGTGTTAAAAATGTCTCGTGGGCAGATGTGGAGCAATGAAGCTCTGATTGAAATATGGTCAGATGATATGAAGATGTATCACAGTTGCTCGTAGCCACTCACAAAAACAACGAAGTGTTTAAACTAGTTAGCAAGTTAACGGAGGTATTGGGATTCAATCGCACAGTTGATCGATGTAGCATTAAGGTAAAAAAAAAACAACCTCGACAACAATACATGAAATCTTCCAAAATCTTCTAAATAGAAGATAAATGAGCGGTATTCTTCTTCTTCCTCCTCCTCCTCTTCTTCTTTGGTGTTTATTGGTTCATTACCGTCACAGACGAGCAGTCGTTACGACCCCATGACGTTGTTCAGAAGGTTTGGTTGGTTTGACAGAGTGCAGTGTGAAAGCGAACCAAACCAAATGAAAGTACGACAAAGTTGAGCACACCACAACGACTACAGCTGACGGCCAACTGACACATGCATTCTGTGCCTGTATGAATGTAATATTGACATAACTCTCCATACCAGCACAGGCCATTAGTCTGTGTTCGTCAACTGAAAAAGAAAACCAGACCACATAAAACTGCAGATACACAAACCGTTGTTCTGATAGATTTCCTATCATTTTCTCACCAGTCTCTGTCACCACTTCGATGGATTCAGGTGGTCGTCAGCTGCTTTATTCCAGATGACATGTCATTATGAAAATATTCATGTGTTGGAATGACTGATGAAAAATGAAAAGTGCCTTCTGTGTGTGTCCTCAGGTCTGTACACTGAATTTATTTTGGCCCTGTAAATATTACCTCTACAATTTGTTTAAATTCTACAAGAAATTCTTATTTCAATGTTTAACTTTAAAATGTCAGGTTTAAAATGATTTAATATGTTATTTGATGTTTGCTTGTAATTATGTATCCTCATTTCAATATGTAAATGTTATCATTCCCACCATGTAATATTTAACTAAACTACTGAAGTAACTTTACAACCTAGTAAAAGCCATTAAAATGTACTCAGATAATAGGACCTGGCAACCTGTGTGCTCAAATGTTCTATTTAAAGATGTTGGTTTACTCAGGCTAAGTTTTCATAAAATGTGTTCTTAAAATGTATTTTGGCAGCATTGTTTTAGAAATGATTTGTCTGGAAACAGAACAAACAGAATGTATTTATATTTATTTATATATATCCAGTGAGATACATTTAAAGGTGCTGCTGTTTAAAAACATCTGTTATTTCATGTTTATAGCCTTTTGTTAAGACAATTATTATTATTGAATAAAAAGTAGCTCATGTTGAAAATAACACGGATCAATTTCTAACTAAAGAAATTCTAATGGGGCGGCTGTGGTACAGCGGTCTTATCAGAAGGTCGGTGGTTCCATCCCAGCCCCTGCAGTCTACATGTTGAAGTGTCCTTGAGCAGATACTGAACCCCAGTTCTCTCCCAGTATCTGTTCCATTGGTGTGTTTGTGTGAATGGTTACTGCTCCTAATGAGCAGCTGGAGCCTTGCATGGTATGAATGTCATGAGTCGTGGTAGACACATGATATATGTACATATTAATTAAATATAAATTTATTTTTTAATTAATATATTAATTAATAATGAATATAATGAATATATTAATATTAATGAATAAATGAACTTGAAACAGGAAGTATTTCATAAAGGTTTTGTAATTACATAAATGAAGAAAATTGCCAGGAGAAAATTTACTTGAGTGTTTCTGATAAAAACTATTCTTATTCATAAGTAAACTTTACTTATTAACTTATAACTTATTAACTTTACTAATTTATGTGTGGAAATCGTTACCTAGCTGCACATTATTTTCAGAGGAGTAGTTTTCTTTCTTTTCTCAACTCCCTTTCTCTTATTGTGCACTGATTCGCTTCTAGCTAAACAACCAATGAGAGTGATTTCTCCACCACGGTTTCTACCTGGTCATTTGTTCAAAATCCGACCTTGAGGGTCAACTAGTGCCAATGGTGCTGGACACACCACCAGATCCATGGACCACATACGCTCAACGACGGCCCAACATTGGTCATCAGGATTACTGAATAGAACAAGGAAATAAAGCTTATATGTGTGCAGAGGGAAGCAGAGTGTACATGTTTAATTACATACTACACTGGAATACTTGACATTTTGCACACATTGACAGGATGAATGATCAAATGTTGAGAAACATTGCTTTAAGTATGTTTTGCTGCTACGTACTTTTTCACTTTTACTCAAGTTACTAATCTATTGCTACAAAGTCAAAGAGGAGTGATTCTTCCACTTGTCTACTTTTGGTCCCATAAGAACATAACATTTTGATAAGAGTTGACATATTTCATTCATTCATTCATTCATTCATTCATTCATGTCACGTATTAGTCATTTATTTAAAAACTTCCTATCAGGCCTTAAAATTGCAATCATCTCTATTCTTCTTTAACAATGTATTATGAAGCTCTCCTACAACGATGCACATCATGTGATATTGCTTGTATACAGTAGGTCATTGACAGCAGTGTTTAGACCACAGTGAGGCTGCTCAGTCTAAAAAACATAAGACAATGACTGTGTGAGCCGTCCATTGACAATAGCTGAGGCACCACAAAAGCTTCTAAGTTTCTGCAGAACACTGAAAGTGTTTGAAAAGCCCCGGCGTTAATAAGTCTCATCTGAATGTTTCACATTTTCAGGAATGTTTCTCGTCCGCCTCCACAAACTCAGATGAGGAAACAGTTGGGCTGCCGAGACGTCCTCAGAGAATACGGCCTGTTTTTCTCTTGTCTCGCCCACGGACGCAAAAATGTTTGCACACTGTGTCAGAGAAGTGAGAGAGGACTAAAGCCCTTCTCCAAAGAAGAGAGAAGAGGAGAAGAACAATACGAGGAGTGTCGGGAGGATGGAGGAAAAGAATGGAAACAAGGGCACAAAGAAACGGTGAGAAATGAGGGAATCAGGGAGGAGAAAGAAGAAAGCAGCAAATAAAAGGAGAAAAAGAAGGAGAGGACAGAAGCAGCAAAAGGAAGCAAAGATGGAGGCAGAAAAAAGAGAAGGAGAGAAGCAGTGGAAGAGAATGGGATGACATGAGGAAGCAGAAAAGGGAAGGAGAAATAGGAAGCCATTTTCCTGTGACGTCATGCTCAGGAACATCAGATGCTGGGAAAACGTCTTCTTGTTGTTTCACTCTGCTAATCAGAAACCTGGGGAATCAGAGAAAATGATCGTTTCACTGCTCCTGATCGATGAGCTGAAAGACAGGATAGAGATGATCAAGAGGGACATGGAGACATTTTAAGGTAGAACATATTTGATGACCCTCTATCTACCATACAACAGCAGCCTATGTTAACATTCAACCACTTTGGAGCGTTGATATTTATGAATTCATTTATTTCTTTTTTTTGTGTAACACAATCAAATGGTAATGTTAAGTGGTTGAATGCTAGCATTAGCCAAGGTTTAACGGTAGCTAACAGGTTATTTGATATGTTATTTTGCCTTGAAATAAGGTGACTATCCTCATCAATTTGTTTTGATCACTTGGTGATCAGTTGGTGATGGTGAGTTGATAAATGATCACATTTATACAAGGTGCTCCCTGGAACACAGCACTAACAGTGCATTAACGCGCTCCTTCGATCATCCCACTGCTCATGTTGGGAGGTCACTTTTTGTGACTTCGACATGTTCCTGGGATTTTAAATCATATTGTGACATGGACACTAAAAAGATGTGTTTTATTGCTCAGAGCATTTAAACAACATTTTAACAGTTTGAAGCTTTATATTACAGTGACCTTGTCCCAGACTTGTTGTTGCACCGGTACGTTCCTTAAAACCACGTAAATATTGCGTCACTTGACTTGTTTTGAAGTTAATGGTTACAACCTAATGAACAGAGGAGGAACACAATGAAGGAGGAAATTAAGAATAGGCTGGAAGAGAAGAGAGAAGAAAATGGAAAAATTGAGCAAAAAAGGGAAAAGGAAGAGGAAAGAATGTAGTTGGAGGAGAGAGTTGAAAGAGAGATAAGATAAGAATGAAATGGTGAGACAGTGGAGAGGAAGAAACAAAGAATGTAAAGGAGTAGAGGAGGTGAATGAAAGGTATACGGACAAACAAAGGACAGGGGGGGAGAAGACGGTTCACTGATGAGGCCTTTGGGGTTCGATACGCCCATGCCATGCTGGTCGCTCGATTACCAGTCATTTATTTCAGAGTTGGTTCTAGAGGGGGCCCCGGGGGCCCTGGTCCCCTTCAGCTCCCTCATCACAAGATCAATCAACATTTATGTGCTGTTGCCATCACTGAGACGACTTACATAATCCCTTTGTGTTTCTCTGTTAAACTCACAAACCCCAGCTGAAGATTTGTTTCATGATTTGATTTGATTTGATACTTTTGCTGTTTCATCTGTCTTTTGTCCATTGGTGTTAAAGTTACTACAGAAATCTCAAAGTAATTCTGCTTTTTGATTAATAGGGAACTCAGGGATATAAACGCAACTGTAAAAAAACAACAAAAAAACTAACTGCATCTAATAAAAAAATAAGCACATTTAATTTTACTTTTTAAATACAAGTATTTACTTCATTCCTTACAAATGGACTTTTTGTAAGTGCATGCTTTCTTCAACATATTCAGCATATATGAACTGCAAAAATCTGAATAGAAATAAAATACTTGCAATGAGAAGATACAGACTAAAAACAGGACAGGAGATAATACCACTTGGGAAGAAAAGTGAAATCTCTTGAATTAAGGGTCAAACATCAAACCACTCAAACCAATCATTTATTGCGTAGTAAACTAACTCAAAGGTAGCTCACTAACATACATATCTTGCCATCCTATATACTGGATTGTGGAGTAATTTCTCCACTAATGTGACATACATTTAACTCCAGTAATACATGTTGAATTACTTCAATGCGGATGAATCGGACACCAGCCTGCTCCCTGAGAATGTGCACTGTATTATTCACCTGAGGAAACTCAAAAAGTTCTTAACAGATTTAAAATACATTTTGTTGATGAATGAAATGGGAAGAAGTGATTGACTTTTGAGACAAATCCTGCACCAAGGTGAAGATCCAGAATTTCTTTCACTTTCTTTAACATAATGATATTTCTCAATACATGTGTCAGTTCTTCAAGAAATAATAATAATCATGTAAACCAGGGATTGATGTTAAATCTAAGTAACATATTGTATTATTACATGTAACATAGACAGGAACACCTTTCCCTGAATAAAGGTTGGGAGGTAAACGCTCAGATTTTATAAATGTATTCAATGATTTTCAAAGTTGTGTTACTGTGTTTCTCAAGTTTGTTCATAAAATAAATGTAATTTATTGTGGTTGAACACACCATTAATCTACAGCCCACACAGCCAAAGGGAAGGTGTGATCCTGCAGGGTCTAACAGGTATACTGGAAGCTGCTGATTATTTCACAATTCATGTGTTCTCAAGTGGGGCTCTCATTTTGGGAAATATGTTTATTTATTTGCCACAAACATCTGCAATCTTAATTTTAAGAATCATTTGTAAGAGATGTTATGTGTATAACTTTTATCAGTAAAATCAATGAGAAAAAACGAGTAAGAACACGTAAGGATTCAACAATTGATTTAACGGCTGAATTCCTCACCCAAACCCATAAAAGTAGGGTTCCCATCAAAAAAGTGTCCATTTCCACCACTGGATAAAAGGGAAACTGAAACAAAAAAATGACATAGACATACATGCAGTTAATAAAGCTTGTAGGCCTTTTGGCCTTTTGTGTCTGCTGGGACAGTGCAGCCATGGTGGAGGAATGACTATAGCGTTTAATTTGCTATAGAGAATACTTTATGAGAAAAAGGAGAAAAAGGAGAGTGATGAATGTTGGGTACAGAACAAAAAGAAGGAAGTGCTGACAGTATGGTGCATCGTATAAATGAAGCAAACATGCTTAAACTCTGCTCTCTCTCCTTCTCTTTCACTCTCATTGTCTCCTCATGTGCTGTCAATGTCCACCCACATCCTCAGATTCCCCTCCTCACCCAGCACTGCCAGAACAACCCCAACACAGACACACACACACACACACACACACACACACACACACACAGACACACACACACACACACACACACACACACACACACACACACACACACACACAGACACACACACACACACACACACACACACACACACACACACACACACAGACAGACACACAGTGGTAAGGCTGACCATGTGGGAGATGGTTGCCTGTTTGGCCGGCAGATTTCTTTCTTCTCTTCACGCCGTGGGAGGTTTCTGTTTTTCTTGGTAATTTGGTGTAGGTGGCTCTTTCCTCTATTGAGGCTGACCATCAAAGGAATCTAAGAAAGAGGGCACTAAAATAACACATGGCAGCAAAGAGGAGAATTACCATAATCTGATTTTCTGTTTTAGATTATTGCTTTTCTGGAAAGATTTAGCGTCTGGAATTAAAGGTGTGATTATAAATGTATTTTTGTATGAATATGATGCTTTGTTTCTTATATCTTTTTTAATCTCAGTTCAACAAAAGCCTAATTGTTTCCCCCATCTTATTATTATCATTCATTGTGAATCTGTGAACAGTTAAAAATACTCCAGAAAACAAAAAGTCAAATGGACGATTGACAGCAGGAGTTGATGAAAAGGATGGAATTTGTGTGACTACAGTTTGCTTTTACAAATATGTATTAATCTGATTATTCTGACTTTGAAAATTGTTTCCTAAAATAAAACATTTAAATGCAACAAAACTTGAAACCTACACATGAAAATTTGTGTGAATATTCTTTAGGAAAGAGAAAAAAAATCCCTCATTTCCCCCCCTCTACATTCCACTCCATGAAATGAGCCACTCTATTTCTGCTGAGAGCATCTGCTCTGAAATCTGCTCCCAGGCAACATGCAGAATGTTAACTACACAGCAACAAAGACAGAACCTTTACTGTAAAATGAACAAGAAACACATATCAATAGGAACTAAATGTAGTTTTATGTAGTTTGTTCTAATTCATGTCCAGACAAACCAGCAGCTGCTCACTGTGTGATGCTGGATGGATGAAGGAGGTCTCTACCTACTGGCTCCTTAACATCTCATGGATAAAACCAACACAGCCCTTCTGTTCCACTGACCCAACATCCTGGTTCCCTCCTCTGCACACAGGGGCTGCATTTCCAGCCTAATCCCAGTGCAACAACCTCTTTGAATGCCTCACTTTGTGTTAGTCTGAGTCACTTCAGTGGTTAGTGTGTGTGTTTAGTCTAATTTAATCTCTGTTCTTGCCTTTTTGATTTTCTGAGCTGGAGTGGAGGACAGTTCTAGCCCTTCTGTGTTTGTGTGTTTGAAAAATCATCATGTGTGGCTTTTTGGAGCTTCACAGCAAACCAGTGTTGATTCTCCTACACAACTGAAGAAAATGGAGACTAGTTAAAAAAACAAACAGAAAACAGACATAAAATTACTCCATACATACATATATATGGCATAATCCAAGTCCCCAAAAGCCCTGGGATCCTAAACTGATTTCAAACTGATTTACATCCCTCATTAAGGGCGACTTCATTGTTGCCTCGAAGCTAAAAGTGCACCCTGACTGAGGAAGATGAATGCTTGTAGAGTACATGTACCGCGTGATGAGATCAATGAGAACTCATGGTCTCTGCATTCCTCAGTAAATGTACCGTTACATCAGACAGAGGAGCGTCTTCAGCAGAGCTCTCACTGTATGATGCAGGTAAACACAGAGGTCTGCAGAGATCATCTGATGTCTTCTGTATCCTCAGCATTATTTAAACTATGAGGAACTGATTGTGGCTCACATCTCTAGCCCTTGTCACTAACCCTTCTTATAACAAATACAAAAAAACAAGAATAGCACAAACCATTTATTCTGATGTCATTATATAAACTGACCTCTTGGCACCCCCCGTTTAGGATTTAATAAATTAAACCTCAACCATATTCTTTGGAAATGTCAAGCTAACAGTCATTGTTGATTTATATGACGGGTGGGACTAAAAGCATCATCCCAAATGATTTGACTGGATAAATTAATCTAAACATCCCTGAGTTTAAGATGAGTCACCAAAATATTTTTATAGGAGAAGAAAAGCTTTGTGGATGTGAATATGATAACTACTCAAACATTTTTAAATCAGATTCAGCATGTAACAAGAACAGATAAACTGTGTCTTCATGAACTCGACAACCAATGACATTTTCCATAACAGACTTTAATTTACTTGCATGCACCAAAAACCAAACTACAGCTTCTCAGCTCACTGTCCTCTTCTACAGTCTCCAGCAGGCTCCTCAGGTCCAGCAGGCTACTGCAGATAAAGGAGAGGGAGTTGAACACAACACCTGTCATAATTAGCTCCCTCTCCCTGGCACCGTTCCCTGAACTGCTCCCTCTCTCTCTCTCTCTCTCTCTCTCTCTCTCTCTCTCTCTCCTGTCACTGAGCTCTAACCCAGGGGTTCCCAAAATGTTCACCGCCCGACCCTCCTGAATAACGCTGCCCGAGGCTCGTGACCCCACTATCCCCAGAGGTGGTTGAAGCAAACAAACATTAAGTGCACACGCACTAATAGGCTCATCCAAACACACGACACATATTTTTATTTGCAAAATAGACTATTTCTTGTTATTTTAAAATTTTCTGGAAATCATCTCCCAACCCAACCATTGGTGTCTCGCGACCCCACGGGGGTCTCGACCCCACGTTGGGAACCCCTGCTCTAACCAAACACCACTGCCATACACTCATAGAAAACAACGCACTTTGTGCTTCCTTGGGTCCTCAACAATACATCTGCCATGATATAGATGCATAATGTAAGAGTCTAGACGTCATGGTGTGATGGCTGACATGAGCTTTTTATTACCTCAGTAATAAGTGACCATTACAACCAAAGACAAGTGTCTCATTTTAAAACAGTAGACAGGAGTTTATTGGTGTTTTCACTTCAAGTGCTGCACAGATCAGTTCTACTGCTGTAACATCCTGTTAGCAGAGCTACAGAGCAACACGTCGTTCAGTCTCTGTCTAAAATACTCCATGCATCTTGTTCTCTGGAGGTTTAATGGTTTAACCCATGCATGTCTGTTTGGACCAGCCATCTTGGTGAGGTGCCGTTGTCGTGATCGATGATGTCACTGACGTTGATGAGTCCCAGCCACCGCTTCTGCACAGAGCGCTGTTTGCCTGTTTATTCTAATTTCATTAATATTGAGCGTGTATCATATCCAAACTGCACTAAATTCAACACTGCACTTTGTTGTTCCCCCAGAAACTCACATGCCAAGTTTGAAGAAGGTCAAATGAAAGGTTCTCATGATAGGTGAATTACATACAACCAGACAGATATTTACATTATATTTAGATCCCCACTCTAAATCCCAGGGCAGCTATGATTTTTCAGGGATCAAAATCCCATTTTTAAGTGGCTGTAAAATGGCTCTATCATTTTTGGAATGAATTTCACTGCTCCCATTTATCATCCGTAGCATATCTGGAGGATCACATGGGAACAGCCAAAGATCAGCAGGTCAGACTTAATTGGTTTCCACTCATTAAAGCAATCCCCTGCCTCAGTCATTAGACTGAGCCGGGCTCCACTATTGACATTTGACTTCTGTACCATCATCAGAAAACATTAATGGTAATGTCCTGTAACAGCAATAAAGAATTAAAACAAGTGTCATTAGAGAATGATGGAGAAAGAGCTTAGATTTGTCTGTTGTACACATATGTATGAATGTATGTGTGTGTGTGTATGTGTGTGTGTGTGTGTGTGTGTGTGTGTGTGTGTGTGTGTGTGTGTGTGTGTGTGTGTGTGTGTGTGTGTGTGTGTGTGTGTGTGTGTGTGTGTGTGTGTGTGTGTGTGTGTGTGTGTGTGTGTGTGTCATTATTCTGACACCATCCTCAGTGTGTTTGAGAGTGAAAGCTATGACTGAAAATAATCGGGCTGCTCTGAGCTAATGGATGCTTCCAGCTGCAGGGATACAGAATTTTACAGGTCAAAGAATTCACATCCATTTCACATTTTACATGTCATCTTCACTTCACACCATGTTCAGAGAGGGAGAGAGAGAGGGAGGGAAAAGAGACAACCAGACACAGAGCAGACAGAGACGTGTGTCATACCTCTAACATTCTATTCATGTAAGAACACAGGATGAATGTTAACCAGGCAAGTTACACATCTGATGATTTCCACTAGCATTCAGTTTCATTAGAATAGATACTACCAACAGTAATGATCTCTTTTAGAATACGAGGGGATTTTATTTACAGTATAAGTTTATTTTCTTAAACAAATAAACAGCAGTGGGATGCAACTGCATTTATTTCAAGCAGGAACCTTCACTACATCTTTATGGTATTTACACTTACACTGTGGTATTGCTTCTTCTACTTAAGCATCATATTCATCCCCATCTGAATACTTCACCCCTGGACTTCAGACAGACTTTGGGTGGGGATGTGGGATCTGTTGATTATGTATTTCTGTCACTTCTGGTTTTTTTTTTAGCTCATCTCACTGTAAAATAATTAAATCACTTTATCTATTTTTTACATAAAATATTAAAATATATGTCAACTCAGTTAATTTGAAATATTAAGATTAAATCACCCTCTGCTCCTGGCAGATATTAGTTTCTATCATTTTGCCTTTGAACCTGAGCACAACGTTCTCCAGTGGAAATCAGGTTAATGATGTTAGATTACATTTAAATCTTACACTATACCACCTGGGGCAAGACACTGAACACTGAACTGGTGTTTGTGTGAGTGGTTATGTCTCCTGGTGAGCAGCTATGGCCTTGGATGTCAGCTCCTGCCACCCATGTATGATTGTTTGTGTGAAGTGGTTGGACAGACTCAGTGGTGATCTAGACTCTGGACCTTCCAGACTTGACTGTATGATTTCTACTTAGGGGAAAATAAAACCCTAAATGTTGTACATATCCACCAGCTGTGAGAACCTGGTGGTGATGCTGACGGCGTCGTCCACCTGTGGAAGACCAAACTCCTGACTGAAGAGGTCACATGTTGTAAACAATGTTTCTTCTATGTCCTCATGGAGAAAGGACCTTGTTTTTCTTCTGGTTCTGTTCAGGAAGCTTCATGTCAGTCTCTAGTCTCTAGTCTAGTCTCTCTCTGCAGTTTCCCTAGAAGGGGCCCCACTTAGGGGCCTTTTGGGGTTTTAGGGGTGCACTGTATCGTGCCTTCATGGAATGTTTTAAGGGCTTTATGATTGTCATTGCAAAATAAGTGGCTGTTCTCAAAGTTTTCGGTGATTTGCCTGATTTGACTTCTTCCGATGTTGCATCCTGGGGCAGAATAGAAAGGCACTATGTAAGTACTGTGAGTCCACATGTACAGTCCATGTAGCATCAAACTGCTGTTCATTAAAGCTTATCAAACCCAATACAAAAGACAAACATCTCACAATTACTGTACTGTAATATAAAACATGTTGTTGTTTTATCGTGGTGTGATTGAATGGATGCAGCTTCTGACTCCATAGAATTATCTGCACATTGAAACAACAGCTCTCAGAATGTCTCAACATTTCATCAGAGTTTACTTTGATTTTAGAGAAAAGAGAGAAGACGGACAGAGAGAAGGAAAGAAAATGGCAAAGACATTAAGCAAATGGCATCATTAAAGCCAGTTAATCTTCACCTGTTGACTTCATACTTGTGGAGCCGTCCATTCATCTTCCAACACCTCCAAGGAGCTGGTCTGGTGTCAGATGGGCTAAAAAATGACCTCAACTAATCGCTATTTAATTTACTACCAGCAGTCACACTGACACGTGAGGGCTAGGTCCAACTAACCATGTCCTTAGTGTGTGTGTAAGTCACTTTAGTCGATGAGTGCATTAATCATACGTGAAGGTTTTCTCAACAATAAGATGCTGTCCATCAAAATAATTAACCACTATGGTAGCAATAATTAATGTCTCCCATCAGCCTCATGTCTTCACTTGTCTTCTGTCTTTTTTTGTTGCTGCTGTTGTTTGTTACTTTTAAAAATGACCCCCAATAACACAATGTTTACATCACAATTAGACTTTTCAAGTCTGCTGACATGACGCAGCACAGTATTCACAGTTTATGTGAAAAACATTCTCCATTAAATCTATATTTGCTGACTAGATATTCTCATGACATAGAAATTCTTCTGACATCAGAAATTTTTATAATTTCTGTCCAATGTGTTGTTATGACTTAAAGTTATGATCCTTACCCACAACACATTGAGGACACATTTGAGATCTGATCTCTCAGACCACATTCAGAGGTTGTCTGGGTCGTATGGACGTATGTGACAATATGGTGAATTTCAGAATTGTATCTCAAAATTTCACAGAATTTTATAATAATTTTTCATTCTCATGTAATCAACTCCATTCTTTGTAAAAAATAAAGTACAAGTATCTCTAATTTTGTCTTAATAATATGAATATTTGACCATAGTTTGAATTCAGTCTTTTCACACCATTCTGATAATTACATAAGTCATAGTCTGAGGCCTTTTCTTCCTTTTCTTTGATTCAGTAGATCATCATGTAGCCACTGAGAGCCACACTGCACTCATATACTGGACTTACTTTGTGCCATAATGTCAACCTAAAACTCAAGCTTATTATTTTTATGGTTGTTTGTGTAATTCTTACAGGATATAATAAACCTATATGTTTTGCTCTCACATTGAGATCAGGAGGATAAATGCTTTGGGCCAATATTAATAGGCAGCAATCAGACATTGACAGACACCGACAGGGTTACAATATAAGTTAATGTTTGTTTCATTAGAGGCTAGAAATGAGACGCTATCTGTATCGTTACAACAGCTTATTCTGTCAATATTTAGGGTAAATTACTTCATGAGTGGCAGCCTATCAGAACCATAATTAATACATTAAACGACTGGAGCCCTATGAGGCTTGGCCCTTCTTTAATAGCCTGTGTGATTAGGATCTTGACCAGTCAAGACAAACACACACACACACACACACACACACACACAGACACACACACACACACAGACACACACACACACACACACACACACACACACACACACACACACACACACACACACACACACACACATAAAAATTTACAGGCTGGTAAATGGGAGTCTGGCTTTATTAAACAGTGTATCTCCATCATTACTTTGATGAGTGATTGATAGCATTATGATATCTGATCATCTTAATTAACTTTAACCTTCATAATTTCATGCTTTGTTGAAACGTGAGATCGTTTGTACTCTTTAATTTGAGTTACAACAGGCTGCTCAAAATCTGTGTGTGTGTGTGTTCGTGTATGTGTGCGTGTGTGTGTGTGTGTGTGTGTGTGTGTGTGTGTGTGTGTGTGTGTGTTCGTGTATGTGTGTGTGTGCGTGTGTGTGTGCGTGTGTGTGAGGGTGTCAGGAAGATGGATGACCTTGTTGCTCTCATTAGTAAACGACACAGAGGAGAGAATTAAATGTATGTGTTTTTCTTTACGACACGTTCAACACAGAACAAGTAATTAAAGACAGGAGGAAGGAAAAAGGATGATCTTTTAAATACTGCGTTCTTTGGATGGAATTAAAAACTGATTCATGAACAGACTGTGATATAACGGAACATCTTCAAAAAACAGGCAACCTGAAAACAGACTGAGGGGACATTTTTATTTATTATTATTTATTCTATAGATGATTAAACAAAATCAGAACTGTTTTAAAAGCTTTAAGCTATTTTTTTTCCATATTCAGATTCAATTTTAACTATTCACCTCACTGTATCATAATTTTGATGAGGAAAGAAATAAAGTACAGAAGAGCAGAATCATGCATTTCAATGTCTGTCTGTCTGTCTGTCACACACACAGATACACACACACAGACACACACACACACACACACACACAGACACACACACACACACAGACACACACACACACACACACAGACACACACACACACACACACACACACACACAGACACACACACACACAGACACACACACAGACACACACACACACAGACACACACACACACAGACACACACACACACACACACACACACAGACACACACACACAGAGACACACACACACACACACAGACACACACACACACACACACAGACACACACACACACACACACACACAGACACACACACAGACACACACACACACAGACACACACACACAGAGACACACACACACACACACACACAGACACACACACACACACACACAGACACACACACACACACACAGACACACACACAGACACACACACACACACAGACACACACACACACAGACACACACACACACACACACACACAGACACACACACACAGAGACACACACACACACACACACACAGACACACACACACAGACACACACACACACACACACACACACACACACACACAGACACACACACACACACACACAGACACACACACACACAGACACACACACACACACACACACACACACACAGACACACACACACAGAGACACACACACACACACACACACAGACACACACACAGACACACACAGACACACACACACAGACACACACACGCACACAGAGACACACACACACACACACACACACACACACACACACAGAGACACACAGACACACACACACACACACACACACACACACACACAGAGACACACAGACACACACACACACACAGACACACACACACACACACACACACACACACACACACAGACACACACACACACACACACACACACACACACACACACACACACACACACACACAGAGACACACAGACACACACACACACACAGACACACACACACACACAGACACACACACACACACACACACACACACAGAGACACACAGACACACACACACACACACACACACACACACACACACACACACACACAGAGACACACACACACACACACACACACACACACAGAGACACACAGACACACAGACACACAGAGACACACACACACACACACACACACACACACAGAGACACACAGACACACACACAACCACTTAACAGATAATTAGCACCATTGCTCTCCTCAGTTTTATCCACACATTCATTCAGACCCATCCTCTAGTCTTCTGATATTGAATGTAATCCTATCAACTTGTTATTGCCTTGACTCTCTCACTATTCAACAAGTCAGTTAACACAGCATTGAGCTAATGAGGGGACTTAATTGGTTAATTGGCTCGCTTGATTTGGGACCTGGTAGATCATGTTTTGTTTTAATTTAGGCTAATGTTTCCTCTTCTCAAATACTAATATAGAAACAGCTGTATAATAAACATGTCTTCACAGATGCGCACTTAGAGTGTGCTATGAAAGCACTGCAAACTCCTGAGTGCAAGGAAATGTGCAAATATGATTCTAAATGCATGCACATTAATTTGTATACAAAGGACTTTAATAGATATGAAGTCACAGGTAAATTTCAGGAACTCATGTCATGCTGGTCTCCCATATTGAAACTTTTCATTCACCTTGTAAGGGTAAAAGCACTTCTCTGATTGAGCATATGAAAACGTTTGGTGCAACACATTCATTTACTGTATACATATTACATGCAGTCAACTGGTAAGAATTGGCAGAAGAAACACTATTTAGTAATGACAGGATAGTAATTCAACCAGGTTCTTAAAATAGTGCTCCACAGATTTAGCATCTCACTAATATTACATGACTCATGGTTGGTTGCTAGAGATTCATGTTCAATCATTTTGTATTAAGAATGCATGAGAGTGTCACCCTGGAAGTGTGGCTAAACTTTTCACAACTCAATGCAGTCTTACAGTAAATAATCTGTACTGAAGGTAAATCTCTCAGGCCAACACGTCAAACACTAAATATATCTAAAAGCTGAGGAGTGTGCTGTGTTTTAAGCCCCCTGCAGCAGCTGCAGCTACTGTGAGTTCATAGCCAGCACTGCACTCGTTCATGGAGGGTTCAACTCTCCATTTAAGTGAAGCATTGACAACTGATCAAACTGATCAAACTGCTCCAGTGTGTGATCTTCAGCACACATATGTGAAGCGGCCTGTCTGAGAGTCAGCACCGCCAAATCTGAGGACATGGTTCTCTGCCAGAAATCGGTGGATTGCCCCCTCCAGGTTGGGGGGAGTTACTGCCTCAAGCGAGGGAGTTTAAGTATCTTGGGGTCTTGTTCACATGTGACTGGAAAATGGACCGTGAGGGTGCTGTGTCAGCAATATTGTAGGCACTGTGTGGTACTGTCATGGTGAAGAGAGCTGAGCCATATGACCTTCAGTATGGTCATGAGCTCTGGGTGGTGACTGAAGGAATAAGATGGTGGATACAAGTGGGCAGAATGAGTTTCCTTCAGTGAGGAGCTGGTACATCCAGAGGGGGAAGTTTCTCCAGCTGCTCCCAGATCTGTGAACGGCTTCCTCCTCTGAAGCGGTTACATATTTGGTGACTTATTTTTTACAATTGAAATTAAGAAACTCTCTGCAACACAAGGCTCTCTGCTGCAGTGTTTTATGTTTCACTAACACAAAATAAATGTTCACACTTCATAAACGTCACAAAAATGAAAGTCAGAGAAGTTTCATTCCAGGACTTCTTTTAAGCTCATTCATTCACATTCTCTCTCTCTCTCCCTCCCTCCCCCCCTCTCTCTCTCTCTCTCCCTCTCCCCTCCCTCTCTCTCTCCCTCTCCCCCCCCCTCTCTCTCTGACTATGGGTGACCTTAGAGTCAGGTAATGTTCTACTCTTGACATTGAGGTCTAATCCTGTAAGACCCATATTTGTCATGTTTTTTTCTCATGGCAGTAAAACTATTATTCATGTCCTCAGACTGAGGTCTCCTGTTTGAAATGTTTTAATAAAATTTGAGCTGATTTATTTTTAATCAAGTCCATGGTATTTTATTTATCCCATCATTGTGTAAATAACTTTATTGTATCATAAAAACAGCCATTTTAAAATTGAGATGTCCCACCTCTACTTTAATTTTATTTTACGGTGGTTTGGGACGGCAAAAATGTTAACTTAGAACCCTGGTTATGGGCTTAAATCAAATTCTTCAACTTTGGCTCTATTTTTCTAAATCAAACCCCTGATCCTTTTCAATCAAAACCGTCTTGAATCCCGACAACGCTCCCCAAGAGCCTCAGTAAATTCACACTGTCACACCCTCAAATGGACCATCCATCAGCATCATCACATGACTGCTTTTTCTCCCACTTTCTTCTTTGCAGAAAATACATGGTTCATCTTAAATCGATTAGTCCTCCTTGATAAAGTGGTAAATCAAATTCAAAGGCTCCTTGTGCAGTTAAATGATATGAATGAAGGAAATAAATATAATGTTATGAAGGCTGACTGCATGCTAATTGTAGGCATAAATCATCAAAGTGAAAAGAAAGAGACAGCATGAGAAGGTGAAGGGAGGGGCTGCTACATGCAGAGGAAATATTGAATTCATATCTCTGATGGTAGAGGGTTACTTTAGTATGTAAATATGATTTTAGATTCAATCTGCTGTATAAGACACTTAACTTCATCTTCATGACGCTGCCAGTGTATGAAGATAGCAGAATTGATTCATAAGGATTCATTATGATTTATCAATAACATTAAGAAATCACACTAAAACACCACAACAGAGTCAAGCTTGATGAAAGAATGAAAATACTTTTCTACATAAGAATTATTAACCAAATATGGAGCAACAATTTCCCTTCACTGTTAAAGTAGAAACTGTCCAGCAGTAGCATATTTGAGTGAGGTGTTAGTGCCGAGCATATTTTCATATGACAAACAATAATTTGTAAATGTAATCAGTAGAACGTCAGCATCAAAGGACACAGCTTCACAGTGTGTCACAATGAAAGGATGAAGAGCCTTCTTGAATGCTCTTAAACAATCATAATATACACAAGCTAGCTGGTTAGTGTCTGTCTGAGGCTGTATGGGTATTTATGTTCATGTTAATGTGCTCAAAAAATGAAGTGAACACTTCATCATCCCAGTTTAACACCAAGTCAGTTAAACTTCAGGGATATCAATCTGTCCATTTAGGAAGCAAAGTGATTGTGAATCAGTTTCACCTGCTTTGGTGCAAATGAAAGTGACAACAGGTGCAATGGAGAGGAAAAAGCAAGACAACCCCAAAAAAGGAATGTTTTTACATGTTGTGTCCACAGACATTTATCCTTCCTGACAGATTCTTCTCTAGTTTTGTGTTTTGCTAGTGTTCTTGTCACTACTGGCAGCATGAGGCGGTACCTGCAGCCCAATCAGGTTGCACAGGTAGTCCAGCTCCTCCAGGATGACATGTGGTCACAAGAAGGTTTGCTGTGTCTCCCAACACAGTCTGAAGAGCATGGAGGAGATACCAGGAGACCAGCTGTTACACAAGGAGAGCTGGACAGGAAGGAGAAGGGCATTGACCCAGCAGCAGGACCGGTATCTGCTCCTTTGTGTGAGGAGGAACAGGAGGAGCACAGCCAGAGCCCTACAAAGTGACCTCCAGCAGGATACTGGTGTGCATGTTTCTGACCAGACTGTCAGAAAGAGACTCCATGATGGTGGCATGAGGGCCTGACCTCCTCTAGTGGGCCATGTGTTCACAGCCCAGCACAATGCAGCTCTACTGGTATTCACCAGAGAACACCAGAATTAGCAGGTCCACTATTGGAGCCCCGTTCTGTTCACAGATGACAGCAGCTTCACACTGAACACATGTGACAGGTGTGAAAAAGTCTGGAGACACCGTGGTGAACGTTATGCTGCTGTAACATCATCCTGCATGACCGGTTTGGTGGTGGGTCAGTGATGGTCTGGGGAGGCAGATCCTTGGAGGGTCACACAGACCTCCATGTCATAGCCAACGGTACCCTGACTGTTAGGTACCGGGATGAAATCCTCAGAGTGATTGTCAGACCTTACGCTGGTGCAGTGGGCCCTGGGTTCCTCCCGGTGCAGCGGGCCCTGGGTTCCTCCCGGTGCAGCGGGCCCTGGACAGAAGCAGAATATTTGGTTGGATAAAAACATGTTCTGAATCTTTTTTCAATACGTTTTAACTTTTGGACTTTAAAACTCTGAAAATGTTTGGTTCATAGGAATCAGAAACAATACAGTCACCACTGAAGTCTAATCCTATATTAGGCCTGTTATTTTCACCACTCACATATCTTATAAGTTATAAGGCTAAACAACTACACTTAAATAAATTGTGCCAATCATAATATTGAAATCACCTTTGTGCCAATCTGGTGGCTATAAATAGTGATCATGTTCACTCGTACTCATCATCTCCATCTTTCCCTCACTGATAGTCCAACAAAGGCTCCTTAACAACGTCAGTATATTCATGAGACATTCAGCATTGAACATTTATGGATGATTGTGGGACGACACTGGAAGGAGTAGTGGGATGACACTGGGAGGAGTAGTGGGATGACACCGGGAGGAGACTATACCCGCCCCGCAGGTTGATATTTATAAAGAGAAGACTGCGTACAGGTCTGCGCCACACAGTTTTAGATCTGAGTATTTTCTTGCGTAAGAACATTCTGAGGTCTGTGAGTACAAAATGTTTTACGATGGAATCTACGCTGAGTTTTACAAATGAGGCCCTGGGTGCATTATTTATACTATTTTAAATTATATTATTATTATTATTATACTATTTAAAGGGGCACTTTTCCCGCTGAGGGACAGGTATGTGGTCCTTGGTCGGTGACCCTTTACCTCCAACATTTCCTAATCTTCTATCCCATTTATAAATCTCTGTTTGGCAGCATGTAAGCTCTGGATCCGCCGTCATCCAGAGATTTAATGCTTTTATAGAGCATTTTTCATTCTGAATGTCTTTCATTATGAACTGTAAAAGGTTTGCATGCCCTGTGCCTTTGCATGCATTGCAGATCTGCAGGGATTCTGTCAGTCTTGTGTTACCAAACAGCTTGCAAGCTAAGTATACAGTTGTAGATTTGAAACATGCATATTTGTTCTCCACCCACAGTTCACATTTAATTCATCTGCTCACATCACAAAATAAATGTCAACTTCAAGACACACACAACCACCCACACACAAACACAGTAGTGGGTGTGAAAGGAAATCCCCTTTCCGTATTCTGTCAGTCCAGCTATGAGTGTTTCTGACATTCAGCCAAACGTCTGGTGAGAATTTGGATTTTCCTCCATCCTCAGTAACGTTACTGACCTTTTAGAGAGGCATACTTTGCTGATGTGAACATACATAACAAGAAGTCATTCCAAAGTCCAATTCCAAAAGTAAGACACAAGTTCTTTTACTTGAAATGTAAGCATTACCTCACCGTTTCATTTGACAGACTGATGTAAATGTCATGTCCAGTCGGTGCTTTGAGAGGAATGTAATGCTACTATGAATAACATCAGAAGGACGTAGAGCATAAACAAATAGAAACTTTAAACTCAAAAAGGATAGGCCAAAATAAAAGATGTAAAACTTAATGAAGATAAGTTGAATTATTTAAAAGAAATTTCTAATTATAAGGACACTTGGAGAGTGCATACCCCCCACCAAGGCTGCACTGTGCCCAGCAAATATAAAAAGGCTTACACTGCTAAAATTGCGACTATTTCAGTTTACCTTATAACCCCAGTGAAATCAGTATGAATCTATAAAAGGACAAGGACTGTCATGAACAGTATTATAAAAGGAAGAGAAGTAATAAATAAAAAATATGAAGACAGGATAAAGAATGATGAAACAATGGAAGAATGACAACAAAATATGATAATCATGAAAATATTAGAGCAGATATGTCAAACTCAAGGCCCTTGCAAAGAATATTATTTGCTTATAATACAATTCTTTGCCGCTTTACGGAAGTACGGTGGCCATAAACTACATGTCCCACAAATGCACCTTTGTTACCTGTGTACTGAGGGCGTCTGGCCCTGGTCTAGCCGCTAGGTATACGTACATGTTTGTGCTTAATCTAGAGAAGCCAGTATGTCTTCTTTGCTACGAGGCAGTGCTGTTGTCCAACAATTACAATTTACAGCAACATTCTGACACCAAACACGGAGCCAAGTATGCTAACCTTAGCCACCAAGAAAAGCAACACAAAGTCCAAGAATGAAAAGACAGCCTCTGCATTAACAACAGAATATGTTCACAAAGTTACAGCCATGCATGATGCAGCAGTGAAAGTCGTTTTATTGTGGCTGAAGAAATCCCCTGATATTCAAAGTGTTTTTCAGAAGGTGTATTTTTAAAGCAGAGTCTGCTGAAGGTTTGTGAGCAGGTGTGACCAGAAACAGACTTTTAACAATCTATCTCAGATCGAGTCAGGGAGCTAGCAGGAAACCTGACGACACAGCTGGCTGAAGGAGGACGCAGTCATCTGGTGTTCACATCAGCTGTTGATTAAAACACTGATAATACTGATACGGCACAGCTAGGGACGATGCCCAGGACGACGATGTGGAGGTACGTCTTCAATGTGGTGGAGAAGTCCGTAAGTAAAATGAAATGACCCTGGGAAAAGTGGGTGGGGTACACCCTGCAGACCCGGACAAGAGGGGCAGTGACCTGGCCACCGCTGCTGGCCTGCCAACCAGAGAGCGTTGAGGATAAAGGTGATGGTTGGGCACCACCTGAGGACCTCGTCCCGGACCAATGCATCCAGAGGATACAACCTGCTCCACCCAGGCCCTCACCCCCAGCCGCCGCTGTCAATGTCAAATAAAGGCAAAAATGCCCCAGAAAATAACTTAATGCCAATAAACACCACAGAATAAGATCACAGTGGTGGTTCAGCAAATCTACATTTGAGGAGCATTAAAAATTCAATAGAGTCTGCAGCACAATGAAAACCAGACAGTCCGATGTTGTATTTTTGTTGTTGTTCTCTCGGATCCAGATCCAGAGAGGCAGGGGTCTACCACAGCAGACAGGACCCAAGGTGCAGGCTGTGCAAAGAACCCCTGAGACAGTCCAGCACATAGAAGCAGGGTGTAAGATGCAGCCTGGGACAGCATGCACTGGGGACACCAGGGGCTGGAACAGATGTGGAAGGTGAAAGTCATAGTGGTCCCAGTGGTGATAGGAGCATTAGGGGCTGTGACCCCTGAATACACACACAAATGAATGTACAGACACACACAGACTTACCACAGACTTACAATAGTTTTGTCTATACTACGAGGTACGCAGACGTCCACACAGAGCCCATATTACGGCCTCTGATGATGACATTTACATCACGTGGACCTCGCACACTTACAGGCATTGAAAGTTTAGCTTCAGCTTTAAATGGTGGGTCTGGAATTTGCTGAATGTGAACTGTGGCATGGAGAACAGTGAGGACTGATTAAAATGATTCATCTCCTCACCTGCAATAAACAGACACCTCAAACAGAGAAACACAAAGCTGGGGTGTACAGGTGTGGCATGTGGTGTGGATATTATGTGATATTAAAATCACATTAATGCAACATGTAAATCATAGCACCTTGACATGATGTCAGCCAAGAAGTACTACAAAAATAACATAATTTAGACCCATATTCATCTTATTGAACAAGCATAGCCCCATAACAATGTCAGTCGATGTTGCTACCAGCCAGAGTCACTCATGCATTGCAAGAACAACATTACCACAACAGCAATATTGGAGTGGTTCTACACATATATGTTGCACTGGTTGTGTATGTCACCATCAATATCAGACCATGCTGGTGTGTCATGTGCTAAAAAAATGGAACCCCTCTGTAAATTCTGTATGTCAAAGGCTGGATATGCCGTGTTAGGAAAGAACAGATCTGCTGCATTGATCCTCCATCATTAAAGCCAAGACACATGGGCAACATTGAAGGCAGTTGTTGCTCCTTGTAGCCCATTATTTTACTTGTATTGATTCTGTCTTGACATTAATATGCATCCCTGTTCTGTCTCTGCTGTCACCAGACAAAGGAAACATGACCTTTGTCTAGCAGTCTTTAATCTTTTTAAAGCCTTTTTATATCTTTTGTATTACCCTGAAAGCATTCAAAATTGTAAATTATATGAGCAGATAATTTACAATCTTATCTTAATGCTTTCTCATGTACAGAACTTTGAATTGAATTTTGGTTGAAAGGTGCTAAAAAAAGGTGCTAAAGGCGTTGTGAGGATTTTTACAAATAAGGGGTGTGAGAGAAATAGGTAAGTATTATGATACTGTATTTATTTTTAAGAAATCGTTTACATGCCTGCCTCTCTTTTCTGTGAGACCCAAGGTGTATATGTGTATATATATATATATATATGTGTATATACTGTATATATATGTATATATATATATATGTATATGTGTGTGTAAAGCCTAAGCCTGTCTAAAGAAAATGTGCTTCTTACCGGGGAAAAGCACCGGAGTTCTAACACACTAAACTTCCTGTTAAACCAAGCAAAGATTCCTTTTTAGTATATAAAACTTATTCTGTCTGTGAATACCAATATGAATGTGTGGAGGTCAGCTCCAGTGTGCAGTGTTTTGTTCTTCAGTGTGTCCCATTGTGACCAATCAGCTGATGTTCCTTCAGTGAGTGGGTTCAGTATTAGTCTCTATTAAAACAACCAATCATTGAGTAATGGATCAACAGGCCCACCTATGTATGTTAGCTTCATCATAACCTCAAAGCAGTGACTTGATGTCCTGTTCAATGCAAATAAACAGTGATGAGTTAAGAGGTAATCAGTGACGCACAATCACAGGGACAAAGAAGCCAAATGACAAAATTGCTGCCTGAACATGTGAACTGCCAGCAGCCTCTTCAGCACACAGTGTGGAGTGTAATGGAAAGGTTTTATGAGACCCAATGCCTCACAAATAAAGAGGCTCTCCACTTCCTGTTCGGCCTCCCCTCTCTCTCCCTCTTTTTCTCCACTTTTGTGCCATCATTTCTCTGCCTCTCTTCATCTCCTCTCTCCTACCTCTTCTCTCAACGATCATGTCACCCCTGCCTCCTCCTCCCCTCTCCTCTTGTCTTTTTCTCCTTTTCCTTGCCACCTTTCATCTTCCCTTCTCTCCTACTTTGGTCCTCTTCTCCATCTCTTCCCACCTTCTCTTCACCCTTCCTCTTCTACGTTTGGCAATTGCTCCTCTCGTCCTTCTAAAACCCTCCCTCTTTTTCTTTACTATACTCTTATACTCTTTCTCCATACCCACCCCACACAGCTTCACATCTTCTTATGCCCCCTTCTTTCTATTTCTCATCTTTTCATCTCTCCTCTCTTTTTTCTCCTCCTCTCCCTTGCTTCTCTCCGTTCTTTCCTTCCTCCTCTCGTCTTCTGTTCTGCCCCATGCTCTCCCCTCCTTTTTATCCCAAATCTACTTAAACTGCTCTCCTCATATTTAACTTATCTTTCCTTTTCTCTCCTGCCCTTCTCTTCTATTTTTGCATTTGCCTCTCTGTCTGTTTTTCCTCTTTTTACACCTCTTTGCTCTCCTCTTCTCCTCCCCTCACCTCTCTATTTCACATCTCCTCCTTCTGTTTTTATAATTCCTCTTGACTTTTTGTTTCCATCTCCTTTACATTGCTAACTTTTGTCTCCTCCTTTTCTTCCCCTTTTTCTTTTCTCCTCTCTGCTCTTCATAATTGCTCCTCATTTTCTTTTAACATATCCTTCACTCCTTTTGCATTCAGCTGTCTTCTCTTTTTTTATTCCTCCTTTGCTTATCCCTTTATTTCCAATTTGTTTCTCCTCTGCACACCCCCCTTTGCTCCCATTTCCTCTCCTCTCTTCTTCTTTCCCATACACTCTTCTTTTGTGACAAAGATAACTCCTATCGTCCTGTAGTGATCACACAAACCCACACACACAAACACAAATACTTCCACTACATCCCACCTACACTGAGTATCTGACATCTAACTTTGATGAAGTTGTGACCTTTGACCTCCAGTTCTCTTGATGTCAGAATTTTCAAACACCTTTAATTTCCAGTACTGATGTTTCCATGCAAAAAGTTCCCTTTATATAAGCGCTGCTGCTGGTGAATGTAATATAGTCCTACCTTAGCACACACACACAGTCACACGTACAGATATACACACCGTTCATGAGTGATTACATTCCATCTATTCACTAATGATAGTGGTGAGTCTCGTGTTACCTCCTGGATAAAATTGATAGGAAACTGTACCTGCCCCAAAGCCTTTAATGCTGTTAAAGCAGCTGAGGAGAGGCAGAAATCGACTCCCCGCTTTCATTTCATAGGGGATGAGTTGTGAAGGGAGGTTGGTGGTGGGGGTGTAGACATCATAATCAGCCATTATTATCAGATACCAATGTGTGTAGTTTAGATAACGGAGGAGGAGCGGGTGGGATGTGGGTCTTAATGTTGTGACAATAGAGTAGGAGTGAATTAGACGGGGGCTCTAACCTCCAGGCTGATAATAGCGCTCATAATTGAATGTCATTCAGTTGTACGGACACTCGTTAAACATCGAGCCCAGTCAGAGAAGAGAAGAGAAGAGAGGGGAAGAGAAGAAAAGAAGAGAAGAGAAGAAGAGAGGAGAGGAGAGAGGAGAGGAGAGAGGGGAAGAGAGGAGAAGAGAAGAAGAGAGGAGAGGGATTTCAATGCCGGTAAGCTAGTGAGCTTTAGCATTAGCAAAAAAGTAAAGTAAGGAACCTGTAAAAAGATTTTGTGACATTGTGTTGAGGAAGATTCTTGGAGGTAATGTTTGGTATATACAGTGAATTATATTAATTCAATTAATTCAAATTTTCAGCAAGAGTCCCAAAAACATTGACATCGAAGTGAGAAAAACATCTAGTTACTGTAATAATAATAATAAATGGTAGCAATGGTAGAAGTCATGTGATATTATTTTAACCCCCAGACACACCAAACACACATGATAGAACTCGTGGAGACAAAGACTGACTCTTGCATCAACTCATGTCACCCCTGCCAAAGAGTTGAACACACCACAAAGACAGCAACTGGAAACTGCAACAACACAACAGTGCAGCAGTGTGGACTTCTTCTGCAACCTTCATCAGCAGTCTGCCTTTAGATTTAACCCCCTGTCACAGGTACTGAGGTGTATCTGCTGCACCATCTCCTACTCTGGCCTCTTGGCTTGTTCTGTAACACTGGAGCCAAATGTTCCCTTTAAAAATACTTTTACACTTGTTAATATCAATTCAGATTAAGTACCTGTATTGAAATTACCAGCATGGCGAGTACATGTAAGGAGATAGCTATAGCTACTATACACTATAATAGATACAGCTTACTATAACTGTTAGCGTGTGAATAGACTACTTCATTTTCAAACATGTAGGCTTCTTTTAAAGTTTGTCTTACAACAGAGATATTCATTACATACATATTATGTATATGTACAGTATATGTTAATAATTACACCATGTCTTTATAGATATTAAATTCTAGTCATTTTGCTTTTATAACTAAGAGTGTATTTTTAATCATCTTTTTTTTATCAACCAATCACAGCTCAGCGGGTTAACTACACTGCCACACTAAGATAAAAGTTTCTGGTCCTTACCTGGGTCAGAGTTACTCTGAGAAGTTTCTTAAATCCCTCCTGAGGTAAACTCCTGCTAGAAGTGTTCAGGCTAAGTTCAGACCTGGCTTTATGGTGGTGACAACACTCAGGTTTGGTTTAGTTTGTGTGGTTTATTGCTGATCACTGAGATCTTCCTCCTGTGTCAGGTGTCTGGAGCTGTCTCCAGGAGACTTTGGGAGGATTTCACTCAACATTCTGTCAGAGGTGTGACGGCACCGACCTCACCCTGTGAAAACATGTTTTATTGTTTTCATTATTATTTTAATCTACTGTCAATCTTTAATCTCAATGATCTCCAGAATAACAGCATGTGGTTCAAAAAGCTATTATTCTGTCTATTATCCCCAGATCTGATGCTTGAGAATTTTGTGTGTGTGTGTGTGTGTGTGTGTGTGTGTGTGTGTGTGTGTGTGTGTGTGTGTGTGTGTGTGTGTGTGTGTGTGTGTGTGTGTGTTTGGTCATTTTTTTACTGTACATTTATGCTGCTAAAGGTTAAAGGCTCATATCCACCAAGTGTCCCATGCCAATATATTCAGCCTTGTCTTCTGTGAAGCCAAAAATGCTATTGTTGTTCTGTATTTAACTGAACTAACTAGCTGAAAGCTCAACACATTAGTATCACATCATTGTCTGTTTCTGTGGCAATTAAAGCAACTTAACTTTCTTGTCTCGTGTAAATCTTATCCTGCATGCCAAATCAAGAAAAACAAATCACTCTGCACCTGCGTCTTGTCATTAAGAAACCACAATTATACCATTTATTGGATTTCAGTGCCACTGGAGGATGCCTTGAAAACCACAACACTGACATTAAGCAGAACTCGATCCAGCCGTCTTCATGCTCTTTAGCAGGTTTTAATTGGTGGGGAACAGGAGAGGGGAGTGGAGCAAAAACATCATTACAGGCTTAAACTACCACAACAGGGTATTGCTGAGATTTAATTACACCAGGCTATTGTTTAATTTGCCTCTCAGTGCTTCAATTACGCAACAAAGGGAGTGTGAGGGTTCAGGTTTCAGGCTCATCTGAGCAGGAGAGGAGAGAGTTTCCCCAGCGAAGTTCATATAACATCATACAGCGATATCAAATGGATTTGTCATCGTTTGACTAATGACAGGAAAGAGGAATAAACCCTATTAGAAAATCATCAAGAATCCCTCTGTCTCTGCTGATAATCTTTGTGTGTTGCGTGTCTGTTGGAGAGAGGTCTCGGAGCTGATGCTGATCTATTTACTTTTATATTGAATGGTGCAGATGATGTGATATGAGGTTGATGGGCACCAAAAATAGCTAAATTTCTGCCTCTCTTCAGAACAAAGGAATGTTCAGAAACTCCTGAAACCATTTCCCTTATTAGCTTTGTAGTTATTCAGTCCTCAATCATTTTCTCTCACACTTAATGTTCTTTAATCTGCATCCAAAGAAACATTTAGGCCGTACTTTCACTGAGGGAGTAGTAGAAAAAACTGTTAACTCAGTGATGTGGAGGTAAAATCTCTGGGAGTAGATGGGAGGTGGTAGGCAGTGACAGGTTTTCTCCTTGGTGAACTTCAAACTACAAGTCAAACCTTTTAGGGGGATGAAAAATATGTGTACATATATTCATTAAAGTTTCCCTCCAGACATGTTTTAAATGTGTAAAAACGCCCTGTTATGACTAATTGTTGACTGGTTTGGTTTCACATGGTTTCCCTCATGAAAACTTGAACATTTAGAAAGTCTTGATGTATGAATCAAAGGCCTTGTGCATCAGCATTGGTGTTCATCAAAAGGGCTAATGGTCGTTGAAATGTTTTCTTCTAATCTTGGCATAATATCCATAAATATACATGCAGACAGATTTAAAAAGAAAAAAAGAACCCATTAAATTTAGTGAATCAAAGTAAAGGGGCATATCTTTTATCTGGATTCACAACTAAATGTATGAGACCATTCTCTAAGATTGCTCTGGCTTTGTTCAGCATTTTTCCTAATTACGCAAAAAACTACAGGACTGAATTCCAGGAACCTTTGTGGAGGGGTAGGATGTGGGCCAGGCAGGCTCAACAGACATGGATTGCTCAGCCTCTGGAGGTCTGCACTCTAAAGAGTGCCATTCTAGAGTAATTGTGTTATTTGTTTGCTTATTTGCTTGTAACTGGCTGACACAGCAATAGTTATTGTAAAACTCACAGCAGTTGGATGCAAAAATGCCCTCTCTCATAAATACAGCATGATAACATGAGCCCATAGGGGCCTTTCAAATGGAGAAACATGGTAAAGGGCCCCACTTGCAGTCAAGCCCTTAAAGTGGAGAAATCATGATGAACTGCCCTCTAAGATGTCCGACCAGTGGAGGAACGTGATGCAGAGCCAGTTGGCGTCTATGTGCCTCTAAAGCAGGGGTGTCAAACTCAATTTCATCCCGGGGCACATCAGCATTACGGTTGCCCTCAAAGGGTCGGTTGTAACTGTAAGACTATATAAATTTATCTACTCTTTATCATATTCAATCATTGCCTCTGCATTCGATTATTATTGGTTTAAGTAATAACTTGATTAGTGTTCTCACACAACATGGTTAAATCACAGCCAGTTTGGATCTGACAGTTCAGACAAGAGTTTTCCTTTACTTTGTACAGTACAATATCTGGGCCAGTTTAGGATGTGGAAGTGTTGCAAACATAAAATAGATCTTGCTGTGATTTCAGCTTTACCAGGCTATACATGCTGTATGTGCATGTAGCATTTTAAAGAAATGAAATGTAGGCAGCAAGGTGATGTGGTTAGCACTGCCTCACAGCAAGAAGGTTCTTGGTTCGATTCTTAACCTGGGGCCTCTCTGTGTGGGGTTTATTCTCCCTGTGTTTGTGGGGGGTTCCCTCCAAGTGCTCCCACTTTCTCCCACAGTCCAAAAACATGCAGGTGATTTGCTGACTCTAATTTGCCTGTAGGTGTGAAAGTAACCGTGAATGGTTGTCTTTCTATGTGTGACCTGTTCTGTACCATGCCTTTCACCCAATGTCAGCTGGGATAGGCTCTAACCCCCCACCCCCACCTCTTTGCAAGTATAAGCAGCTATAGATGATGGATGGATGGACCGCTCAATTTGGCTTTGAAAAGATAGACTAATCACGATGACTAGGTGATATACCGTATCACAGACAACGAGGATGTCACCTTCACACCATTAATTACAGACGATGTCAGGATCTGTCAGGGACTTTCTGTCTTTCAGACTCTCTGACTTTGTCTCATGAACCTCTTCTTATCGACCTGCAGCCCTGTGACATCTTTAGATGTAACTTTATTCACTGGTTGTCATTCCCTTGAATTAAAATCTGTCCCTTTGACACCTCCAGTCAGAGTAATAACACACGTTCTCCTCATAATGGTTTGAAGGCTGCTAAGAAAATGTATTTAATTTTTCGGCAAATATTGATCACTCATCTGATCCCTTCACTCTTGAAATTGGGCATACAGTGGATTTTATGTTAGTGACTTTTCATCATTTTCACTTGGCTTGATCAAATGACTTACAGAGACTTGATATTATCCTGCATTTCTGCATGTGAGCCTGGCAGCAGATCTCTCCACTGTGAAACGTCCAAAATATGCATATAAAGTAGGATGAATTGCCTCCATTACCAACATTTGGATGAGGAATAAAATTCCTCAGTCTTTGCTTGATGGAAATATTCCCTCATAGCTTGCAGATGGATAAGTGTGATGTTTTCTTAATATTCTATGGTCACAAATCAAATCAGATCAATACTTATTTTTCACTACCTCATGCTGCAAAGCAATAGCAAATCATTTCATAAATACTTGTTTATTTATGCTTATAAACCTCAGTCAAAAATAGTTTTCTTTCTTTTTCTTGAAAAACAAGCATGAGATTTTAAATAAGCATTTTACAGGGAAAACGTTATGATTTCTTTGTTCTTTAAATAAATTATTCATAGTCAGGGCTGGAGTGTGTCTCTTTGTCTCACTGCAGTGGGCATATGTTCTGCTGGGTCAATACGCTCTGGTCATAATTTATCAGTAATCACCCTCAGGGTTTTACAGCACGGCTTTTAGTAACCTTTACTTTATCCTGGCTGGGATCATTCTGTTTCAGGTTTGTGCTGATCTTTATTTAGTCCTGCACATTTCTTCCATTGTGTCACCATCAAATAGGTTTGTTGTGTGTGAGTTTGTCTTTATCCAGATCGATTTATTATTTTGCCTCTCAGGTAAAATTTGTGATTTTGAACTATATAAATGTTTTAATAATTTAATTTGTCTTGACACATTTACACCTGGAAGCTGCACAGTTCTATGTTAAAGACGCATACTGATATGGATGGAGCCTTCTGTGTGTCTTCTGCATTCATTTCATACATATTTGGGCTCATTTTCAGTGAACTTATGGACGAAATGGAGCAATAACACCGGAAATAGTTGAAGGCAGTGTAGCTACAGTTTAAGCAAGGCACGACAAATGTGACAAATGTGTGTATGGACACAACGAAGAAGAAAAAGGTGGAGTGAAAAAGTGAAAAAACTCTCCGACATCAAGTCTTGATGTACCTAAAGGCCTCACAGACCAGTGAGTACCTCCTTACCTCCGTCTTTACTGCTTTGTATTAACTATAGGGACATTTTCACAACCTCCTCCACATCGCCATGTTTGTTGTTGTCAGAACGTTTGACACTTCACTGCCCTCCTGCAGGTGTGTCGATGTCGACGTAAAGGAACGTTATGTAGGCGATGAATAGACCGTTTACGGACAGACGTGTCCTCCATTTACATACGTAGAGGGAGCATAAATGTTCTGGTCACAGAATTCCTTTGTGGAGATGGGAGGACCCTGCAGATAGACAGCCATCATCTCCACCACTCAAACCAATCTTAAGTGGTCAGACAGAAGCCATTCATCACTACAGAGCATGTCACTGGGAGTTTGCAAAAAGTCACATGAACAACTGAGAAACAGAATCCTGTGGTCTGATGGAACAAAGATTGAACTATTTTGCCATAATCTCAAGAGTGTGTGGAGCAAACAGGGCACTGAGCACGACCTCATCAATGCCAAAATGCACCATGAAGTCCCTGTCCCTGAGTATGTATCAGAAGCAGAATCTGTGTGCTTTTAAATGACAACAAATACAACTCACAGCATAGTGTTTTATTGTGGGACTGTCCACCAGTGTGGTAAATAACACTCTGGTGCTCGGCTGATGTCATTTTGGACCCATGGTGCTGATGTTTGTTGATTCAGGACATGAAGAGGAAGAATTGATTTGTGGCACGCAAATAACTTTTAATTTTGGGGGTTGGGGAAGGTTGTATTTTCAAGTCCAAGAGAAGTCACAAGTCATTGGTGTTAAAGTCGTTTTGATTTTGTCAGGTGAATCTAAAGTCATCAAATTTGTGACTCGTGTGATTCGAATCCCTTTCATGTGACTCGACCTGTCAAGAAGAAAGGGAGGAACTTTAACAGCAGAAGTTCTATGTGAGGGTCTGGATACCACATGTACTCAATCTGTTTTATTGTTAATAAATACTTACCGTAACCTCTTTGTCATTGTAGACTGTAGAGTGTTTTGTGTAGATGAAGGAATAAGTATCCATTAAAAGATGGGTCTGAAACCTAACACAATGTGAAAAGCTTGTTTGGGTCTGAATCTCCTTCCTTTTGACTGTTACGGCTCTTCATGGCTCTCCATGCTATAAGTCTTTTCATCACATATGATCCAGAATGTTTATCAGACAGCTTTTGCAGATTTGACTTTTTTTTATTTGACTGCTACTTTTGCTGGTTTTACTTGTTTATTGGTTTAAATTTGTATTAATTTCATTTGTCCTTCTGTATCTGGAATTGCTTGTATGATCTGCTCAATAAACAGTGCTCTATAAGTGCTCAATTAATTAATTAATTAATTAATTAATTTTAAATTAATATAAGATTATCATCTTTTATTCTCTGTAGCAGTAAAAACTATAAACATGGCCATTATAGCTGCTGTGTTGTCGCTCCTGTCTTGTCTCATCCAGAGAACAAAGACACCTAGAGATGGATGAGCTCTGTGTGCCTGACGAGACTATAGACCATCGTCATCACTGAGAAACAAAGGTACCATTTAAAAATGCTGAATTCACATTGTTTGCACAGGGTTTGACATGAGCCTCAGGGCTGTATTCTACTGCAGAGGACAAAACAGTCAAGACCATTTAAAGAACAGTTTCTCCATTTACGAGAATTAAGATTTGATGATGGATATAATTATGTTGTAAAGAAAACTCTGACAGTGCAAGATGTGATCTGTTCATCATCTACAAACTGTAACTACATACAGTCAGCAAGCTCAAGAGCTTTAGTTCATCAACTCTGTGAGGATGTTGGAAACCACATGAACCAACATTTACTCTTTAATTAGATCATTAATTAATGACACATTTCAGTACCATTATGGAAGAATGTTTTAAGAATATCTAAAAGTAATAATACATTTTATTTATGAAGCACTTTTCAAAATACTCAAAGATGCTCAACATGTGATCATATGATGCGAAAACAAAACATAATAAGGACAAATGTTTGATTTAGGTTATGAGTGTCTGACTGCATCAGTCAGAAAAATATAATAACACAATAAAATTAAGTAGTAGACAGAAGTAGTAGAATTACAATATATTGAAAGCAGAAAGACAACCTTCTTCTTCTTCTTCTTCTTCTTTTTTTTTCAGAGATCTCCACAGCAGAACATCTGTCTCCATCTCAAGGATGTTGACGGTTGTTCTGCATATTAGACTTGGCACAAGTTTAGGCCAATATGTAGTGTATATATAGTGTATGTAGTGTATATATAGTGTATATACAGTGTATATACAGTGTATGTAGTGTATATATAGTGTATATACAGTGTATATACAGTGCATGTAGTGTATATACAGTGTATATACAGTGTATGTAGTGTATATACAGTGTATATACAGTGTATGTAGTGTATATATAGTGTATATACAGTGTATACATAGTGTATATACACTGTATATACACTACATACACTGTATATACAGTGTATATACAGTGTATGTAGTGTATATACAGTGTATATACAGTGTATGTAGTGTATATATAGTGTATATACAGTGTATACATAGTGTATATACACTGTATATGTAGTGTAATTTGTTGTAGATGGGCTCAAAATGCAAAAACAAGATGCTGCTGTGTTTTAAACCTCCTATAGAAGCAAGCATGTGGACAGCTAGATGAAAAGTGCCTGAAAGCTCAGCATAATGCTTCTCGTCCACCTATTTCCTCTGCCTTCCTCTCTGCCGCTCGCTGACTGAGTTCCTGCTGCAGCAGAAAACTACAGACAAGGCCGTTATGGCTGACGTGTCGTCATCCCCGTCCTGTCCCGTCCAAACAAAGACAGCGTCCTGTTGAACGGCTCTGTAATGATGAGACACTGACAGTCTCCTGTCTGCCTCAGCAGGCCGTCAGGATGTAGCAGAGAGCAGGACTTAAATTCAGTCCCATTCACTGTGGCAGCCTGTGATGGAGAGCCTGTTAATGTTCAACCATAGACAGGAACTGATGCAGGGCTTCTGCCAGGGGATGAAACACCCCCTCATTACACCTCTTCATCTGTATTCAGTCAGCTTTTTGGTTTTTGGAAGAGGTAGAATGTTTGAATCTATTTATTTTAATTTATACAGTGTTCTGATACTTGTTGAACATTAGAATAGAATAGAATATGAAAAATGTATCATCAATCTCATATAAAAGCCCTGTAATTACTATATTTAAATACTAACATAAACATATGAAATTATAACAGACATGTACATACATACTATGAAATGTAATATGCATGCAGTATATACACACTAAACTAATGCAAGTGCAATTTGAGGACCACACTCTACCCCCACTGACGTCCCAGTACAGTACCAGTACAGTGGCCGTGTTGCTAGACTTGAGAGCCATCTGTCTTCCAGGTGACAGTCAGTACTACTCTACCATGTCTCCTCCCAGCTGGGGGGCCACATGTCCTGTTGCCCCCTGCTGTTCTCTCTGTTCTCTCTGCTGACCCACACTATAAGTCAAAAACACCCAAAAGGACCTGAAGGAACCGGCAGCAGGTTCCCAAAGTTTGTGATTGTCAAAAAGGAACATAAAGACTACAGCTGATGGCCACCGAGCATGTGTGTGTGTGTGTGTGTGTGTGTGTGTGTGTGTTCGTGTGTGTGTGTGTGTGTGTGTGTGTGTGTGTGTGTGTGTGTGTGTGTGTGTGTGTGTGTTCGTGTGTGTGTGTGTGTGTGTGTGTGTGTGTGTGTGTGTGTGTGTTCGTGTGTGTGTGTGTGTGTGTGTGTGTGTGTGTGTGTGTGTGTGTGTGTGTGTGTATGTGGTGTGTGTGTATGTGTGTGTGTGTGTGTGTGTGTGTGTGTGTGTGTGTGTGTGTGTGTGTGTGTGTGTGTGTGTGTGCTATGTTAGCCCCCTGCTATTTCCTTTCTCCTCATCCCCAGGACTTCATTTCATCAGACAGTACAATGGAGATCAGCTCATCTAACTGTGTTAGTGGTGATAGTCTGTGGTTGGTCAGTTGCTCCCAAAATGTTTCAAAAGCTTGAATGTGCAAAGGTATGGTCAATATATCTCCATCCCTTTTGAGTATAGCTGACTTGTGGAGCAGAGGTTTTCCATGATGGGCCTGATCTCTGTCTATTAAATGCTTGTGCCACTGTTCTTTTTTTTTCAGGAGCTGTCAGCTGGTACTCAACATCTCCTGAATGCAGAAAGCTGCCGTCAGTGTGTCGTAATGCAGAGAGAGCATCATATCGTCCATCTCAGGGTGTCTTTGTCTTTTTGATAGGACAAGACAGGAATGACGACACAGCAGCAATACTGTCCATGCCTGTTGTTTTCTGCAGCAAAAGTCAGTCAGTGGTTGGAAGAGGGGAAAGTGGAGGAGGCACAGAGCCTCTGATAGTAAAGTCAAGCAAATATAAAGTATACTTTTTTATTAAATAGTAACTTGTCTATTGTAACAAATGTCTGAAAATGAACAATTGCTGATAAACTCAACACAAAGAACTAAACTAATAATAATAAATAGAAAATAAACTAATAACGTAACTCTTTATTTTCTCTAATTAGTGCCAGATTACAGAGGAAATTATAGAAAAACCTCCCTTGAAGTTATTAAGAAGTTAGTGACCCATAAATAATTGAACAAATAAAGTTCTGAATGCATAAAAGTTATTGTAAAGAAATGCTGAATCCTGGTCAGAAGATATGTCCAAAAGTATTACAGTGAGTCTAAAAGCTTTTTGCCACAGAACGCCCCTAATGTTGCTACAGGGAAAAAAATGAAAGAAAGAAAACAATAGAGGCTAAAATCTCAGCGTCCTCAGTGACCCGAGGAGGAGGCTGACCTGTAGGTTTCTACAGAATCCAACCATAGGATTTATGGTGATAAAATAAATACAGGATATCATCAACCATACCTAGGATGGATGTCAGCTGATCCCACCTTAACTCTGAATTTAAGAAATTGTTGATTCAAGAAGATAAGACGACAAACACGTCATTTTATTTGCCATTGCAGTAAAATAATAGCACTTGGTAAGATGAAGAAACTTTTTTCTTTAGGCTTTAAGTGACAAATCTCTCATAATAAGTGTCAAACCACACATTTCAGGCACTTATTAAGTAAAATACATTTACAAAAACTAGCTTGTCAATTCTTCTTTTGTTTTAATTTGACTGTAAAGATCTAGAAGAAACCAGAGCTACTAAACAAGATGATTCTTCTTAATTTAAGAGTTGTTGTCATTAGCTTTTCTTTTCTGAAAATTATTAAATGAAGCTCACAAGTACACTTACAATTAAAACAGCTGAATAATTCAAGATGTTTTATCTTACACAGATTTCAGGTTTTGCAATGAAGGCCAAGAATAAGAATTTTTCTTATCCTGTTTCCTCCTAATAAAAATCCTGGGAAATCCCAATTTAACAAATGAATACATTTAATGAGGAAATGCCTTTTGTGGAGGAATCCCTCCTGAGTGGGTGAGGAAGGTGTGTAGGAGTGTTGTGTAGGCTTTCCCCATACAGAGTGACACTAAAGGCCAGCCTACACACTTGGGATGCCACCTCTATCCCAGCCACGACATCCAGCTGGAGACTGTCAACAAAACAGCCAGCAAGGCAGAAACCATAGAGGAAGAGGACAACAAGTGGAGGAGAACAAAGGCTGTGTGAGAATGTGAAGAAAGGAAGAAAAGTGTGTGATAGTGAAAGCGCGGTGGACGTGGATGCAGAAAGTTTGTGTCGGTGTGACCATCGCTGTGTGCAGAATAGGCCCACTCCTACACTCACATTCCTCTGCATTTTATGCAAGTCAACAGGAGTGACAGTATGGACACACACATCCTTGACATCTGCACAGTGAGCAGGAACACACAGGTACTTGCAGCAGGAAGATGTGTGTGTAGGAGGTGATGAAAGGGAAAGGCAGGGCCTTCTGTCTGCTCCGGGATGTCACATCATCAAATGTGACTGATATTCATTTGTATGGAGATAATAAATAATGTGAAGTGAACAAATCCATGCAGATCCGCTGATTTATTATTTATTAAATGTATAATGAATGAAAATTCAAATCTGTCAAATTGTCCTCAAGCTGATGGAAAGTCTTTCTTTATTTCTTTACTCATTTTATTATTTCTGGAGCAAAAAAACAGCGTTCTCCTCATCAACTCGAGAAAATGTTTATGTTTAATGTTTAAATGTTAAAGTTTCTTTCTGTACTAAACCTTCATCAGGAAACATTTGCCTTGTCCCCATGGAAATAATTATATTTTAATAATAATGAAATTTGAAAGAAGACATTACATTAAAAATTCTTCTATACATTTAAATATTAGTTGATTAAATATGTTTTTTTCATTGACAGCTATAATTTGAAATATATTGAGAAATT
>CM075203.1:22400896-22410896 GCA_037577475.1 Chaunax sp. Z400 | reverse complement strand
AAAAGTACTGGACCCTCTCCTGATTTCTTCTATTTTTTGTGTGGATCTCATAATAAACTGCTTTGGATGTTCAAACAAAATTTAACATAAAACAAAGGCAACCTGAGTAAACACAAAATGCATGAATATGATCACAAAATCTAAGATAATTTTATTTGATGAGGCAAAAAGGGTATCCATACTTAAATGACCAGTATGACAAGGTATTCACCCCCTAGAAACTGAATCCAAAAAACCACCAAACTGCAGTCACATCATCACTTAAATAGACCGTTTCAGAAGCATCATGGGAGAGAGGTGAGGAGAAAGTCCCTGCTGACCCAGAAGAACATGAAGACTCGTCTGATTTTACGACAGTATGACCCTCAGAGCTTTTTGGATAATATTGATGGACTGATGAGTGGACAGGTGGGCTGTTGTGAAAACAGGGGTCCCATTAAATCAGGTGTAAGCCAAACACAGCATTCCACGTTATACCTACCGTCAAACATGGAGGTGTCAGTGTGATGTTGTGGGGGTGTTGTGTTGCTTCAGGACCAGGACAACTTGCCATAATTGGGGGAAACATGAGTTCTGCTCTTTACCAGAAAATCCTGGGAGAGAATGTGAGGTCATCAGTCTGAGAGATGAAGCTCAAGAACAACTGGGTCAATACAGAAAGACGAAGATTCTAGGGGGAAGATAACGTCCAACTCTGAGTGGCTCAAAAGGAATGAAATGAAAGCAGAACTGAAGCAGTTCTTCCACCACTGTGATGTCAGAGACTGATCTCCAGTTATCAGATGCGTTTGGTTATTGTTGTTGTTGACACCAGCATGGACAACATATTTCGTAACAAACAAGTTAAGTTTGTATCATAGTTATTTAAATGTGGTCTGACATTTCTAACAATGTTAAAACGATGAATTGTATGGTTAATCTGCATGGTGGAAGATTAACAGGCTTAAAACAAAAAAGTCTTTTTGTTGATCAGTCAGTGAAGAAAAGTATAAAACAACATAAAGTCGTAACATGATGACTTACTTTGCCTTACATGACACTGCAAACGCTGCATTGGGAACATTATGATGTTGATGCTGAAACAACATATTGTGCAGGTCTGCTCATGTTTCACAGACATCGGTTCACACAATGAACGTCTCACCGTAATAACATCAAATACAATAAATATACAGCAAGACAGTCTTTGTCAGAAAGAATTCATCAGTCACACCATATTTTTACTCTATTTATTCACTGAAGGATTTTCAGATCAAATTTAATGTATAGACAGATCAAACTGTGCAAAAAAATGCAGTTGTAGCCTTTTACACATGTATTCATGTGTAATCATACATGTCCTTAAAACAGTCATGAACTGGCACAAACATTTCAAAGTGTCTACAGTAAAGGAAGAACACAACTTGGTTTTTTCCCAGCAGTGCAAAAAGACAAGAAATGGCCCCAAACTTCACAAACAACAAATAATAATAAAAATCTCATTTCACTTAATAATAGTAATATTGATGACAAGTAAACAACACATCTGTTGCGAAGAAACATTATTTTGATATTTCATATGTACACATCCTGTCCAGTGATATCACTTATTTTACTAATGTACTAAATGTAGAACTTTTTATCAAATACTGAGTATTATTGACTCTTTAGATGAGTATATGCTTAGTCAGAAGGCCTGTCTGAAAAAAAGATATACATTACTAAATGGACTGGTCATCTAGTAATACCTGGACAGATGGCCACCTGAAAGACAGCCTGTTTGAAGTGACAAGTGCATTTCTGATTTGGATGTGAAATGGCTCGGTGAAATTCTGATCATGATATTTTAATATTAAGTACCTTCAGAGTCATTATGTCTATTATATTTTATTATTTCCCCCTAAAACAGATGCACAGTGCGTACTTCCAAACTGTAGTTGTAATGAGTTCAGAGATGTAAGGCAGGAGGTTTGAGTCCCACTCAAGGGATTCAACTTCTACAACAATGGACAGATGGAGAATTTAGTCGCCTAATCAAAAACAAACAAGAAAAGACTCCCGTCACATATTTGAAATCACCAACTGACTTTTTTCTTTGAGTTAAAACAAGCCCATCTTTCCCCCACTAACCCTAATAAATGCTGTGTTGTCTGTACAGGTATTCTATACTGTTTGTGTGTCAGCAGCCGAACACTTGAATCTGGCCATGTTACCTGCTTCATGCTCCGATGCTCTTCCATGTTCCCCTTGTCGTGTCCTGTTCTCATTTTGCTTTTGCTCTTTTTTTTACATTAATTGCTGAGACTTGTGCTATATTTGTGGTGTTTAATTGCACAATGTTATTTCCCAATTTGGTATGAAAACCAAAATCAAACACATTTGATCGAAAACACATAAAGAAAGAAATGCATTGTCATTGTGGACGTTTTGAAACGGTGTTTGGTGTGAAAATATTTTTTTGATGTTAAAAAAAAGAAGTTATCCAGATTATTTTAAATGACATTTTATTAAAAACATGTCTGGTGTTGTAAACTAGTAGCAAAATAATGTCATTTCTATGAGTGGGTAATGAGAGGATATCTCACTCAATCTCTTTTATATCTCTTCTTTAAACATGGATTGTGTGGCTTTTTCTTAAGTGATGGTATTTCCTGTATTATGTAACATTTGGTCTTGTTTCCGTAATAAGATCTTTTGCTTTGACTATATAATTGTATTGTGAAGCACTCTTTTGTATTTGTATTTGTATATAATTGTATTTGTGAACACTTTGTTTTGACAGGTACTATAAAACTAACATTATTATTACCTTAGATAAGAATAGTTTTGTGATTTTGTTCTGGATCACATGACATATGGAAATTTAAATAATTAATCATGCTTGTTTTATGACAGTTTGTGATTCAGTTCTTCAGTTAAAGCCCAATGTGATTCTACGGGAAAGTCCCATCCAGACTGAAGGGGGTGAACTTCTGAGCCTGCTGAGCTCCAATCTCAGCCACATACAGGGCCCCTGTCTTCAAGTCCAGGTCTACCAGGTGGGGTTTCACTTCATCAGCCAGCTGGATCACACTGACCACTCTGCACTGGCCAATCAAACCCACTGGTGGGGCATCCAGCAGAGAAATCTGGTTGGTGTTGAGCTGGACAACCACAAAGTACTTCTTGTCCGGGGTCAGGCGGACGGAGTAAGGCGCATCCTCGGTGAAGCAGCTCCCCCACGTCCCCAGCCACTCCCCAGTGATAGAGTTAAAGACCTGGATCCTCTTGTTCCCCCTGTCAGCCACCCACACCCTCAGGGCATTGTCTACAGCCACGCTGTGAGGGATGTAGAACTGAGCAAGGCCTTGTCCTTTTTCCCCATGCATCCACAACACCTCCTGGTCTTTGGACAGCTTGATAAGGCGGTTGTTCATCCCACCATCACCATCCACGATGTACATCTCTCCAGAGTCGTGGACGAAGATCTCAGCTGGCTGGTCAAACTGCAGAGGGTTCAACCCAGAGCCTGGCTTCCCAGGTGTCCCAAGCACCTGACAAACACAGGAAACATTCAACACCAACAACTTTCAGCTTCATCTCTAATTCTAGTTATCATACTCATCACTAAAATGGAAACCAAAGCTGTCACCTGAAGGAGCTTCCCAGATGGAGAGTACTGTTTGATGCAGTGGCCATATGGGCCGTTGCCTACATCTGTGATCCACACAGTGGGGTTTGACGAGGCAGCATCCGCTAAAAATATCCCATGAGGCATCTCCAGGGTGGTTGTGTTCCAGGACAGGAGGAAATCACCATCTGTGGTGAACACCAGCACCTTGGGCACAGTGACACCTAGGAGCAAACCAAAGGCAAACACCATGCGGTACGTTACATACTGATTTGATTTTCAAAGTTAACGACAGTTTTTCCTGAATACCAAGGTTCCTTAGAGTCCCTGGTTATTACTATGAGGAATCATTAAAAATAGAGGAGGAAAACAAATAAAGGGACTAGAAGGACACTCAGAAGAACACATACTTCTGCCAAGGCAGGGAATTCCAACCATCAACCTGACCTAATGATGCTATCAGTAACCAAAGCATGATGTATTGGGTCTGAAATATCAGCCAAGCAACATAACAAATGTTAGTGGAAGAAAACTGATTTAGAATGATGTATGGAAATACATAATATACAATATAAAACAATACTAATATGACTGAAAATAAGACATCCAGGAATATTAGTTTAGTTTTAATATTAGTTATTAAAGGAGATTTAATAAAAACCATATTATTTTGAAAACACTTTTGGTACACTTATGCAAACTGCATCATAATGACAACAAAGAAAAATAACATTTATGAAATACTATATGATGCTTGAAAAATAATCTACAATTTGAAATCTGTTTAAATCATGTTTTTAAAAAGTCCTTAATCCACCCCTTTATCCCAATCTACTCCGAAATGTAATGGGTTATTCCCTGTCACCTACACAATCCACTGAGTAGTTTTTGTGTAATCCTGCAAACAGTCAGATGAACAAACAAACTGGACAGCACTCAAAGAAAGCAAAGCTCCAACAACAAACCAACACTGGCTAAAGTATCACCTCCTCTGCAGACGTAATATCACTACTCTGTAAATTAGGGGTTGTGTTGAGCTGAAGAGGGCATCATTTCTTCATGACTTTATTTCAATCAGTAGAGTCAGCTTTAAGGCTGTGTGTCACTTCATGATACACTTCTAATTCTTCATCATAATTAATGATTGTAAAACAAGCTTAAAGACTCATTACCACAATTACCAACAAATAGCCTGGTATGGTACAAGGGACAGTGGCAAATGGTGGGATACACATCTGAACACCCCTCCAAAGTGGGATTATGTTATGTTATATTAAGAGTCATGTGTGTTAGGAATTTTCAGACAGCTGGTGGTGCACAAGCAGTTCTCCCAAAAATGAAAATACAGCCATTATTTACTCACCCCAATGTCGATGGAAAGGTTCTTACTGCACAAAACATTTCTGAAGCTTCACAGCAACACAGAGTTGCAGCTCAGACACACAATAAAGAGAGCTCTGCTGAAGCTGATATCATCCAGTGGTAGTACACACATTCAAACTTCTGCAGCCACTTCAGACGTGTGCACTGATGCTAGAAGCTTAGAGGCTAAAGTGCAGACTTCAGGGAATCATTTAGGGAATCATTTCTTTTCAAATCATTTTGGGGTCTTGGGGCTTCTGGACACATGGATTACACCATTTAAGATGCATGTAGGCGTTTTATGTTTGTTTCCAGTGGTTTTTGTTTCTTTTACATTTTAAAACATGTCCTCATATTCTTCAGTTGTTTAGGAGAATGAGGCTGATAACGCTGTTTTGCTGTGATGCACCAGAAATGTTTCATAGACTAAGAAAGTTCAGCTGACTTTCCATGAGCATGGTAGTTAGATAAGGACTGAATTTTCATTTTCAAGTGGACTATTAGTGAAGCGGGATTGATGATGTTAAATATAGATATTAAAGGATGACATTCCTAAATAGCTACAAGCAGATTTGGTACTTTTAATGAGGCGGTGTGAAAAATTAGACACACTTTCCATATAATTTTTCATGTCACTTCACCAAAAGTATATGTATTTACAGAACAAGATCCAGATCCACAAGTCTCAGTAAACATGTTATTATTCCCAGTGCTGAGTAAGTAAGAATAGAGATGGAGTAAAAGCATGTGTTTACCTCTCTGAGCCACATACACCACACCCGCATACTGGTCGACAGCCACTCCAAACACCTCCCCGGTGAAGAGCTCAGGGTTCTTGGGCCAGCTCAGGTCCAGTTTGTAAAGGGGCCTGCCCTGCAACTGGTAGTCATGTCTGAGACTGAGGCTATGGCTGCCTGGCTGTTGGGAGTTAATGGTGCCGTACAGCACCATCATAAGCACAACCAATGAGGCCATACTGGACGCTATCAAACAGTTATGACCTCTCTTTTTCATCCACCACATCAGTGTGTTCGCTGCTGATTTGTGTTGCGTTTAATATCCTGGCTAGGTAACGTTAGCTCTAAATATTTTAACACCGCTTGACAGGACACTGACGGAAGTAAACTAATGTTAGCTACATAGGCAAACCGTAAATGTAATATCTATTAAGATGCTATACATTCATTAAAAAAAAAGTGATTTATATGCACCAAAATACAAACTAACCTCAATTTAGAAGTCACTTCCAGTCGAGTCCTAAACAAAATCTATATCTATGTAACGCCGTAAGCGAGAGTAACTCAACATTTCCGTTTTAAGTATCACAGTAAGATCATTACTGAACACCACTATGGGACCAGTAAGGCGTCCGATTCATCGTGTAAATAAATATTTAAATATTGATGCCTGCTTGCTTGTATTTTACACAAACCGCTGTGTAAACTAAAGACTAGTATTTTAGTTTTAATTACCTTTTTGGGACAATTTTTGGTCAAACCTTTGCTATTTTCGGAAATGGCGAAGCAGCTTCCCGAAACGTATAGCGGACGTGACGTCAAGACGCGTAGACGCAGCGTTTTGGCCGATTCGAAGCGACTGTGCTTCCCTGCCAGCAATTTACTTCTTTTTTCGAGATTTTATTTAATCGCAGTGCGAATGACAGTCCGAGAGGAACAAAGACAAATTTCATGTAGTGTTAGCCATCGAACAATCGACTCCATGGAGGTGGTGGATAGCCCGCTCAATCTCGTAAGTTTCGGTGTTGATGTTGCAATAACAAGCTAACGTTACTGTAGCAGAAGATTGCATAGGCAAGCTACATTAGCTTTCTCCCACAGTAAGTTAGCAGCTAGTGGTTTTTGTTTTGTTAGCTTGTATGTGCTACACATAATACGGTTTGGTTTAGTCTTGGATAACGAATACAACTTTTGACATAGTACTGTCAGATTATATTGTGTTGTTATAGCTATATAATATAAAGAATTAATGGTTCGTACATTATAATAACCTACTGTTCCTCGGGTCTTTCAAAAAGCGAGGGCTGCAATGTCCCAACCTCGATTGCATGGATTACCAATGAAACTAAATGCTACCTAAATATTCTTTAAATCTTAAAATTTTAATTTCTAAAGAAGTCGTTTTTGACATTCCCCTTAAAACAAGCTGCCCGATTTGATTCACAGTGCAATGTATCAGCTTTTCATTAAAGAAAGTCGACATTACTGTTCTAGTATAGAGTATATGTTTGAACTCATATACAGAGATGGGTGACAAAAGGTAAAATGTACCCTCACCCTGGTCTTCCGGAACAAAAACAATACATTTGTATGTTTGTATACTTTCCTTCAAAATAAGTTTTTATTTTTCTGTGTTACAGTAAAAATGCAGACAGATAATGCCGAGGCAAAAAGAGACACAACATTGGTCCCCAGCTGAAATCAAACCAGGGGCATTGATTTATTGTCTCTACTACTCCAAGACATCTCTAAATATATATTTATTCAAATTGTTAGCAGTGGAAAGTCCTTTAAAAACACTGAGAACTCTGGTTACCCCTTGCAGCACTGTTAAAGTATTGGCAGATGTAGATGATGGATGGATGGATGGAAAGCATGATGTTCAGGTCTGTGACTGTGTAATGCTAGGTGTGAGAGCTAGGTGGAGGAGTGCACTGTCTATATATTCAGTTGGGTTGAGATCTGCTGACTGTGAAAGCCATAGGATTTAAGGATAAGGATTTACATCTTTTTCATACTCAACTAGCTCTTTTCCTCTTGCCATCTTGGAACAAAATTAAGATCAACTAGGTCTTCCCAGAATATATGCCACCATTATGGGATTTCTCAGGATTTATGGAAGCATTGCACACTAAAAAAAACCCAAAGTAGATACCTTATTCCATAAGTATGACTTATTACCTTTTAATTATGAGAAGAGAGCTTAGAATAATGAGAAAAGATCGTTTAACTATGAGGTAAGGCTGTTGTAATAATGAGAGTTAGATCTAGTAATTATGAGGTCAGGATCTTGATATTATGAGAAAAGTTAAGGTTGCCTCATTATCAGTCATCGCCAACCTTGATTACAGAATAAAACAATAGGCAACATGGCATTATCCCATTTAATCGGCTCTTATTTCCTTCTTGGTGTGAGACAATGGGAAATATTAATTTTACGCAGCGTGGAGGGCATTGACATAAGTAACACTGCACAAGCATCTCAAGTCATCTGGAAATCTCTTCTTGCAGTAGCAGTTTAAACAATATGGGTTGTCTCATGGGTATAGACTAATGCCTTGGAAATGCCTCCAAGTTAGCTTGGTGGCATTACAAAGAACTGATCTGTGCATGCTCAAAACCCTAGATTGTCAAGGAGTACAGCTGTACAGAAGCTTGATGCCAATCTCATGATTATGAGATCTTTTCTCATAATTATGAGATATTTCCTTGTAATTATGAGATACTACCTCATATTACAAGATAAGGATCTCCTTCTTTGTCTGAGATGAATGCAGTGTGCTTCTGGAATGTCTGTATATTATCCCAGAAATATTATAATGAAAATTAAATGTACACATATTTACAAACCAGGCCTGTGTATTGATTATAGCAAAATCAGACTTCGTCTGTTGTCATTTTCTATTCATTACCTCCGCCAAGGAGGTTATGTTTTTGCCAGCGTTGGTTTGTTTGTTGGTTTGTTAACAAGATAACACAAAAAGTAATGGACAGATTTTGATGCAATTTTCAGGAGAGGTCGGAAGTGGCCCAAGGAAGAAGAAATATAAGATATTGGTGGTGATCCGGATCACTGTGTGGATCCAGGAATCTTTTCTAGGATTAAACTGCCACATGTATACTTGTAATGTAATGATTACAAGGCTCCACAAGATGGGACTGTCTGCAACAAAATGACTGAAATCTGAACCTCTGCTGAAATGACAACATGGGGAAACTGAGCTGCCTTGGCAGAGGTCTGCGCTCTCTGATTGCTTTCTAGTTTTTATTAATTGATTAATCATTTTGTCTATTTACCATCACAGTGTTTCCCCCCCAAAAATTTTTAGGCCCGCTGTCAAGAGCTGATAGAGACTATGAGCACACACCAAATGTTTGGTTATTTATTTCCATGTAAAACACTTAAAACAAAGTGATCACAAGGAGAGGATGATCAGTAAACTGCATTTATTACACACTACCACACTCCACTGGAAGAAGTTACAGCTAATAATAGAAAGACATGGTAACCATGGCTGTAAGCAGGGCCTAGATGTTGTAGTGAATGATCCATCTATGATTGTTCTCTCTCTCCCTCTGTATTCACCTCCTCTCCCTTCATCTGTGACTCCTCACTGGTCTCTCCTGTCAAAGTTTATTAAACATTGAAATTCTATAAACTTTATTTATTTCATCTTTGTGTTTGATTTTGCATCATTTCGGATTTGAATTACAGAAATGTGCCTCAAACAGTAAATAAACATAAGATGTGTAACAATAATATAGTCAGACAATAATAATATATTATGACTATAATTATGCTATAGGTTTGTGGTGTTATTATATCGAGTCTATAGGTTTGTGTTGTTGTTATATTGAGTTTATAGGTTTGTGTTGTTGTTATATTGAGTCTATAGGTTTGTGTTGTTGTTATATTGAGTTTATAGGTTTGTGTTGTTGTTATATTGAGCCTATAGGTTTGTGTTGTTGTTATATTGAGCCTATAGGTTTGTGTTGTTGTTATATTGAGCCTATATTGAGCCTATAGGTTTGTGTTGTTGTTATTTTGAGCCTATAGGTTTGTGTTGTTGTTATATTGAGCCTATAGGTTTGTGTTGTTGTTATATTGAGTCTATAGGTTTGTGTTGTTGTTATATTGAGCCTATAGGTTTGTGTTGTTGTTATATTGAGTCCATAGGTTTGTGTTGTTGTTATATTGAGGCTATAAGTTTGTGTTGTTGTTATATTGAGCCTATAGGTTTGTGTTGTTGTTATATTGAGTCTATAGGTTTGTGTTGTTGTTATATTGAGCCTATAGGTTTGTGTTGTTGTT
>CM075203.1:22293396-22395896 GCA_037577475.1 Chaunax sp. Z400 | reverse complement strand
TACTGCATCATACAGTGTATCATACATACATACTGTATCATACAGTGTATCATACATACATACTGCATCATACAGTGTATCATACATACATACTGTATCATACAGTGTATCATACATACATACTGTATCATACAGTGTATCATACATACATACTGCATCATACAGTGTATCATACATACATACTGTATCATACAGTGTATCATACATACATACTGTATCATACAGTGTATCATACAGTGTATCATACATACATACTGTATCATACAGTGTATCATACAGTGTATCATACATACATACTGTATCATACAGTGTATCATACATACATACTGTATCATACAGTGTATCATACATACATACTGTATCATACAGTGTATCATACAGTGTATCATACATACATACTGTATCATACAGTGTATCATACATACATACTGTATCATACAGTGTATCATACATACATACTGTATCATACAGTGTATCATACATACATACTGCATCATACAGTGTATCATACATACATACTGTATCATACAGTGTATCATACATACATACTGTATCATACAGTGTATCATACAGTGTATCATACATACATACTGTATCATACAGTGTATCATACATACATACTGCATCATACAGTGTATCATACATACATACTGTATCATACAGTGTATCATACATACATACTGTATCATACAGTGTATCATACAGTGTATCATACATACATACTGTATCATACAGTGTATCTTACAGTGTATCATACATACATACTGTATCATACAGTGTATCATACATACATACTGTATCATACAGTGTATCATACATACATACTGTATCATACAGTGTATCATACATACATACTGTATCATACAGTGTATCATACAGTGTATCTTACAGTGAATCATACATACTGTATCATACAGTGTATCATACATACATACTGTATCATACAGTGTATCATACAGTGTATCTTACAGTGAATCATACATACTGTATCTTACAGTGTATCATACAGTGCATCTTACAGTGTATCATACATACATACTGTATCATACAGTGTATCTTACAGTGTATCATACATACATACTGTATCATACAGTATATCATACAGAGCTGCGTATCAGCCCTCAGGAAGAAACTTAAATTTAGCCCTTTATTATTCATCTTGTTTGGGGAGTTTAATAGAGAAGGATCCATTCTTTGCCTTACAAAATGATTTTTAACTCCAGGTCTGCTTTCCTTTTCTCCAGAGCCTTTAAACACATCTCCCTTCCTCTGTCATATGACTTCAGACCTGTATTTGGGTTCTTCTCTGAGGCAGCTGAGCACAGACCATAAGAAGGCGCTGATAGTTTGGGGAAGTTCATGTTAAATGAAACATATTTTACAGGTGACTAGAAATTGCCACTAACTCTGAACAACTTAGGCAGCATAGTTTGTTCTGAAGCCAAATGGCAGTGCTTTTTATCCACAAGCCAACAATTCACATCATGTTTTGCACTTTGTAGAAATGCCAGTATAAAGGTCACCAAATGACGATTCTACAAACTGCTGGTATTAAGCAGAGAGGTGTGTGTGTGTCCATGCTTGTGTATGTGAAAGAAAATGTTAATTATTTGCTATTTAATTTAGTAAATACATAATTACCAACATTGCATTGTTTTATTGTTTGTATTTTATGTTATGAAAAATGTTGGTGGGCTTTTCTATGACCTTTTTTACTTTCTGCAACAGAACCTGAACATTCTGTTGTGTTTGTCTCGCTATGGAACAGGAGAAAGAAAATCTGTCCATGACCTGAAAACAGAAACCTGCCTGTTTCTGTCTTTCCATTTTGTTTTGTGTAAAACCATCTGATATGATTAGGGTCACTTTGTGAATGAATGTTCTTTCAGTAAAGATAATGGAGTCACACACCTTTTAGCAGAACATTTCAGAACATTGAAGTTGCTGCTCCAGATGTGTGGAGTACAGGTCTGCTGTTCATCGATTGTTAAACCCTGACATAATTATGAGTTTGTAGCAGGTGAAAGCCAATATGATACCACCCCCACCCTAAAAAAGGAAGACGACACTGTCAGACATGAACAATCTTGAAATTGTAAAAAGTCTGGGTCAATGAACATCAGACTAAAAGAGATAAATAAATAAATAAGGAACACATTAAAGTAACCATACAAATGTAGGTGGAGTCATTTTTATTTTCCCTCATTCAGGAATTCCAGCTGGGAGGTTTACTGGTGGAAGCTGGGCTGCCCACGACCGCCATCAGAGCCACGTTCTACCGATGACAATCTACCAGCTGCACTGATTTCTGTCTACATGTAGTTAGGAACGTGTTCTCTTCATGTTTTCATTCTCTATCAGAACTTACTCCCTGCAGCCTCAGTCTGTGCATGTGATCTGTCTTAAAGGCGAGAGGGCAGAGACTGTTCACATCACCACCATTGTTAGAAGTGGTAAATGTGTCCAGGGGCACAGTCCATCAGGAAAGATGGATTTGTGTCGATGTGGACTTTTTCCTGTCTGCAGCCTTTGAACACATGCAAAATGTGGAGTCACCCCAGTCTAAATGATTTTACAAAGTACACATGACAGCACTCACACACATACACATACACTAAGTGGCTATTGTGAGATGGGGGTGAATGTGACTTAGTTTCAGAGGGAAACCTGAGCCTGGGAGGATGCACACCACTCTATTCTGGCAGGGATGGATGAGAGTCAGAAATATAAGGTCAAGCATGGGAGCAGAATTACGATGGTGCTACATGCAACTATCCAAAGCCATGAAACTGTATTTTGAGCTCTTCCTGACCTCTACCAGTTGCTGCTGTGCCAGCAGTGGAGTCGTTTTCTGACACTTTTACACACTTCATCACTTTTTTCCAGTGAATAAAATCCTCCATCATTGCTAGTTAGTGATGGGTGATTTGTTTGTTGTCAGGTGACAAATATCCAAGGCACATAGATTCAGACTTATCTGATGCTGGAGCCTTTCTTTTCTAAAACCTTTGCATGCTGGTGTGTGCGTCTAACACAACCCTCTCCTAATGCATCGGATCAATGAAAGTTATAGTAGTATTACGTAGTCTGACCACACGCCAGCAGACCAAGTCATATGTCACATTATGACAGATCATGACTTCATACATTATCAAAATTTGTCTCATGCTCCTTTTCCATTTTATTAATGAGTTTCTTTGTTTGGAATTTGAATTAATTCTACATTAATTCAACATTAGAATATTTTTTGCAGCACCCGACACAGCCAGATGTCACCCTGGGTGAGGCGGGGAGTAGACATTCACCCATCATCGGTGAATGTGAACAAACTGAAATGTGCCTAAAATGGGAAAATAAGCAAGTGAAGAAACCAATTATGAGATGCACACCTGAAGGGCCTCCACAAAGCATGTATGGAACTTCACTGTATTTAAGATGTGGATAGACATCAGACCTGTGATGTATGATGTACAGACACTGGTGACCTTATAAGCCTCCTTTGGAAAGGGAATAAAAATGAATGGCTTTTATTATATCATGTACACAACTTATTTCATGTTTTATTTATTCATCATTTAACACATTGGGGTTCCATAGATTCAAAATCATCAATGTCACATGATGAAGACCTAATGAAATAAATAATATGAAGACAAAATATCGACATAACATTTTGACATATTTATCTCATCAGCTGATTATAAAAATGGTGTCTAAGCCCCGTGTGCTTCAACCACCCAACACCGTGCTGCAATCACACACTTCTTGAAAGCATCAATAATAAAGACAACAGACCAGAGACTATTTGATTGGTTCCCCTTACTGTAATTGGATAGCCTTTATTGAATTGCATTAAATATCCAAAAATCCACACACCAGACATTTTCACCACACAGATCAAAAACCCCGGCCACACACAGCTCAGGGCGACAACACAAAGCTTTGGTATCATTAGTCAGTTAGAAGCATTCAATAAATATTATGACATGATAAAGTTTGGTTTGTTGTTGCACCTCAGCAAAGGCCGAACAGGGAACGACTGTAACTCCGCTCAACCCACCAGATCACTGTTTAAGAGGACACTGATTAAGACTTGTACTGTCCACAATGTGTCGCTGTGTGAGAGGAGTAAAGAGGCCAGGATAACAGACAGATTAAAGAAGAACAGCAGAGTCTAAAGTCTGGATATACTCTACAACATGCAGTTCTGTAATACATTGACAGACCAAACAACCTTGGGAAAATGTGTGTAACCATATCAAGTTAACACACTTCACTTATCACACGGTCGTTTCCCATCTCACCACCAGAACAAGTTATTAAACAATAAAGGGTGTGAGAAAAGCAACCAATCATTCATTCATGAGAACTCTCAGACAGCTGTTTGAGGTCATGTGTGAACAATCTGACATCAGATCAGAGCTGAACCCCAGTTTAGACCCTGTTCTAAAGTTTCTGCACTGGGATGTGTTATATATACAGATGTACTACTTTTTTACATGATTCATATTCCATTCCACGTGTTTTTATACAAACTGCTGACCTGAAGTCATTCAGTCAGTAATTGAATAAAACTGGACATCATTTATTTTGTCTATTGTCATTCTGTATGTTAATGTCAGTTATGAATAAACCCAATTTCCTGTTCAGGGTTTCCACTTTATTTCATAATGAAATAATTGAATCAGCTGATATAGGCCCACATCATACAGGCCTAATAAACATGTCATGAATTATATATGAATGAAGGCTTTGTAACTACAAGTTCAGCAACAGTATTACCTGAATCCTTTTGGTGATTCATGTTCAAATCTGAATTATACAATGAGCAAAATACCTGACCTGACACACATGCACACAGTGACATCATTACTGCAGCATGTGCTCTGGCTTTTTCCCCCTACCACAATCAGCTCCTCTCATTACATTTATGGGTTTGGCTGCAATAATAATTATGAATCCAGCACAAAAAGACACGTTTAACTATCTGTGACACACTGCCAATATAAATTAAAGTTTTGTTGACAACCTGTTTACCTTTGTAAACGAGTTAAAAACACCGTACTCTTTGTGGAATCAGCAAAACAAAGTGAGGAGGGGTAATGAGGGCAAACCAAACATGTCTTGCTATCGAGTTGAATTCATTGACTTCATGCATTTGCATATGAATTACACATTTGTCAATGATTCCCCGCTTGACCCCAGCACCAAGTCAAATTCTTCTGTTTTTCTTTAAGCCAATCACTGCCGTCTGTTGTGAGTCAACAGTAAACATGTGACCTTAACGACTGTCAACGTGTCAGCGATCTCACCAGAGTTTAAATATCTGAAACTCCCCAGCAGTCAGTCAGAACTGAAGATGAATGATAAATGCATTGATATCTGTTAAATGCAACTATGGAAGGATTTTTTTTTTGCTTGTCAGTAGTGTAGCACCAGGACAAAAACAACCAAACTTTAAAATGTCAGGAGAGGCCGTTAGTGTTCACTGTGTGCTGCATCATCCCGCAGCAATGTACACTATAAAATGAGATGACAAGCAACAACAGCATTGATAAAAAGGTTTGGGAGGAGGTATATGTGCAAAAACAGGTGACTACAATACAAAAGTATTCAAATCCAAGCTAAAACACACACTAAAAGAACACTTAAAAAGCTATTCTTCACTAAGAACAGCTACTTTACAACCAGCGGTGGGATCACAACACAGTCATATAAAAACATGAGTAAAAAGCATGAAAATAAGAAATCATCATTAATAGTAAGTAGAAGTCTGGGCCTTTATAAAGGCTGAAATTGTCTCACAGAAACCTGAAGAATTCTCACTTCCCTTTCTTTCTTTCTCTCTGTTCACCCCCCCCCTGACAGGATGGAGGATAGTGTTCATCTGCTGGTGTTTCACTCTCTGACTCCACATCTGATGAAGTCAGCATCACTCTCTCCTGAGCACTGCTGGTGCCCTGCAGCAACTTGATGGGTCACCACTGTGACCAGGAATGTTGCATATGTCTGAACCTAAAGCATCTCCATATATAGTATACTGAGCCATTCTGAGGTTAATACACTCTATAGTAAGGTCAGAGGTTTAACGAGGAACAAGTTCCTCATTAAGAAAAATACCTGAAAGAACTGGAACCACATTTTAATAAGGCACTCTTTATAATGGGTATCTAAAATAATCATGCTTATAAATGGGTGAATTCACTTATTAGTCCTTCATATTAAATATTGTGTTTGCAAACATGTTTGCAGCTAGAATGTAAATAAGCCTTAAAAGTCCAATATTCAAGTTACCCAACCAACCATTTAATTAATTAATTATATGATGATGTCGATGAAGTCACTGATGCCTCACTTAAACATTTCGTCAGCTCACCATGAATTACTGCAGACATGCTAATGGTAGCTTTCAGGCTACAGTATAGTCTTAAGGCCTTAAATATATTTTGTGTTTGACCACAGGCTTCCTCAGGTTACATATGACCAACTTCACATTCATTCCAAATATTAAAATGACTGTTTTGAGAAGTGTAGTCACACTTACAAGGGTGATGGAGCCTCGCCTCTCTTCTGTCTCTCACCTGGATGCACTCTCAGGTTTGGCACTGATTAATTTAACATGGATATGTACTCAGCAAAGGAATGGGTACCGACCAAATTACATTGCTACTACTTACTGTATGCTTGGTGTCAGCAGGTAGTGAAAAAACATCATCATGAGAACAGAGCGACACCTTTCATGTAACAGTCATCTGATCCACTGTTTAAATGTACCTTTGATACAACACTGTCCTTTTTTAGTAAACTGTGGCCATAAGGGGGACGTATATTTAATTTAATTGAAATAAAACCATTGAAATATTATTATTTGTCCAAAATGTAAAGAAATCAAGCTTTAATAAGGGCTTTTCTGGGGTGCAGATAGCGCAGTGGTTAAGGTGCGCGCCCCATGTGCCAAGGCTATAGTCCTCTAGCAGTCAGCATGGGTTCGATTCCACCTGCCTGTCTTCCCTCCAGTCTCTCTCTCGCAGTTCCTGTCATCTCTTCAGCTTTCACTATCAAATAAAGCCAAAACATTTTTAATAAATAAGGGCTTTTCTAATTAAAATGGACCAACCTCCCTGACAAACTAAAGCTAAAAAAACTAAGTATTAGATTTTTCACAACAGCGTAACCCTAAGTTGTGCTGATGAATGTTTAATAACTGTGCTATGAAGCATTAGTAAATGACTTAACTGTTAAAGCTGTTGTTTTGGTTCATGACCTCTTCATAAAGGATGCCTAATTAAAAAGTGGTAGCATCAAACGTGTAGAAACTCAACAAAAACGATTAAAGCTGACAGATGGATCTAAATGTAAAATCTAAAAGAGTGCACATATATAAAATCACACCTAAAAACTAAACTAATGAAACACAGGTAAGTCATGCATACGTGTGACATCAACCCAAAGAAAAACCTCCAGGTTCTCTAAGACAGTCAGCGGTTTGGGCTGAATCTGGTCGTAAATACAGAGCTCAGCAGAATGACAAGTCAGACTGAGGAGAGCTGGATTAGAAGCTGACAATACCATCCACCAATCAGCAGACCTCTGCTGTTTATATGTGTGTGTTTGTGAAAGGGTGTCAGCAGTAGTGTCTTCACAGCCCATAGTTAACAGAGCTCAGCGATGGTCTCTTCTTGCCTTTAATCTTTAGGGATCCATAACGAGCCTGGTGACAAAATAACACACTTCAGAATATGTTGACAACTGTTCACTAACTTACAGCCTGTTTGTTGTGATACAGATTTACTTTACTTAAGCACACACTGTATATCTGTATATGTGAATAGATAGCCTCCAACAGAGCTCGCAGTAGTAGCAGAACACTTACATCTTTGCGAACTCTGGATCTTGAGATCTTGACACTCTGTGATCGTCTCAGTCCTTTCTGACTGACTGCCTCGTCTTCAGAGAAGGTTGGCTCAGGCTCTTCATCCGTCCTCTCCTCCTGGTCATAAAAATAATCTGAAAGAAATAATAACCTGATATGAATAGATCTGTCAGGCTATCACAGCAACAAAAAATGCCACGGCAGCTAGTCATAGAGTGGCTGTTCAGACAAAGTACATACCCAGTTCCTACTGCAAAAAACTAACACTTTCAGCTGTCAGAGAGAAAATGTAATTTTCTCTAATAGAGGAAAAACTAATGAGTGGAAACAAATAGCACACAAGTCACTTTAACCCCCCTCTCCCTGGTCTCTGTGGGTAGCTACCTGTGTTCTCAATGGCCAGGCTGAGTTCCTCAGAGTGAAGGGAGATGTAAGTACAACAGAAGGGAGGAAATATCAACACCAGCTGAACCAGCAGAACACAGGAGAAAGCACAGATCTGATGTATTCGACCACACTGCCTACAGTAACCTGCTGCACCCAGTTTGTTTTACACATCCACACAGATGTTAAATAGCTGAATGTGACTCATGTTATCCTCCACCAATGAGGAAGTTGTTGATAAAAAAGGTATCAAGACATCAGTTAAATGGAGGTGCTTTGGATATTGAGATGGTCGGCAAAATCATCAGTCGGTGCCAACCAACACAGGAACACAAAGATGTTCTCCAACAGCTACCATGACAGTGACCACACCTTTAAATCTGCTGAGACAGTCTGGTTAGTTAATCAGCAGGATAAAGAAAAAACTACTGGCTGATTTTCATTAATATTGTGTAAAGCTGTAGAACGAAGCAGGAAATCCACACAATTCATTTTCTACTTTCAATGAGTAGGATTTAGATGAGCTGGTCCTTTTGGCCTTGGCAGACATATGTGTTCTCTGAGAGCCCAGCTAGTATTAATGTGGTACAAAGCAAGCTAAAAAAATATGTTTTTGTTACGGCAGATAAAGCGAGTGAAATGGTTATATTATACATTCTTTTATCACAAAATATATTCTAAACAAAGTCCTTTTTGCACAGTTCTCTCTTCTCTCTTCCTTTATTTAACCAGGTAAAAAAAACTCATTGAGATTTAAAACCTCTTTTCCAAGAGTGACCTGGCCAAGACGGCAGCACAAACGCAGAATAGTTACACCAAACACATAAGACACAAGTAAAATATGATCACACACTACAGGAAAACAAGAATGGGATTTCACGATCACACAGTGCAATCACAAGAACCAATTGAACTCATTTCTCTGGCTTTTATAATTGACTTGAATTCCCCCAGAGCTATGAGGTGTGTCAATTTCAAGTCCTTCTGCACATCGTTCCAGGTAGACGGGGCGGAAAATTTAAAAGACTTTTTGCCCAGTTCAGTTTTGACTCTCGGGACCTGCATCTGTATGATGTCCTGAGAACGCAGGCCATGTCGGCTGAGGTTTCTACACGTATGTAAACACAAATATGTAGGCAGAAGTCCAAGAATGGATTTATAAATAAAAGTCAGCCAGTGAGAGAGTCTGCGGACATACAAAGATGGACAATGTGCAACGGCATATAAGGAACAATGATGTACACGATAACTGCAGCCAGTAATAAAACGCAAAGCACAGTGGTATACAGAATCCAATTTCTTTAAAAACTGATCAGGAGCATTCATAAAAAGCAGGTCTCCATAGTCCAACAAGGGTAAAAACGTTGTGGTAATCAAATGTTTTCTGACTTGAAGTGAAAAACATGATTTGTTTCTAAAAAAGAAACCCAATTTCAATTTCAGCTTAGAAACAAGTTTATCAATGTGCAGTTTAAAAGACAGATGCTCATCAATTAGAATGCCTAAGTATTTATAAGATGTGACCATTTCAATTTCAACCCCGTGAACAGTCAACAACTTAGGAAGGTGAGACGGAATCTGCTTGCCATTTGAAAATAGCATGGTCTTTGATTTAACTGCATTTAGCACTAACTTGAGCTGTGTCAAACGGAACTGAACAGTGTCAAAGGCTGACTGCAACAACTCAAGTGATTTTAAAGCTGAAGAAGAAGTGCAATAAATTACTGTATCGTCAGCATAAAAATGGGACACAGCATCAGACAAACTATCACAAAGATTATTCACATAAATTGTGAACAACAGTGGTCCTAATATGGAACCTTGGGGCACGCCCTTTACAACAGGAAGGAAAGAGGACAAAGACCCGGCGGCCTGGACACACTGCATTCTATCTGATAAATAATTAGAAAACCAGTTTACAGCCTGGTTAGATAAGCCAATCTTGCGGAGTCTATCTGCCAGGATGGCATGGTCGACTGTGTCAAATGCCTTTGACAAGTCTATAAAAAGAGCTCCACAATATTTCCGTCCATCTAGTGCCTCTATGATGTCGTTTACCACTTTAACAGCGGCAGTTATTGTACTGTGCTGTTTACGAAAACCTGACTGATATTGTGAGAGGAGACCATGAGCATCTAAAAAGCATTTAAGTTGGTCACTGACCAATTTTTCTAAAACTTTGGAGAGAACACACAATTTAGAGATCGGCCTATAGTTGTTAACTATGGAGGGATCACCACCTTTCAGTAAGGGAAGAACATAAGCAGACTTCCATATTCTGGGAATCTTATTTTCAGAAATGGTTAAATTGAAAATGTGACACAGAGGTTCTGCTATGAAGTCTGCAGCTGACCTCAAAAAGAAAGGCTCGAGATTATCAGGTCCGGCAGATTTACTTAAATCCAATTGCTGTAGAGCCCTGTGGACCTCAGCTACATCGAAAGGAATCAGATCAAATCCAGGAACCATAGCATTTATAGGTGGTGATTGAGGGCAAACCCCTAACACATTCGATTGATGTGGATGTGAGGACTCAAATAGAGATCCTGAAGAAACAAAGTGCTCATTAAAATAATTAAGAATGGCTGGTTTGTCAGCTAAAATATGTGCATCTTTTACTATGCAAGCAGGTAATTCGTCTTTGGTTTCATCCCCGAATGAAGATTTGACTACTTTCCAAAATTTCTTAGGATCATTCAGGTTACGGGTAGTTAAATGTTGAAATGATGTTTTTCGATTTTTCAGGTCAAATAGTTCAAAGTTTAACTAATGAACCCTCTGGTTTCTCAGGCCTCAGTCAACTGGCAGCATATTTCATATTGAAATAAATATTGATATTAATTACTATGGGGAATAAAAGTATGGATCATATTTTGTTTTGCATTTATCATGGCCCTACCTGAAAGTCAGTTTGTACGGAATAATAAGGAAAATAAAAGATAAACCACTAGTTCTGGTGTCATCTTCTCCATCTAGTGTTCTCATCAAATGAATTAAAAACATGGTCACACTAACCAGATATTAATGCAATAAACAAAGTCTGGTTATATTCTATATTTTTCATCACAGTTTTATTATTTATTATTATTGATTTATTTCTGGTCATTCAAAGTAAACATAGTGCAGGAAAGGACTTCTGATGGCCTCATAAAGTAGGAGGCTGCTGATTAACAGAGCCAACAACCAGCCGGGTAATTAGAACACAGAAAGAGAATATCAAGAAAGAAAAAAACAGTGAACACTGTGGTTGAAATACAAAAACAGAGATGACTAACTTGTAGCCGAGGGTTATTGTTCTGAAATGAAATGCTTACAGGAGGCTAAATGATGGGAACATTTGTTACTGAATGAACCCTGAAGATCTCGTGTGGCTGTGGATGATTACAGCTAATGTGTTGAGTTTGTGTTCCTCTGAGTCAGAGGACGCTGCTCCAGCAGAGGTCAGCACACACTCAGCAAACACTGCCTCCCTCATTAGCTCTGTCTCCAGACACACAACAGGAAGAAACACTGTTTCCTCCTATTTGAGGAAAATTAACACCAACAGCCTAACAGTGTGGCAAAACACCCCACTTTGATTCAAATAATGACAAACAATGAAAGCAAAACTTTCATATCTCACTTACACAACCATTGACTCTAAAACCATGGCCCCTGGTCAGTACTTTGTATTTTGTGGGGTTACACAGCAGCTACTAAATCGATTTGGATACACATTCATGAAACAAGACCTCTCATCTTTTTCTTGTTCCATCATAATGAAGATTGTTCATATATTCAGAATTTACATTAGTACTCTATAAGCTGATGACAGAGACAATCACATAGCAGCTGATGATGATGCTGCCATGCAGCAGGAAACATTTCCAGGCCTTGAGGCTTCCTTTCGCAGGCACACTTTGTTGACTCATTTTGTTTATGAGATCACAAGGGACAGATCCCGTGAGGTGGTGCCTCGCTCACTACTGGTCTGGGCTGTCCCACAACCCCAGCCCATCTGACCACCCGGTGGTGATCAGCTGAAAGTTCTGCTCCTCTCTGCACTTGAGTGTTCAGGACACAAGGATGCAGGACTGATGATATAACCAAAGTAAGATAGAAAATAAGATAGGTGGCATTTGTTATGGCTAATCCATGACTAGCACAGCGGCCCAACAACAAAACACCGTTCAGGTTTAGAACATGCAGACCTTTATTACCAGTCACCTCCAGGTTCCTCCATCATTGCTCACATGAGCTTTGAAGTCCCACAGCAGAGCTATTGAGTCCCAGATGGAACCATGTTCAGGACCAAGAATATTTTGAGTTTTTTCTACTGTCATAAGTCAATTACTCGGCCAGTGGAGAGACAGAAAATTCAAACACATTTAAAGTAAACAACAACTCGTTTTTTAAAGTTATATTTGGGGGCTTTTTCAGCCTTTATAATTTTTTGGGACAACTGAGGAGGACACTGGAAAGAGGGGGGAGAGCGGGGGGAGAACGTGCGGCAAAGGGCCACAGGTGGGAATCGAGCCCACGGCCACCGCCAGAGGACTGCAGCCTCAGTATGGTGCGCACACTCTACAGACGAAGCTAAATGTGCCCCAACAACTAGTTGTTTTTTTAATCATTTTGGAAGTATTGTGTATTTGTAGAGTTTGTACCATGTTTCTGTTGTACTGCGTGTTATAGTGTGTTTGTATTCGTGTGTTTTGTTCTCACTCACCTATCCAGGGACTACAGATGGAAATGAGCTACTACAGTAGCTAAATCTGGTGCAAAGCATCTGTTCTCGTCTTTGAGACTAATGTTTATGTGCATTGTCCCTGATATTAATACATTTATTTATTTTTGCATTTTTAACAATAATATCTCTTACTTTTGTCACACAGACATCACTCAGTTATACATGCTACTGTACTGAATGCAGTTTTATTCAGTCCGCCAACCATCAGTTTTGCAGTTGTCTAGTTTATGTAAGACTAGTCAGTTACCTTTTTAATATCAATGTTAGCTTTGGATTTATTTATTTTTTCTAAAGCCAAGCCGTGTTTGTACACATGTGTGGTTTTGGTCAACTTGTGATATTGTAGATCAGTGATCATGTAAAAATGTTATATCTTTGGGACCTTTGGGTTTCATATGATGACTGTGTAGTCACAACATCCAGATCTTATTTAACATCTCTGCTGTAGTCAAATGTTAAGTCAAAGGACAACAAATCCCACAAAATACAAAGGTCCACAATATGATAGACTCTCAATACTTTCTGATTTCCCTTCCCTGGTGAAGTGAATAACATTGATGATCCCGTTACCATGGCGCCTGTCAGTGGGTGAAATATATCAGGCAGCAAATTGACATTTTGTCTTCAAAGGTTATGTATTGGAAACAGGAAAAGTGGAAAGCCTGAGTATCTGAGAAACTTTGACGAGGGCTAAGTTGATGCCTTGACGACTGGATCAGAGCATCTCCAAAACATCGGGTCTTGTTGGGTGTTCCTGGTCTGCAGTGGTTAGTACCCACCAAAAGTGGTCTAAGGAAGGACAACTGGTGAACCGGCAACAGGGTCATGGGTGCCAAGACTCATTGAATTGAGGAGGGAGTGAAGGCTTAGTCTGATCCCACAGAAGAGCTACTGTGGCACAAACTGCTGAAACAGTTAATGCTGGTTCTGATAGAAAGCCGTCAGAACACAGTTTTGCTGCATATGGGGCTTCGTAGCCACAGACTGGTCAAAGACTCTATGCTGAACCCTGTCCACCACCTGAAGAGCGCTTACAATGGACACGTGAGCATCAGAACTGGACCACAGAGCAATGGAATGGAATGGTTTGAAGAGGTTCACGGCGTTGACTTGGCCTCCAAATTCCCCAGATCTCAATCTAACCGGCATCTGTGGGATGTGCTGGACAAACAGGTCCGATCCATGGGGGACCCCCCTCGCAACTTAGAGGACTTAAAGGATCTGCTGCTACCGTCAGATACCAAATGCCAGACACCAAACAGGCAACAGGGAACCTACACAATATTAGGCAGGTGGTAATAAAGTTATGCCTGATCGTTGTAGACTTTCATTAAAACAAATTTAAATTATTTTCTAAGATAGCTGGCATCAAAGTTTTAGCAATTGTTATTCAAATAGGAGGAAATAGTCCAACTATTTACAATTACAGATGAATCTCCACTTGGTGCTCTAATGAGTACTTGTGGCAGTAGGATGGTGTTTGTGGGATTGAATCAAAATAAACTACAGTGTGTGTTGATGGTGATGAGGGAACATGTGGCTCATAAAGGAGCTGTGTGCCACAGAGGAAGAAGATATATCACACAGTACTTGTTAAAAGACACAAAGATAAATATCCTGGTGCTTCAATATGTGATGTCATGTGAAAAGCCTCCACAGCAGTGAGGAGCATATGAAAGAGAGTGGTTGGAGGGTAAAAACATCTCTCTTCATCCCTTCATCTCTCCGTCTCTCTGTTGGCTGGCTGTGATGAATACATAATACAGGCTTTCCTCTCTCAGCATGTTAATGCTGTCTAGCTTCCCGCCCTGCCTCTCACCCCCCCCCCCTCTCCCTTCTCCCTTCTCCCTTCCATCTCCACTCTCCTCCCATAAATTCATCTGTCCTCTCCTGCCTCTGCTCCACTCCTAACCCCTCCACTCTCCCTGCCTCATTGACAGGCTGTGTGTGTGTGTGTGTGTGTGTGTGTGTGTGTGTGTGTGTGTGTGTGTGTGTGTGTGTTTGTGTGTGTGTGTGTGTGTTTGTGTGTGTGTGTGTGTGTGTGTGAGCGACAAACATACATATAGACAAAAGGAATGAGGGGAGGGCGGGAGAGAGAGAGAGTGTGTGTGCATGTGTGCGTTTGACATTCCACCAGCATCCATCCAACCTCATCTCATCCCCTCTGTCTTCTGGGAAGTCATCTTCATCTCTCTCACAGATGCCAGTCAGTCTACATCTCTTATTAGGCTCACAGCAGAAGGCAGGCAGTAAACAAAAGAACCAACATCATGAGACCAAAATGATGAGTTTGACTGTCAGTTTGAAAACTATGGTGTTGCTGTGTTGTAGACCACCCTATCTGTTCACCCTACTCTTCAAACACATTCAGGGTCATTTCACAGGGGCAGTGTGTGTTTTTTAAACCAGGTACAGACCAAAAACCTGTTCCCATTTCAGTTTCCCTCAGACTGTGGTGCAGGCTGTACTCCCACTAAAACATGATTCTGGGTGGTATATCATGACCTCATCATCAGGGTTTGTTTTTCATTTTCCCACATTTCTCTCTATTTTATAGCCTTTCATACATTCTTATTTTACGAAAAACGTTTTTGCTTTATTGTTGAACACAACTACATTCTGCTCAACATCTACAGACACTGCAAGTCATGTGTACAACTAAACATCTGGAGCCTTAGGGCTGTTCAGCATGTTGGAGTCACAAATGATGTGCTATAGATGGTGAAATAATTTCATGACACAGTCTGTCTGTTCAGTATATTTACTCTGATCAGGCTGGCCTGTCTCTGGCTGACAAACCAAGGTTGAAGACATGTTGTACTCTGCTATAGAATCAACAGACCGACAAAGCTGGCTTCATTTTGCTCAACATGTGGGGAGAAAAGCCACAACATAACTCATATAGAGTGCATTCCCCATAGATTAAACACATATGAAGCTTATATTCATAATGAAAGAACCTGGGCTTTATGTACTCAGGAAGGAAATCTAGATTTGTGGATGGCACAACTACAACAAGTGAACAATTGTTGATATTTATTTTGTTCACCTCTAATTCTCCTTGATGCACATCAAGCTGCAAAACAATCTGGTGCTTAAGACATCATCTGTCTCCTGAAACCTCCCTGCATCGCCTTGCTAGATTTCCTTCACAACTTGGCGTCAATAAGAGGATCCCAGTACAACAGAGTCAGTGGAAATTTACAGCTTATCTTTGTTTTTGCTTTTCCATGACTGTGATTGCTGGGATTTTAAGGAAAGCAGGGAAGGTGTTCCAGGAGATGAAGAACTCTTACTCTCGTCATGTGGTCATGACCTGTATGGTGCATCTATGTCTATTTGGAAAGGAGGCGTAGTTGTGTTTGAATGACCTCAGAGGCCGAGGCACCATGTTACAGATTGCACTAAAATAAATCAATACATCCAAATGAAAGTTAAAAAGCTACAGCAGAAAGTAGGAGAAATACTTAGGGAAAGATGCAAAGTACAAAAAAAAGTATCAATAATTAAACCTGGTATTTTAGCTGATATTGTAGTAAAGCAGATTACAGAGAAAGTTGTCTCACTGTAAAGTAAATGTCAACAACAACAACTGTGTTGTCCACAAATGTAGTTGTGCATTCTTGTTTTGTGCTTGTTTACTCCAAGAGCAGTGGAGTCTATTTTGTTCATATATTTGTGTTGTCTGCCTTGGTAATGTTTCATTCTGTTGTTAAACTGTAATCTATGATAAAAACAAATCATCAATAACTTGTTGATTATATTTTGTATTGACAATCTGAATCAACAAAGTAATTAGACTGAATAAAATGTAGTAGATTAAAGCTACAATTCAAAGTCGGCTCATTCCTAAATGATTAAATGTAAGAAATGGTTTATTTTTGTTAATGAAATGAAGATTCAAGATCAATCTTAAAAAGTGCCATAAGATCTTAGCAGAATTATGCAAACCAAAGTTGCACATGAGAATTATTTCATACACTAAAGTAAATTCAAATCATTCAACCCACATTCTCATCATGGTTATCCCATCTAGAAATCCCATGAATACCAGTGACAGATGTCAGTATCTTTTCTGTGTGCCTGCCACAAAACGTTCTCTAATTCACCTAAGTTAAAGTATTGGTTGACAGGGTAGACGTTCTTTCTACAACTGGTTAATGTGTAAAAGGTGAAACTCCACCGATTGAACCTGTAGGCAAAGACAGTTTAAGCTTATATATCTTGGGCCACAGATAGCGCAGTGGTTTAAGCACGCGTCCCATGTGCAGAGGCTCGATTCCCACTCATGGCCCTTTGCCGCATGTCTACCCCTCACTCGTTCTCCCAATTTCCTGTTGCACATCTTCAGCTGTCCTGTCTAATTAAGGCAAAAACGGCCCAAAGAAAGCAGCTTATATATCATACTATGCTGTGAAATCGGACCGCTGCTGGCTTCTTCTTTTATTCTGTGCATCTCACACTAAACTGTTAGATAAAACCTAGGCAACCTGAGTAAACACAAAATACAAGTCTTTAATTACATTTTTATTAAATCAAAAAATCATTAATTGAATTTTGTTTGTACTCAGGTTGCCTTTGGTTTATGTAAAAATTTTGTTTGAAGATCCAACACAATTTTGCTTTAGATATACATAAAAAAGAAGAAATCCAGAACAGGTCCTAAACTTTTTCCTAGCACAGCACATCTCATTCTACAGAGTCATTGTTTAGTTTTCTAATTATTCCGTGAGGTCTCAGTAAAGGATGTAGAGAGATATGTGTTGGGTGCGATGATTTATTTGGAGCAGACGCCGATAGAAGTTGACCCAGCACACATGCTGGAAGGGCAACCAGCTAACAACCCAGCTCGCCCTCGAGTGATGTCCTGTCCCAGACAACTCTGAAGGATTCCCGTCTACTTTCAGAGTTAAACTTTATGTTATGAACCAGATCAATTTCTTTTTGTACATTGGGGCGATGCCAGTTAAATGTAGTGTAATAGACTGCATAGACTGCATTACTCAAAGGTGAAACTACACAAACATTTTCCTGATCTCTCAGCCTTGTGCAATAAATGCAAAAGTGTGGAGGGCACACTAGCTCACCACTTTTGGTTTTGTCCAAAGCTCCATAACGTCTGGTGTCTATTGTTTCAATGGTATTCTAATGTCTTTAAGGTCACTTTAACTCCTGACCCCGGGCATTCCTCAACAGTGGAAATGCTTAGACCATAACGCTCGCACAGTCCTGGCTTATGGCATGGTTATTGCCAAGAGATGTATTCTAAAACTGTGGAAATCGGACTCAGCTCCTCAATTTGACTGGTGGTTGAATGAATTGAATTGTTCTACATGTAGATAGGCTGAGATATGAACTGTCTGGCAATCCACGCCCGTTCCTTAGCACATGGAACCTGGTGCTATAATATATTAAGAACAAATAGATCTGTCTCCTCTGTTTCACACACTCTTGTACCAGCCCCAAAGCTAGCAGTGAAGGTGTTGAAATACTGCTGTGAATATTTCTATCTCTTCAAAAAAAAGATTTTTATGTATTGATTATTTTTTATATATATATATTACTTATTTTCTCTCTAGACTTTGTACACTGACATAAGTATGTGATGCTCCGAATGTCTTTATTATTATTTATTTATTTATTTTTTGTATTGCAAAACCACCATAAATAAAATGTTCACCAATATCTTTCAGGCCGTCCACATCCCTCATTTCAACCCTAAGCTGACAGACTGCTCTCACCATTCCACCACAACGGCATATTAAAATATCATAGCTTTATAACTACCTTAGTATCTTCGAAAAAATGCTTTTATTTTTATGTTGATCTACTTCTCATGTTATTTTTTCTTATAAAACGATATTTTCTCCTAATGGTAAATAGCGAATTTCATGTATACTTATTTTCAGAAAAAGATTGATGCTTAAAGGATATCCTAAACAATGGAAAGACTATGATTCGGTGATTTCTCATCTATGATGACACTCTGTTATGACTGGAGAGGGGAGGCAGTGTTAAAAGGTTGCACTGCTTCAAAATGCAGCTGTCAGATTTCTAGCAATTTCACAGTTGACCACCATAGCATACTGATAATTCCTAAATCTAAGATAAAGATAGATGACTAGGATTTTGACATAAGAGACCAGAGATAATCTGTCCAATGACAGAAGGCTCTTGACCTGTCTGTTCACAATTTATCAATGTGTAGATAACACAATAAAAGCTTTCACAATTTATGCATGTGTCTGGGTGTGTGTGTGTGTTTCTGTGTGCTTGTGTATACCAGCTTCATCTGCAGCCTCAATGGTCTTTGATCTCCTGGCAGCGGGGTTGGCTGAATGGGAGCTGTACTGGTTTCCTCCTCTGTCATCTTGCTGGTTTATCTGTGTGAGGTCTTGCATACTCAGGCTACGCAGCTTCTCTGTGATGGCACCCTGACCCTGTTGCAAAAACACACACACACACATCAATATTACATCATCAATGAATAGCTCTCTCAAGGACAAAATCCAACAAACTGATGAAGTGACTGATGACCACAATCTACAGTCTAGCTGGGTAAATAAGGCTGTTTAACATGAGGTTTTTCTGTTGCAGACAGAAAAAATCCATTTACATCCATTTATGTCCCAAAAAGTTGGGACGCTGTGTAAAATGTAAATAAAAACAGTATTATGCCATGATTTTCAAATAACTGAAACCTCATATGTAATTAAAGATAGCACAAAGACAACATTTCAAATGTTGAAACATAAAAATGTAATTGTTTTTAAAAATGATATCCTCATTTAGAATTTGATGCCAGCAACATGTTTCCATAAAGTTGGACAGGGTCATGTTTACCACTGTGTTGCATCACCTCTTCTTTTAACAACACTCTGTCAGCGTGACAATGACTTCATTCTTAAACTTTTTTTCTTGTAATATTGCAGAATGATTTTTTTCTTTCTGGCCATGGTACTGGAGGAGCTAATGCTCTGCTGCAACGGTTTCTATATTACTTGGGAAATGCTTGGGTTCAGTGTCATAAAAATAAGCAGTTCGACCTCATTGCATAACCATGTATCAGTAGAGTCAATAATAGAAGTAGTTTGACCTCTTTGTTAGTTTACCTCAGGTGAGTAGGTTGGCATACGTTCCAAAATCAATTATCTGAATCTTGCACCGACGATGCCCAGGTCCATATCAGTCCATTATCTTACAAGTGACCTGACCAGAGGTCATTTAGTTGATGAGGCAAATGAATGAACCTTACTTAAAACTCAGTCTCTTACAGTCTGCTCCAGCTACCACCAATGACGATTCATTTAAGGGGTTGGATTCCTTAAAAAAAAGTGAGCTTTTTGAACCAGCTGCTTCTTGCCACACAACATTTTATACAGCATAACTGCAAAAACAAGTGACATAGCATGACACAAAATGCAACAACTGTTGGACTGCATTAATGTAGTAAGGAAGATGTACTGCTAACTGTGATTTCATCTCTTAGTTGGCAGTTTTATTGGGTCTGCTACACAGACGAATACAAGTTTTCAAATACGCTCATCAATCAGAGACATGCAGTAGAGACAGAGGTCTGTCCAGGGCTTCTAAAACCGATGCATGGTTGTCAAACAGATGACCCACATTACAAAATGACATGAAAATCACCATATTCCAATATGCCTAAAAATGTAACATTAAATAAATGTAAAAAAAGAGGGTTTTCTACAAAGTGTGTGAAATTTCATTGAATTGAATTGAATCCAGTAGTTTTTGAGGAGATGAAGACAGACCATATCCCTTTACAGACAGACAGACGAGATATAATAGATATATCTATATCTATATATATATATAGATATATATATAGATATATATATATATCTATCTATATATATAGATATAGATATATATATATATATAGATATAGATATATATAGATATATATATATCTATATCTATATCTATATATATATACACACACACTACCAGTCAATAGTTTGGACACAGTTTCCCATCCACTTGAATGAGAAACTGTGTCCAAATTTTTGACTGGTTGTGTGTGTGTGTGTGTGTGTGTGTGTGTGTGTGTATATATATACCCTTTCTGGGGGCATAAAAGGTGATATGGGTACTACTCAAACTAGAGTCAACATGTTAGTTTTTACCTGATCTCTAATGTTAAAGTTATTTTAGATAGAACCAAATCAGCAATCATGTCCCTGTAAGTCTGACTGGATTGGGCCTAAAATTACATTGCTATCTAAAATATACATCAAAAAATATACCTAATCTGCAAATAGGTTCCATTAAAATATATACCTATATGAACACTGATGCACAGAAAGTGGCCATTAGGGGTATTACTGACAAGAAAGCAAAAACTACGATGAGGATGTCATCAGCATGGAGGGACTTCACAAGATGAGCCACAGCAACCAGACAGAAAAGAAGCTAAATGGAGATGTTTTTGATTAAACAAATCAAAATGAAAAAATATGTCAACAGTTAGGAATATAAATGAAAGAAATTAGTTTGTAAATATTTAGTTACATTTATTTGCAAATAATGTTTCAACATGAAGTAAGAACAAGAAGGAAATAAACTCCAATACTCATTTTCAGTTACTAAGACTAGTGAAAGAAGACAAATTAAAATCTAGTAATGGGGAACATGTTGTAATGAAAGATTAATGCTGGTAAGAAATGGAACGGGAACATTGTGTACATGCTGCTTAAACTGACTGGTTTTTACCTCGCAGAGTAGCCTGCTGAAGCACAGAAACCTTGAAGAAAGAAGGATGTTGGTAAAGAGACAAAGACAAGAGGGTTAGTTAGTAAGCAAGTTGGGACTGAGCCATACTTCACCTGGACCAAAAAAAAAAAGAACCTTTCAATGTGGTTTTTAATCTTTCTTAAAGGAACAGTTGATCAAATAATGAAAATTGATTACCTACTCACTCCCATGTTGATGGAAAGTTGGTTTAAGTTTCTTAGTCAACAAAAAATGCCAGTGGTTTCACAGCAAAACGTGGTTGCAGCATTCTCTTAGACCAGTGTTTCTTTTTCAGTCACAGAACCCTTTCACTCTGCATCTCTCTAATGGTCAACACTTACATTCAGATATTGCACATGCAACACACTGTTTACTGAGAGGGGGGGTAATTGTGACTTACTATCAATTGGAAAACTGAACCTGGGATGATCTGCACTTTCATTATGAATAAATTTATATTTACATTAATAATCCAAGTCTCCAGACGCCCCAGCATCCCAAACTGATTTGAACAAGGTGTAACTTACACCTTTGCAAGAAGAATTCTTCATTGTAGCTTCTAGAGTAAAAGTGTTAACACACACCCCGTCTTGAGGAGGGTGAACGAGCTTGATGCGTATACATATAACTTCTAATCTCTGCGTAACTCAGTGATTATATGCTTCCTGGATGTTTGGTCACACACAACAGAGAGAGCTCTGCTGCAGTGCCTCTGTTTGATGTAACGTTATATTTCTGTTTCTTATATGAGGATTGAAGTAAGCAGATACTGTGAGTTCTCGTTGATCTCATGACATGTATGCTCATTGAGCTAGTGCACCCAGTTTAGACGGGGTGCATGCTAACACTTTAAGCTATGCAACTACAATGAAGGCTTTATCTTAGAAGAAGGCGTGTATATTGTTCAAACCAATTTGGGATCTCAAGGCTTCTGCCTGTTTGGATTACGCCGTACAGTCATTTTCTGTTTGTTTTATTATGTCTATCTTCTATAGTTGTTCAGAGAATGTAGCAACGCTGTTTTGCTGTGTTTTGTGGACTAAAAAGCATCACGACTTGACATGACCATCGACATAGGAGTGTATAGGTTATGACTGAATTTTCATTTTTTGGTAATCTGTCCCTTAAAATCAGTGTACATAGTGGTTGCATACTTTGAGCAAATGTCAGCATAAGTGGTAGTTTTCCCACTGGCTCTCAGTATAAACTGTTGGCTCCATATTGAGCATTAGGCTGAAAATGTTCCATCATTGAAGCTTTCATTGAAGTGAATTCAAAACAAAGATCACTATTTGGGTTGCAGTAGCTCTTCATAGAGCTTTCCTATGGCTTACACAAGGGGAGCATTACTGTGAGGAAAAACGGCTCACTAGTATGGTCTGGTTGGTATAGCGGTGCACCAATGATGCAGTAAGAGTCTGAGACAGAGATGTAATGAAAACTAAGAGTTTTAACTTATTCAAACGACAGATGGATTTTAGGCCATGGCTGACAATTTGCAAGTACTGTTCATTATTACCATGACTTCTTGTGAGGTCAACCCTTACCACATGGATTTTTGTGGATGTGTGAACATGGGGTGGTGGTATATGATAAGTTTATGGCATTGTATCACATTTGTAATATGCCGCAAATATGTTCTATTGTTTAAGATTGGCCTAAAAAGGTAATTCTGGTTGTTTTCTGCTACTGTATAACTTCTGCTTATGTAAGACATTCTAATCTTAATTTATTTCTAATGTCTAATTTATTTATTTTAGTTTTATTTAATTTATTTTAGGTTAATGTAACTTGGTTGTCGTATGTTGCTGTTGCTTTCATAAAATACATATTTTTACATTTCCTGTTAAGAAAAAAATGGACATAACATTTTAATAAAAGAAAGCATCAATGTTGGGATAAGGATATTTCTTTTCTTTTTGGAGAGACTAAAAAAAAAAAAACTCAAGTTTTGCAAGTCTCTGTTCTCTTGAATACATGAAGGAAGGCCTTTCAAAAAAGTACCTGGGCTACATACTATGTATATACGACATCTTTTTTTAACCATGGCCTTGTTTTTGGAAAAAGGTCGAGTAAAAAGAGGGACTTTTCAAACATCATCCCAAATTGGCTTTGGGTCTGTCAAATGGGTAAATGTACCACAGTACCACATAGGCAATAGAAATAACAGGAATACTGAAAAGTTAAGAAAAAAAAAAGAGACATGAGATTGAAATGTTAGAGAGTGAATCAGTGATCAGCCTGTTTAATGCAAGCAGAGACAAGAGGGTCTCACACTGGTGTCACTACAAGGACATAATGGCATTACAGGTGCATCCAAAAATGTCCTCATTTGTTCATTCAGTCACACTTTTGACATTGATCCATCTCATCCACATCATCCATAATTCAATAAACCTCACATCATTCTCTTTTGTGTTTTTATTATATGAAACTCAATGTTCTTTTTTTGTGTCAAAAGCACAGTACACTGTGGTGACACTGAAGTCCACCATTAACTAATTGAACTGCAGAGGAACCAATTATTAAAGGAGAGAGCTGGAACACTTTGTTAGGGAGCCAGAGGACATTACATAAAGAGAATAAATGTCATTTCCTGTCTTGTGGCATTTATGAGGGTTAGTTTTTCCTGAGGCTTCCTAACAGCTTTTGGTTACTCAAAGAGTAACTTTACATTCACATTGGTATCGCATTTATGATGTCTGCCCAATATTGAAAAACATGACATTATATATTGTCGATATTTCTTTCTGCAATATATATTGTTAAAAGAAAAAATAGAGGAAGTTTCATTTTGAGTAATTCAAACGTCTATATTCTTATAACAAAACAAATTTACCCTCCTACTTCTAGTTGGTTCAGTCCTCTGCCACATCTCCACTTTCAGGTTCACATATGTGACTCTGACACTAGCATGGACCAGTGGAGAGAACAGGTGGAGAGGATATTTGGGAAAAACATCTTCATGAATCTACTTATGGACTTGTGCATCACAGTTGTGTTATTTACATGTAATCCACCATTTATGCTTAATGTACTTGATGACAGATGATCAGTCATGGAAAATGAGAACTTAAAGTTTTACTTTTTGCATTAAACAAGTTGGAAGTTTGCCTTTCTTGACAGTGTCAATGAGACTTTTGCACATGGGCACATGCAATGCAATGCTGAAATGATGTGTTTTGCAGGCGCATCGTTCATGTATGTGCACATGAACACAACATATTCTGGTTTCAGAAACCTGGATTTGATGTAACAGTTCTGGTTTTGAGAAACTGGAAAATGCAGAATACTGAGGGCTGTACTACACTGAATTAACACGGGGTCATCAAAGAAACTACAGAATGACAAACTCTGATTGTCTAAATCAGTTTAAAACAGTACAACAATGGTGATGGTGATTTGAAACATGATTGAGATGTATGGTATGGTACAATGGTGTATTAGGGCAGTTAGGGCAAACATACAAGGTTCAAAGAAAAGAAAAACTCTTTCACATTTCACAATTTCTGAGAACACTGGAAAATTGTTTCATTTCTTTGATAAAAGAATGACATCGTTTCACTTTAAAAAGCTGGGTCAAAATCATCACCACTTGCAGAGTGTACAATGGCTGCAGTGGATCATTATCATCATTAAAGAGATAATCCAGTGAATTGGTCTTATTCAGATTAACAATGTATTAATATTAATATTTTTAATATTAACAATACATATTTAAATTAATTAATGTAAATTTGTGATGTTTATATCATAATTTTAATATAATTTTAATATCCTTTTCGATACTGTTGTATGTAAACATCAAATCCATGTCTGATGGAGTCCAAAGCCTCTAAAGCCCTCCCTCGCAAAGGAGGCTGCTGTGCTTGACCGAGTCAGAGCATGCAGGGAAGAGGGAGGCGGCCTGCAGCATGCGCACAAGAGTGATTGACACTCTGTCAGACACTCCTCCTGGCTCTGATTGGTGGTTTAGATTCAGGTGCTGTGGATTCTTGCAGATGGTATTAGGAGCAGTAGTGGGGCTCTACTGTGTCCCAAATCGCATACTTCTGTCAGTTTACTCAAATGTAGAATACTGCATTTGAGTAAACTTACTTGCGTAGTGTGTGAATTTCAACAGAGTAGCGTTGTCTCAAATCGGATACTGCGATCGGTGTACTAACCGGAAATGACAGCCGCAACATTTGACCGCCAACATGTCACTGTCAGAAATGTCATTTGACTAAAATGAACAGTTCAAAACGTCCCCCCCCCCCCCCCCATTCCATGACAAATGGTGCTTCGTTCATACTATTATTTACATGTTGCTGTTGTTCTCCGCCATAGCCATTGTTTCACGGCCGACAAATTAAAATCAGTTTCACATCTTGATAGACATTCAATTTTGTTCAACATATATTAATAAAAGTGACTCAACATCAGCTACAAACAAATGTATGCTAGACGGCTCCTGCTGTGACTTGACTGTCGTAACAGACTCCTACTGCCTGGGATTACCTCAGTGCAGCTAAACCTGAGACAGGAGATCAGCAGGGATTATCTGATACACTAAGGTATTCATGCAATGCTGATGAAACCAGTCCCAACCCCCCACCCCCTCTCTGTCTCACACACTTAATTTATCCTGACTGCAGTGAGGGGCAGCTGAGGGACATCATGCTTTGCAGACAGTAAATATGTTTGCATTTTATTCAGCACTGGCTTTAGATTTTATGAAACTTTACTGCATTCATTTACACATGTATGTTCTTAGCACACAGGTTGAATTCTGTTAATAAAACAGGGAGAGCTCACTGTTGTATCCAAAGGTATATATGAAAGAAAACACCTTTCATAGAGTTTACCCGCCTCAGTGAAGTCAACAATATTATGGACAGGGTACAAAGAAGCAATCACTTACACAACATTGTGAATGTTTGTTAAATAAAAGAAAAGCATACTAAGTACTATATAAGTACTGTGCTATATGACAATATCTGGTATTGACAACAGATGAACTTTCTATCTACTATCATTTCATATTATGCTCTATTATTTTTCCTTGTTATACATTATAATTCCTTGTTCCACAAGTCACACTCTTTATAGCAATAATGTGGCAAACAAAACAAAACGAGAGACAGGAAGCAGCTCTTAGTGATGACAATCAACACAAAACTAAACACGTGCTGGATGTGGTGTGATTTCTCTAGTGTAATGTAGGCTTATTTAAGCCTTTGTTTTATAAAAGCTAAAACATGTTGGTTTCCATCATTCTGATGTGACTATATCAACTTATTAAAAATTCTGTTGAAGAGAGTCAACTGAGTTACTCTCTCCCTGATATGTGCAAGCAAAAGAGAAACAAGCACATTACTATAGTTTAGACTACACACTAAGTGCCCCCCCACAGTTCCACTGTCATTCTGTGGGAAACACTCAACTAACCTTTTTTACCCCTACATAACGATTGTGTTTTTTATTTACCTTTTAATATTCTATACATTAACATTTCATATTTTCTATTTAGAAGAAGGCATTTCTATTTGTTCATTTTATATATAATAAAATGCACTTTATTGTCATATGAATCATTATTCGGACATGAAATTACCTATATCAGGACATGAGATCCAATCCTATTAAGTAAAATGATGACAGTATATTGATCCTGAAAATCACACATTTAAAGAAGTACCTTTAAACCTTAATATCAAAGAGAATAAACAAAATGAAACATTACATGTTCGTATAAGCCACAAACACTTGCCTTGACAGCTGCAGTGACAGCAGCAGTGGCTGCAAAGTTCAGTCCCTGTTTGCCAAAGTTGACCATGGTCTCATAGCTCCTCTCTTTGGCCTGCACAATATAATCATCGATTTCCTGAAGGGAGACATTAATAAAGCTTTTTTAGTAGACAGTTTAACTGTAAAATATATTGGCTCTATAATATCCTCAACAACATACAGTCCATATATACCAGTGTTTCCCCTACCATTGCACAGGCCTGGTGGACTGGGCCAACCAGACCCCCCCCACCAGGCCAACAACAAGCCAAAATATATTTTTATATGTCGAATAACATCTTATAATCATTCATTTGAAAATAATCGTTTGCGTTTGGGAGCCTCTGTGAGGCCAACTAGTAAACAAACCTCAGACTATTTGAATGAATGCTGCAGTGAGATGTAATGATGGACTAGACTGGAGAAATACTGGCTTTAATCTTCATCAATTCTTCTCCCAGGATTCTCAAAGACATAGTAAGTTTATGATATTTAATATTTTCTCATGTAACTGCAATGCTGGTGTAATTTGACTCTTGTTTTCACTGTCAACTGGTGGTGCAACAGGCCACGGTTGATCTGTGTTCGGATCGCACTCCAGGGATCGGCCGCATGGATTTTTGAGGAGGCCGTTAGTGGTGGAGACACAGGCAAGACGTTTGGCAACACCATCAAAGAGGAAGTGGCTTCCTACAGCATTAAAATACCCTCATGTTGCCATGCAGGCAAGGTGTTCCTAGTGAGACCGTATTCTACACAGCAGAGGACACAGTGACTGCAGAGAGGTCTACCCTCTCAAATTATAAGCTCCGGTCTATTTTGCTTTATTTCTTTTTTTAATGGTGAAATCTGACCTCAGGAACAGGCTGCAAGGAGAGCACTTGTCAGCTTGTATGAAAATCTCAATAAATGGACCTCCTGTGGATAAATTGCCATAGCAGTAAATCTCCATCCCATGATGACATGGTGAAATTTTTCTCCATGTCCAGTAAGATCAAGTGCAGCAATAAGTCTTTCACACTGTGTTCATGATGGGCTCATTGTGTAGTTTGCACAACTGAGTAGTTTTAACGGTCATGTGACTGTATTATACTTGTATAATTTGATATAATATTTCCTATGGAATTGATGTTTTTATTTATTCATTTATTTTTCAGAAAAAGTTTTCCAAGTAACCTTAATTAAGCAAATAATGTAGTGTTTTACATGAAGATTAATAAGCAAAAAATTGGTGCGCGCACATAACAATAACAATAACAATAATAATAATAATAATAGCTTGGATTTATATAGCGCTTTTCACGAGATCCAAGGATGCTTTACATAGTTGGATAAGAAAAAATACAAAGCTGAAGGGGAGACGAACAAGTGGAGTTTGAGAGGTTTTTGAACATGTCCAGTGATGAAGCATTTCATATAGCAGCAGGGAGAGAGTTCCAGAGGGTAGGGGCTGAGACTGAAGGCTCTGTCTCCAAAGGTACAGAGTCTGGTGTGGGGAATGGTGAGCAGGCCTGTGTCTGAGGAGCGGAGGTTCCGGGAGGGGGTGTGTGGGTGAAGGAGGTCAGATAGGTACTGGGGAGCAAGGGCATGGAGGGACTTGTAGGTGAGAGGGAGGATTTTGTAGTTAATACAGAACTTAATTGGAAGCCAGTGAAGGTGCATGAGGGTTGGGATGATGTGCTGCCAGGGCTTAGTCCAGGTGAGAACCCTAGCGGCTGAACTTTGGACATACTGGAGCCTGTCCAGGGCTTTGCTGGGTACCCTGGACAGGACTCCATTCCAGTAGTCCAAACAGGAGGTTATGAAGGCATGAACGAGTGTTTCTGCCACGGAGTCAGAGAGTGATGGCCGGAGTCTGGAGACATTTTTAAGATGAAAGAAATAGTCTCTATCAGCTCTTGCCACTGGGCCTAAAAGGATTTCTAGGGGAAACACTGTATACAGAAGCAGATATGGACAGACTGATGATCTTACCTTCTCTCTGGAGGACAGCAGAGGGTGCAAACACTTCCTGTAAATAAGACTTGCTCCTCTAGTGTAGGGAGAAAGCAACCAGATCACAATGGCTATCTTCAGCTCGTAGTACAGAGGAAACCTGGATATGACCAAACACAACGAGAGGTATTTCAAAATGTTAAAAAAAACATTCTCGTCATCATCATCATTATTATCATTATTATTGTGTTGTTGTTATTTTTATTATTTACAATTACTTGAAAGAATGAAAATGACCCAATGAACCATTTTATTAGAGTGGAATGATGAACCTATGTTTTAAGTGGAGGTATGCGTAAATAGTCTCCCTTTTGAAAATAAATGAAATAAATTAAAAAAACTGTACATCTGATTGAAAAGAAATTAGAAGGAAAAAACCCTTAAAGAAATGTAATTTCTCTTTAGAAATACATAAATCAAACTACACTTCCCTGTGAACAACATAAATGGGAGAGAAAACAGTGTCTCATTTTCCGGAGATCAGATTATCATTTACATACATACATAACTATGATGTAACATGAATACCTAAAGCATGTTAGCACCAGTGGTGGAGGAAGAATCACATCCTTAATGTAAAAGTAGGATTTAACTTGAGGTGGAGCTCATTGAATGGACAGACGAGTCAAACGTCGCAGCAGGGATGAGGAAAATCATTTAATAGTGCATTATTCGATCGAGATTTAAATGAAAACTCCTGGATTTTTTAAAAAAATGAGCAATATATTACCATCTTTTTGCATGCAATTTTTCACAAAGGAAGAAAAGGAGTGAAATTGGTCCAGTACAGTGAGAACATTAAAGTACAATCGTCATTGTCATTCTCCCACTATGTGGTCTTCTTAGAAAACTGCTACAGAGGTAATAAAAACTTCAAGTACTTCACAAGCAGTTCTGTTAAATGTAGTTGGTAAAGCGGATGTGATGTCATATCACAACAAGGATGACTATAACCTGTACAACAACTGACACCAACCTGACCAGTCAACCACAGTATAATTTATGGAGATGAGGTCATTCAGTGGGAAATGGAGTCAGCCATTAAAACACAAGAGTTTAAAGCGTCTGTCAGAAATAAATCACAGCACAAAGAAACCAGATGAAAGATATATCTGAATAAAGTTAAAGGTGTGCAAAGTAGAGCAAAGTAAACAACTAGGAGGTGATAAGATACAACTTTTGGCCACGTTTTGTATTATTTATTTGGTTTTGCTTCAAATTCTGTTTCCCAACGTAATCCCCAATGATTGGGGTTAGGGTTAACACTGTGCTCAGACAATAAAGGTGTTGATTAACGCATATTCACAATAGGAAAAGAGATCTGGTACATTTTTCAGCCCAGATTATCGAGTATAGAGGTGTTTACTGATCCAGTCTTAAATCTCCCGATCTTTTTGCAGGACCGTCCTGATTAATATCAAACATCTTTGATGAGCAGGATTTAAAATCTGGATGATTACATACTGATTTCCATGCTGAACCCCAACAGGCAATGACAGCAAACTGTGCTGCAGAGTAACGGTAAAGGCTATGTTTGGTAGCACACTGCTACTGACAGAGACTGAAGCAAAGAATAGACAACCCACGTTGGCTCTCCAGCTATATTCTGACCCACACTAGTTTAGCCTTCTACATTTGTATTTTGTCACTGTCAAGCATAACTACAACAAGTTGTTCCACCACATCAGTCTCCTTGTTGTTTACATCTGCTTCCCCATAAGATCACGTGAGAGATCACATGAGAGAGATCACATGAGAGGGATCACATGAGAGAGATCACATGAGAGAGATCACATGAGGTGGTGCACTGCTCCCTCCAACATGATGATATTAAAACTATCCTGCAGTGTGTGATGCATCATTGTTTTGAAATCTTGCAGTGTGTGCATGTTTGAGAAGATAATCTGTGAAGTTTCTCCTTCTAAGTGTCATGCAACCGATTTGAAAATTAGCTAGTATAACCCCTATAGTCTGAGCCAGTCTGGCTCTAGATTCTCTGTCCTATTATTCTCTCAACATGTATCTCTTATATCTTGTATGTTCTCATAAACGTAAATGGTAAATGGACTGTTCTTATATAGAACCTTTCTAGTCTGACTGACCAATCAAAGCTTTACAACAGCAGCCAGCTTTCACCCATTCACACCAACATTCACACCAACATTCACACCAACATTCACACCAACATTCACACCAACATTCACACCAACATTCACACCAACATTCACACCAACATTCACACCAACATTCACCCATTCACACCAACATTCACCCATTCACACCAACATTCACACCAACATTCACACCAACATTCACACCAACATTCACACCAACATTCACACCAACATTCACCCATTCACACCAACATTCACACCAACATTCACACCAACATTCACCCATTCACACCAACATTCACACCAACATTCACACCAACATTCACACCAACATTCACACCAACATTCACACCAACATTCACACCAACATTCACCCATTCACACCAACATTCACACCAACATTCACCCATTCACACCAGCATTCACCCATTCACACCAACATTCACCCATTCACACCAACATTCACCCATTCACACCAACATTCACACCAACATTCACACCAACATTCACACCAACATTCACACCAACATTCACACCAACATTCATACAGTGGTGACATTCATACCATGCAAGGCTCCAGCTGCTCATTAGGAGCAGTAACCATTCACACAAACACACCAATGGAACAGATACTGGGAGAGAACTGGGGTTCAGTATCTGCTCAAGGACACTTCAACATGTAGACTGCAGGGGCTGGGGATGGAACCACCGACCTTCTGATAAGTGGACGCCCGCATGTCATGAAAAAAAATCATTGCCAACAATTGTGAAGTAAGCCATTTGTAGCCCTTATAGACATACACCACAGGGTGTGTACATATAGTGGTACGCTTAAGTGGCTGAAGAGGGGCCACAGTTTACAGGTGGTTATCTTTCTTCAGCTCCCACATACCTGTCATCCTTTCTAATTGAATTACTCAATATTGAAATTCCATATATCAATATAATTAATATGAGGAAGGGAAATTCAACTAATGATAGAATCTTGTGTAGGTGTTAACTGAGATATGACCATAGGTGTGTGTGTGTGTGTGTGTGTGTGTGTGTGTGTGTGTGTGTGTGTGTGTGTGTGTGTGTGTGTGTGTGTGTGTGTGTGTGTGTGTGTGTAACTCACCATGACAGTGTCAGGTCAGTGATGGTCTCAACCACAGTGTAGAGGGCAAACACAATCCAGTACATCATCCATCGAACCTACACAGAAATACAAAAACAGAAAGAACAATGAACAATGAACAATAAAGCATGACCAGTAACTGGGCCAGGCCTATAGAGCAGCTGATATTAGCTTGTTGCAGTTATTGGTATTGGTGTGTATCCTAAATGATATGTAATAAGAACAGTGCAGACATGTTTGAGGTCACTTAGAAACAGAGTTGTCACCTAAGAGTACTGGCAGGTCTGCTATTACACTGTAAAATGCCCTGCTCAGTATGCACAATGACTGTCTGACAGTTTTATGTGTTTAGATGAGGGCTGTGGCAGTATTGATTTTCTCTTACAGTGGTGATGAGGCAACATATAATTGTATTGCGGTCAACCTCAAGGCATTGCGGTATTGCCTCATGGCAAATTCTTTGCCTTGCGTGTTTTGCATGGATGTTATTTCTATGGCACAACGCTCGTTTCCGCTGTAGCTGTAACATGAATGCAAGGTGCGGACTACAAAATCATGGAGGAAGAGAAAGAAGATAGTGAGGGGCAAAAAGAACAGACACCCCAGAGGAAACAACAGAAAATGTCCAAAGTGTGGGATCACAATAAGTTGAAAGGAAAAGAAAACACAGTGCAGTGTGTCTACTGTAAAACAGAATTATCTCACCACAACAGCACTTTGTCAGGCTGCAGCACCTCAACCGAAAACATCCGGTCTATGCATCCAGTCCACAGAGCAGACCAGACACAACAAGGTAACGTTTACGATACGTTAGCAGTAGCATTTACATTACTTCATGTGTTTTCTAGTTGGGATTAAGGCCAGTAGAGAAGGCGTGTTAATTATGGCAATATTTAATGGCTGGTTAAGAACATAAATCAGTAAATTAGTTGTTTATTTAAGAGACCTGTCTAATTTTCTCTTTTGTATATTACTATTGCTCTTGAATAAAGCAAAAGTGATTTAATGACAACAAATTGCAGAGCACGCAATATTTCTGATTCAATTACTCAATTAATCGCAAGAGTAATCTACAGAATACTCCATTACTAAAACAACTGATTACTGCAGCCCTAATGTGCTTAACAAAACATAACCAAATGTTTTAGATATTTAAATATTTAATTATACCTGGCAGCCTTTCACGTCACCTGTGGAAAGAACATCAAACTGCAGACTCTTGAACCACCTTTGTATTCTAATCTTCATCAACACCACAACCAGTAAAAGGAAATTCTTTTGAAAGCTGAGAAAATACAGAAAAACAGGGGATGAAAAAGAGCAGAAAGAGATCTAAGGTCTGACGAGTGAAGTTGATTCAATGTTGTTCTGCTAACCCTGTTCTGAATTGAAGAGGCATTCATAACTCATCCACTTTAATACTTGGTAACAACTTAAGGCTTAGTGTACTCTGTATTCTCTTCTTTTAACCCAGCACCTCTTTCCTTCTCAGAATAGTAGTAGTGAAGGGCAATTAGAGGTTTAGGACTTTTTTTCCTCTTTGCTTTTGTGCTTTCTGCTGTCATCTCTGCTCTCTCACTCCTGCTGTCTTTCTTTAAGGCTTTTCCTGACTCTTCTGGCTGAATTTCCATATCAAAGCCAGCGGTAGACAATGGCAGGGGGCAGACAGTCACATGGCAGACTGAGGTATTAGCCAGACCTGGCCACTGCCTTATAACTGAACACACACTGACACTGGCTAATGAAATGTCAGGGTCTGGGTGGGTGTGTCTGTGTGTGTGTGTGTGTGTGTGTGTGAGTAAAGTCTGTGTTTGAAAGAGTGAGAACAAGAGAGGAACAGAGGACACAAACAAACACATACACCTGTCTCACACTGCAGCCTAAGTCATGTGATGCAGACACTGACACACACACTGCACTATCTCTCAGCTGCCTGAACCATTACTGCTGGGCTGGTTAATTGGTGACCTCATAGTGAACTCTCTTCTGTACATATAGGCACACGCACACAGACACACAGACACACAGACACACACACACAGACACACACACACACACACACACTCACACACACGCACACACAGACACAGACACTCACTCACACACACACACACACACACACACACACACACACATACACACACACGCACACACAGACACACACACACACACAGAATGAAACAGAGGCAGTGAGATGGAGACAATGTCTAATTTATGTTTCAATCTCCTTTTGCTTCCACTGCTTCTTTCATCTCCCACCTCATACTCCTTTCTTTATCTCAGTTTTTCCCCTCTCTTTCTTATTTCTCTCCCTTTTTCATCTCATCAGTAGAGAGGACATTAAAATGTGACCTCAGTGAAATATACAGCAGCCATTTTGCCTTCCTGAGGCACGAGCAGACATTTACTGGTCCTGTCTGAGAATAACTGCCTTCCATTAAGAGAGTGAAAAAAATAACACCTGACATCAGCTCTTTAAAGCTAGTCTACCCACTGATAATGCTGTTTGGTAGACAGAGCATTAAAAGAGGGCTGAGCAGCAAGTTTCATTCTGTTGAGTATTATATTCATAAAATATTGCCACTGTGTCAATTTAAATGCAATGTAGAGCAGCATAGTGTTTGAGAACAACACACACCCACACATGTATACTCTTCTTTACCTTCAATAAATGACAAAAGGAACATCGTAGTTGGAGTGCATTCTTACTGATGCTCCCTGGTGCTCACAACATCCTATAGACCAGTCATATCATACACTCAACACAACAGTTCTCCACAAATGTCAGATATTCTCACACATAGACTTTCAGTGCAATCGTATCTTGATGACATGGTAACACCTGTGTTATGAAATGTTACTGTGCAAATCAGAAAAAAAACAACCTGAAATTAAAAATTAACCATGAGTTATGGGGATCTTCTTAAAACGTGTTGAAACTTTTGTCGGACGTGATTTGTAACATCACAGATCATTACATATAATATTTTTAAAATTGCCATAGTGCGATACACATTCACTCACTCTCATCTCATTTCATGAGGGAAGACTTAAGAAAAGAAACACCAAATACAAATACAATTAAATATCACTACATCCTCCAAAATGATAACACTGTTGAGTCATTCCTCTCTAAAACAGGCAAATGACCATCTGAACTTTCATTGACTGCAGGACTGCTTAATAGACTGGATTAATTTTACCCACGTGAATCTACTAATCTACTGACAGCTGAGTGTACATGTGTTTTAGATTATAGATGCATTCACACTGGACATACTCATTATTTTCCAGATTTTCATGCATTCCTTCATTGAATTCAGAGTTATTTAGAGAAATTAATAGGTCATTTGCTGCTTCTAAACCAACTGCTTAATTGCAACAAAGGTGATACCTAAGAATCAGTAACAGAAAAACACAATAAGGAGAACAAAGACGAGGGAGAAAGTCAAGTCAAGTTTATTATAGCCCAATATCACAAAGCAAAGTGAGAGATAAACAAAGTGAAGCTCAAAGTCGCGTCACAGCTTACTATGTGTGAACCTGTGAGCTGGTGTGTTAAAGCTCTGTGTGAATGAACTATTTCATTTTGAACATATTTCTTGGACTTTCCTAAATAGCCTGGGGAGAAAATATGAACAGTCAGCCACTCTTTTATTTAATTGCTCTTATGTAAAAGTTCTAGAGCAGGATTCAGCAATTAGCTGCCCGCGGGTCAAATCCAGACCGCAATAGGCTTCTATCTGGACTGCAAAGTGTTCTGCAGGGATGCAAACGATGCATGTCCAACATCGTCCTCTCCTTAAAACCCACCCTCGGGCTGCTTAAGCGAGGTCTCGCCTGCCCTGGATACTGAATCACACACTGTCACACTTAACTCTCCGTCACTTCTTTTTCAAATGGTTTTACTTTGTCAAGCTACAGTTCTTTAAGAATAGTTAAGATATAGTTGAACTTCTTTTCAATGTGAAGTAGCAAGTAGTTAGTCCATCCCTACTACTATTCTTCTACTTTCTAGGGCTTTATACCGAGCAACATTCCTTCACTTGACTTTTTCCTCTTTGCCTTTCCTTGGAGGGTTTCTAGGGTTTTACATCTTAGGGTTTGTGGCATTCCTTTGCTTGGCTGCATGTCTCAGCTGTGCTTCTTCTCCTCCTCTTCTGTACAATCATTTTGTTGTCTTGTGCACTTTCACATGTGTTCTTGGAGCCAAACTCCACCTGTCTCCTTCTCTCTCTCTCTCACTTCGGCTGGCTATACCTCACAGCCTCAAACCAGAGACAAACATATGAATGTTTCAGAGTATATTGGGGTGAGTATCCGTGTGTGGGGTTGGAAGACAGAAATCAAGCAGGTCATTCAAATATGCTGAGTAAAGCTTATGAACTTACATATTCCTTGACGTTTTTAGTCTTGACAGCTTTGTAAGAGTAGTATGCAGGATACAGAGTCCCAAACACCAGCCTGAAGGACAAAAAAGACACATGAAGCTTATCATTTTCTATTAAAGATCATACCTTATTCATCCATTGATTTTCGATGCGCTTAACCTTCGCAGGGTCGCGGAGTGTAGAGCACATCCTAACTGACATTGGGCAACAGGTGGGGTATACCCTGGAAGGGTTGACAGTTCATCACAAGGCAGACACATAAAGACAAACAACCATTCACACTCACATTCAAACCTATAGGCAATTCACATATATTTCATGTCTTTGGACTGTGGGAGAAAGCTCAGGCAGACACAGGGAGACCATGCAAACACAGAGAGGGCCTTGGTCTGGATTCAAACCTAGAACCTTTTTGCTTGTGAAGTGACCGTGCTAACCACTATCACCCACAATCACATGTATAATAAGACAAAATCAGCACTTTCCAGCTATTGATCACAAACTTGTAAATCTGAAAACTCGAACACATTGCTGAAATGTTCTCAGCACAGTGACAACATTGACATTCCTAGATGAATGTGGTACTGTGTTCTAATTCTGATGTACCATTATCTTTGACTAGGATATACTACAATTAATAGCTATACACAAGTCATTTAAATGTAGTACTACAGGAAATGCACAGCCAGTGTTTTTTTAAGTTTAGAGCAAAAGATATCCAGTCTGTTTGCAGTAAAATTTTAAATTGGGTTGGTGAGATTTCACATAGTGGGACTTGTAAAACAGAATTATCTCACCACAACAGCACTTTGTCAGGCTGCAGCACCTCAACCGAAAACATCCGGTCTATGCATCCAGTCCACAGAGCAGACCAGACACAACAAGGTAACGTTTACGATTAGTTAGCAGTAGCATTTACATTACTTCATGTGTTTTCTAGTTGGGATTAAGGCCAGTAGAGAAGGCGTGTTAATTATGGCAATATTTAATGGCTGGTTAAGAACATAAGTCAGTGTGTGGCTACCTTGCAGGTATTATGTGTCCCTAAATTAGCCAAGTTATGTTCAAGAAAATAATAAACCACAGAAAATAAAATGCTGCAGTCAATTTGTTAAAGCATGAGCTTCATTCATGTTATTATTTGGTTAGTCACACACACACCCCTTACACTGACACAGACACACACACACACACACACACACACACACACACTGACACAGACACACACACACACACACACCCCTTACACTGACACAGACACACACACACACACACCCCTTACACTGACACAGACACACACACACACACACACACACAGACACACACACTCACACAGACACACACACACACACACACACACACACACACACACCCCTTACACTCACACAGACACACACACACACACACACCCCTTACACTCACACAGACACACACACACCCCTTACACTGACACAGACACACACACACACACACACCCCTTACACTGACACAGACACACACACACACACACACACACACAGACACACACACTCACACAGACACACACACACACACACACACACACACACACACACACACACACACACACACACACACCTTACACTCACACAGACACACACACACACACACACCCCTTACACTCACACAGACACACACACACACACACCCCTTACACTCACACAGACACACACACACACACACCCCTTACACTCACACAGACACACACACACACACACCCCTTACACTCACACAGACACACACACACACACACACACACCCCTTACACTCACACAGACACACACACACACACACCCCTTACACTCACACAGACACACACACACACACACACACACCCCTTACACTCACACAGACACACACACACACACCCCTTACACTCACACACACACACCCCTTACACTCACACAGACACACACCTTACACTCACACAGACACACACACTCACACACACACACACACAGACACACACACACACCCCTTACACTCACACACACCTTACACTCACACACACACACACCTTACACTCACACACACCTTACACTCACACACACCTTACACTCACACACACCTTACACTCACACACACCTTACACTCACACACACCTTACACTCACACACACCTTACACTCACACACACCTTACACTCACACACACACACACCTTACACTCACACACACACACCTTACACTCACACACACCTTACACTCACACACACCTTACACTCACACACACCTTACACTCACACACACACACACCTTACACTCACACAGACACACACACACACACACACACACCCCTTACACTCACACAGACACACACTAAGCACTTGGAGCCTAAAATGCACCAATCCAGTACAGCAGGTATATTTGAATGTGGTTGCAGTGAGATGAGTCAGCAGGTGTAGGACATCCCTAAACATAGTAAATAAATGTACATTAGCTCTTGCTACCTTCCTTTCCATTTGTTTTTGCCTACAGATGCTTTAAAGGCTGATTATATAGATAATACTGTGCTTTTTGAATTTCAAACAATATTCTTTCTCTCTAAAACGCAGAATGTAATAAGCCAGTAGCACCTAAATACACTTTGTTTTGGAAAATATTTTCTTTAGAGAACCAGTTACCAGAGCAATGATGACAGTTCAGTTAGAGACAGATATCAGTATTATTACAATTTAAGCAACAAACATGTTGTTTTTCCAAAATGGGAAACAATTAGTTGTTCATTTCAGAGACCTGTCTTATTTTCTCTTTTGTATATTACTATTGATCTTGAATAAAGCAAAAGTGATTTAATGAAAAAGATTACAGTAATCGATAGAATACTCGATTTCTAAAAGACTCGATTACTGCAGCCCTAGTCTAGTCTGTCTCCACCTTCACTGTCTGATTTCTAAACCACAGCTGTTTCTCCATACACTTGTGAAGGGATTTCACATTCAAACCAAAATGGAATTGCAATATAATGCTAAATGCAAACTGAGGTTTAGAAACAAAATTGTGATTTTTCCAGTTAAAAGCCATCATTTGTTACTGAAGAACAATCCTGAGATTTATTTATTTTCAGCTATAACCGGGTGTTGGGTTCTGACCCACAGTCTGAAAACCACTGGAACACAAGACAATGACTCAATGTTTCCTCTGTAATCTTCTGTAGCAGCAGTGGTTATGGGGCAATACAGGGTCTGGTTTCATGTCTGATCCACTGCAGGTTTCAACACTACCTCAATGTACTACACTCTTCTTTGTTCTTTTAGACTTAGATATAGTATTTGTGATGTAATATTAACATATTCATGGTTTAAATTTCAGTGTTTTTTACACTACTGGGGAACTGTTAGCTTCTGTAGATAATGTGTTATCTGTTCAGCCCTGCTAACTGCAAGGTAAGGATGGGTAGGTTTCTGCTTTTGGCCCAGTCCAGTCTACAAGCTTAACCCCATTTGATTTCATGCAAACCAAATGAACCGACTTTGTCAGGTGTCGGTGGAGAGAGCTCCAACAGCATATAGCAAGTTTACATGAGCCAAGGCAATTAGCTCAGTGCATCAGGGTATTGTTGTGATGTACTAGAGTTGAAAGATGTGCATGCAGTACCACTATACTTACTTATACTATACTGCCACTATAAGAGAGAGAATAACGAGTTGGTGCAGGTTATGCTGTCTAACGATACGATACACCCTACAATACTTTAGTACGAAGCCTCATTTTACTTTGTTAAAGTTGCTGCAATATGCTGTTAAAAGAAACTCAACATTTCCTGTATCTCTTTCAAATTAAAAGCCTTTTAAATTGTCTAATTTTTTTAATTGTGAAAAAGCACAATCTAGCCACTACCATCTTTTCGCATGTTGCACATGGCAAAATCATATTTAATTTATTATGTTTTAATGGAAAATATGAAGAAAAGTTAACTTGAATGGTTGATAAGAGAAATTAATAATAATAATAATAAATTTTATTTATAAAGCACTTTTCAGAATGCTCAAAGACACTTAACATGTCAAACAGCGCTCTAAAGTCCTAAGAAAAGTCAAAAAGTCCTCATTATTCAGTCCCGGCCCTGAATAATGAATAATAAAAAGTCAGCACAGTGCAACACCTGTACCAAACTTTTTTTCATGCATGGAAGGATGTACAGCGAACATGACTAAACACCTTCGCCTACACAGTGTACAAATCAGCGAGTGTACCGTGTTCCGACGTGCTGCACCAGGGTCTCCCTCACCTGCCTCAGCCTCTACCTCAATCAACCCTGAGCCAACAGGCTGCAGCACCTCGTCACAGTCGGTAACGTGAAAATTAAATGTTTGTCTTATTCTGAACAGTGAGACAGCAAATAAGTTATATTTGACCAAACTGCTATAAACTGTGTCAATTTCAAATACTGAAATATTTTTCTTCGTAGATGAAAGTCCCCAGATTACTAACACAAGTAGCCACTTTGTCCTTTACGGAATAGAGCAGGGTGCAACAAGCTAACTGCAGAAAAGTGATGATGAAGCAGTGAATGTGAGCAGAACAGAGGAAAAGGTTAGCAGTAAGTTGTCAATATGTGTCACTTAATAAATGCAGCAGCTTCTCAAGAACAAGAAAAGTCATGTGTTGTTTCCCAACTGCTGCTATGTGACGTTAGCTACATTCATAGGAATCTTAGCCTAAACTCTTGACTGTACACATACATCTGGAGAGTTAAATGATATTTCACTTTTCAGATGAGTCTATTAAACTGGTTGGTTAGATGAGAAAGGAGGATGGTGACCATGGAGGAGCTGAGGTTAGTAAAGATGATAAGGGATGGAAACTAGTCACCTTTTAAACTCATGAGAAGTTTCTTCTGGGTTTCAATGTAAAATGCCTAAACAGAATGGAGTAAATAAAATGCTGGTCACATGTTGTCTATCTAAGTGTTAAAGTGTATCACAGAAAGAAAGACTGGCAGAGCAGGTGAGGGAGGAAAGAGAAGCAAAGAGGAGAGGAGACAGGGAGCAGTGGGAGGAGCTATGAGGAGGGAGGAGAGAATTTTAACTGGAGAAAATGTTTCTCTCAATGCAGAAGACAATGTTAACTTTTAATGTTCAGTAAATGGTGTGAGTGATTTTCTATGTTGTGGCATTTAATATTTTTATATCAATTTCTACAGATAAATGTCAAAACCTGTCCATTAAGACACAGAAGACAAACATGAATAATCCTATAATGATTCTAAGGTCATTCATTTGAAGATATTCTGACTCGCATGAATACAGGCCGGCGTCACATCCTCATGGACACAACAACACAACAGCACAACAACACAACAACACAGCAGCACAACAACACAACAACACAGCAGCACAACAACACAGCAGCACAACAACACAGCACCACAACAGCACAACAACACAGCAGCACAACAACACAACAACACAGCAGCACAACAACACAGCAGCACAACAACACAGCAGCACAACAGCACAACAACACAACAGCACAACAACACAGCAGCACAACAACACAGCAGCACAACAGCACAACAACACAACAGCACAACAACACAACAACACAACACAACAGCACAACAACACAGCAGCACAACAACACAACAGCACAACAACACAGCAGCACAACAACACAACAGCACAACAACACAACACAGCAGCACAACAACACAACAGCACAACAACACAACAGCACAGCAACACAGCAGCACAACAACACAACAGCACAGCAACACAACAGCACAACAACACAGCTGCTGTAAAATTCTAGGGGAAACACTGTCTTCCTGACAGAACAGTATGTGTGAGTGAGCGAGGTGAGAGGGCAAGACAATCGACTAGATCAATTTATAGCAGTAGACCCTCCAATCCTTATCTCTAACATTCCTGTGCTCCTCCTTCCCCTCCCCCGACACACTGAGCTTGCAATGTCTACGGCACAGCGTGTTCTCTTCAGATCTGACTAGTATGCATGCTGGATTTGGAAGACAAAGTGACAGTATACTCAGCGATCAAAACAGGTACTAATAAGTTACAAGAGCTGATTAATCAGGTGTTAGAATTTAAAGAAAATCATAATAATTATAATAAACAGGAGAAGCTTGAGGGGAAATATGACAACATAATGGGAGGACTGGGCTGCTGAATTTAAACTGACCCCATATTAAAATTAGCATAAGAAGAGAGAGGAGAGAGGATGCGTGGTTGCTTTTGGCCCTATATCACACCAAGCTAATGTGCAAAAAAAACGCTAACTGTTTGCCCATGGTCTTTTACTTGTCAAAAAAGAAAATGCAAGGACAAACATTGGGGGAAACCAAAGCATGCAGGTGAGATCACTAATTTGAATTATCATTTAATATTCAACATGTGCAAACCATCACATAATCACCAACTAGTGGCAACCATAAGTGATGCTGGCATAACTAGAGGAAATAATCTTTATTCTCCCTGTGCAGACTGTTCTATTGGATTTATCAACAGAGAACTGGGGCCATTATATCCATCTGTGCTCTCTTCAAAGACCACAGACCAGAGGCCCTTTTCCACTGCTTAGTACCAGCTCGACTCAACTCGACTTGCCTCTTTCGCGTTTCCACTAGGTAAAAAGTACCTGGTACTACTTTTTTAGTACCTGCTCTGTTGCAGTTCAAAGCAAGCAGAACAGGTACTAAAAGGTCACATGAAACATTACAGACCACTGATTGGTCATTGCCCAGCATGCATGGAGTATGCTGCACAACATAAATCAATGGCCGCCACACTCAAACAGCGAAGCTACTTTAGCGACCGAAACTTTTTTTTTGCAGCCGCTATATTGAGGAGGTGCAGAAGTTCCTGTCTTAGAAAGATGACAGGATCACCAGAGGTGGACCAGAGGTGGACCAGAGGTGGACCAGAGGTGGACCAGAGGTGGACCAGAGGTGGACCAGAGGTGGACCAGAGGTGTGTGTTGCGTTGAAGACTACACCACGGCAGTTTTGCGCTGCCCCAATCTACCCTAAGGAGGAACCACTGGCAATGGAAAACAACCGGCAGAAAACCAAGCCCAGTCGAGTCAAGAGCTGGTACTACGCAGTGGAAATGTTATTTTGATTTTTTTTAAAGTTGCTGGTCCAATGCTGCCTCAATTGGTTGGTTTGTTTGTAAGTTTGATGTTTTAAAATATTAATACATCTTAACAGACTGGGCAAAACTGGGGCCCTTGGACAGCTGAGATGAACCTGGTGAATGTGACTTCTCTTGGCCTATCCGCAAGTTTGTCTGTCCTGCAGTGAGACTACTACCATTTTTTTCCAACAGTTCCTGACATAAAAATTTTGGTATGGTTCTCAAATGAGCACCTGAAAATGTTGCTTGGTGCTCACCTTTTGCGCTGCATGAAACAGACATGTTTTAGGTCAGGGGTTCCCAAAGTTTTCACCCCCCGACCCCCAAAATAATGGTACCAGAGACATGCGACCCCCGTTATTCCCAGAGGTGGTTGAAGCATACAAACATTAGGTGGACACGCACTAATAGGCTTCTCCAAACACACAACACTTTTTTTTGCATGGTTTTTAATCAAAATTTAACTACTATTTATCTTTGTAAGAATCATGGCTAAAATAGATTATTTCTAATCATTTTAAAACTTTATTTGATTTCTTGAAATCATCTTCTGACCCCACCATTGATGTCTTGTGACCCCCACTTTAGGAACCTCTGTTTTAGGTCACTGTCATCACTTCTAGCCACTTGAATTTGAATGGCAGGTAATAGCCTTCATATTTTCAACAGTTTCTTGCCTCCATGCAGACCATAATATTATGAAACTTCCCCTGTTTAACAAAGGCAATGCTATTCTCACCACATATGTTCTTTAATTGTTCTGTTTGTTTTGCACCTCTTCTCTGTAAATAAAGCTTAGTTATTTTTACAATGCTGTGAGTGAATGTCTCTCAGTACGGGACCAGGCGATCAGCTGGCTTGGCACAGTTTTCAATAATGTGGCCGGTACACCGAATATTGTTACCTCTCTGCGTCTCCGCCCCCGAACCGTAGTAAGGAGACTTTCGGTATCACGCTAGCTTGGTTAGCTTAACCCTGGCTCATTGGTTTGTATCAAAAACTGAGTCCAGATCTACTCTGAAGCAGAGAACAGGCACTTTATTTTTAACAGAAGATAATGTACAGCCTTACTCCCCACTTTATCTTTAACAGAAGATAATGTACAGCCTTACTCCCCACTTTATTTTTAACAGAAGATAATGTACAGCCTTACCCCCGACTTTATCTTTAACAGAAGATAATGCACAGCCTTACTCCCCACTTTATTTTAACAGAAGATAATGCACAGCCTTACTCCCCACTTTATCTTTAACAGAAGATAATGTACAGCCTTACTCCCCACTTTATTTTTAACAGAAGATAATGTACAGCCTTACTCCCCACTTTATCTTTAACAGAAGATAATGTACAGCCTTACTCCCCACTTTATTTTTAACAGAAGATAATGTACAGCCTTACTCCCCACTTCATTTTAACAGAAGATAATGTACAGCCTTACTCCCCACTTTATCTTTAACAGAAGATAATGTACAGCCTTACTCCCCACTTCATTTTAACAGAAGATAATGTACAGCCTTACTCCCCACTTTATCTTTAACAGAAGATAATGTGCAGCCTTACTCCCCACTTCATTTTAACAGAAGATAATGTACAGCCTTACTCCCCACTTTATCTTTAACAGAAGATAATGTACAGCCTTACTTCCCACTTTGTCTTTAACAGAAGATAATGTACAGCCTTACTCCCGACTTTATCTTTAACAGAAGATAATGCACAGCCTTACTCCCCACTTTATTTTTAACAGAAGATAATGTACAGCCTTACTCCCCACTTTATTTTTAACAGAAGATAATGTACAGCCTTACTCCCCACTTTATCTTTAACAGAAGATAATGTACAGCCTTACTCCCCACTTTATTTTTAACAGAAGATAATGTACAGCCTTACTCCCCACTTTATTTTAACAGAAGATAATGTACAGCCTTACTCCCCACTTTATCTTTAACAGAAGATAATGTACAGCCTCACTCCCCACTTTATTTTTAACAGAAGATAATGTACAGCCTTACTCCCCACTTTATTTTTAACAGAAGATAATGTACAGCCTTACTCCCCACTTTATCTTTAACAGAAGATGATGTACAGCCTTACTCCCCACTTTATTTTTAACAGAAGATAATGCACAGCCTTACTCCCCACTTTATTTTTAACAGAAGATAATGTACAGCCTTACTCCCCACTTTATTTTTAACAGAAGATAATGCACAGCCTTACTCCCCATTTTATTTTTAACAGAAGATAATGTACAGCCTTACTCCCCACTTTATTTTTAACAGAAGATAATGCACAGCCTTACTCCCCACTTTATTTTAACAGAAGATAATGTACAGCCTTACTCCCCACTTTATTTTTAACAGAAGATAATGCACAGCCTTACTCCCCAGAGGCACAATGTGACTACAAAATAAAATCCCAACAGGACAGAGGTTTTCTCTGAGCATCGCTCTCATGCAGCTGCAGCCATAGCACATCAACCTAACTAAAAAACTACAACGCCCATGTTCCCCCTCGTCATCTGGACACAATACAGTGGCCAGGCCAGGCCACTTTCTTAAAGGGCCAGGCCAGGCCTGTAAAAGTTCCAAAGCTGACTACAGCTTCGTGTTCAGACTGAAACCAACTTCGTCTTCCACGCATCCCGTAAACCACAAGTATGGAAGAGTTGCAGAAGCCCCATGTGCCCTTCAATTAACACCTTAATTAATTAAACTCCCGTTGTTAGACAGAGAAACAATGTACACAGTGGTGATGTGCAAAAGACCACGCATTTTAACCAGGAATGCTCACCTACGCACTAGTTATGTGCATCCCTGGGCATGTGCTCCAAGCAGAGCAATCCCTGAAGGGCTTCTGCAAATCTCCACCCCTTTTTTCATTCAAGAGAGCACCCACAATTGTCATGTACAAAAATATGTCTCAAAGAAGGAATACATGGCTGACAACAACTGGCATGTACAGATGTGGGAACTGTGCCTGCTGCAACAACACCACAAACACCAAATCATTCAGCCATCCTCATACAGGAAAGATCTACATCCAGGGGCTTATAAACTGTAAGTCAACACGTGATTTACATGTTAATATGTCCATGTGGTCTAGCATACGTTGGTCAAACCAAACAGCCTCTTAAACAGCGAATATCAGAACACAAGACTGCAATCGGTACAGGCAATATGGACTATGCTATCGCTGAACATTATGCTGAAGTGAATCATGCTTCACCATCTTCTTTAAAATTTTATGGGATTGAAAAGATCATGATGCCCCCTAGAGGAGGAGATGTGCTAAAAAACAAACTCCCAGAGAGAAATGTTCTGGATTTACACACTTAACACCATGACTCCAAACGGACTCGATGATTTCAGCCTGGAATGTTTTTTAAGTTCAAATTGTCTGAGGTTATAGATATGTGTCTTGATCAACATCAAAATCAAGACAACGAAAATGAATAAACTTTATCTATGGGTTTCTTTATCGCCTTCTAATGTAGGTATGTAATTGAAACCCAAAGGTGACCAGAAATAATGTTGTGCATGTGTGACGGATGTGTGAACTGATTGTTTCCCTGATAATTGGGTTCAACCTGCAGCTGTGTACTGACTCTGCCCTTGTATATATTTAGTGAACTGAGCTTGTATTCGTCAGATGCTCTGATGAAGGCTGTGTGCCGAAACGTGTCAGTGTGCATTTTGTGATGTGTGGCGAATAAAAAAGCTAAATGTGAATTCATTTTGAGACGTGCTATCCCTCTTTTCATTTTTTGGTATAATTGACTTTGGGTTTAGCACTGTACAGAAGAACTGTAGTGCAACTCGTTCCTTCAATACAGAATTAAACCAAACAATCAATCAATCAATCAACCAACCAACAAACAAACACGGGTGACAACATAAACTCTTTAGTGGAGGTAATGAATCCATTATGATAAATCAAACACGTCTTCTGTGACTATTTATCTATTTTCACGTTAAGAACAGTTGTTGCTGTTATTAGCATCATTGTTAGCCATCCACTGTCAATCCCATGATGCCTTCGGCTGGGTCTGTCGACCTATCAAAGGCTGTGTTCCTGAGTGGGCATGCATAACAGCTCTAATCTTCAAACACATTACAAAGTTTAATGACATGAAATTTAGTTGATTCTTTTAAAAAAAAATCAGAGTGATGACGGTTAGGGGCTCAACTTCCCGACATCACATGCACAGTGTTGCAATCTTTAGCTTCTTTCAGACAGGCATTGCCCAACAGCGCCAAAACCAAGTCCCTTCTCTGTGACCCATTCGGTGGGTTCAAATTGGACCAGCCAAGGCGTCACAACTCCACCTCAGTGTGTACTTTCACAAAGTATGCCGGCGTTACACAATATTAAGAGGTGTGACGTACAACACAACAGCGATCATAAAAGCTGATATATTTCACTATCTCCGCAGTTTAGTGTCATTTTCTGTGCTTGTTCTTCAATTAACGAACTCCCTGGTAGTTCGCACACCTGAACACATTATTACAACGTCACACCCGTTCTGCAACGCCGAGGCACTTCATTCAGACAGATGTCTGTTTCCGTGCAGTTAATACTTCCCGAGGCATCACAGAGGTGGAACAAACTGACACCTCATTACACCTTCATTGCATTCAGACAGACGTCGGGGCAGAATAAAGACGCATCAGGCCCAGAATGAAAACGCTGGGGGCTATTAAGACCTTACGCTAGTGTGAATGGATTTGATGCTAAATATTTGCATGCAGTGCTTCACATTCTTCTGTCATTTATTCAACTCATCACTGGTGTGAAAAGGCATTTAGCCCCAAAACATTTCAGACTGGATATCATCTTCCAAACATTTTGGAAACCAATACCCTGGCATTGACTCATGTGCTTGCCATGATGCCACGATCACTGGGATGAGTGAATGAGTTTGGAAATAAAACTGAGGTACTTTAACTCATGAAGGAGTATGGAATCCTAAATGATAAAAGTGTGGAGAATTTTTGCAAAAACGGCAACCTAAAAATACACACGAAGACACACTCTACACAGACTTCTACACACTCTTCCTCAGCAGCAGGCGAGACGCCAACAACCAAAGCACTTTATTTTCCAGCTGTTGTCATAGAAACAGCCAGGCTGCCAAAGCTTCCATACACTCTCTTTCTTCCATAATTTCTCATTTCAACTTGCTGTGCTTTATTTGCATAAAGGTAGAGAATTAAAAGGTCTGCTCCAAAAAAAATCTAAATCTCCTCTCTTAAATTGCTGTGTGTGAGAATGTCTGTACTGGAGAAATGTGGCACAACCCTGACCCTGACTCATTTGTTCAGGTTAAAATGCAATAAGGAACAAATGTATCTCCTTAGTAAAGGGGGCACCTTAGAGGGACGGACACGTAAAGGCCAGGTGAAAGAATGTCTCTCTAATAAATCTCTACTATTAGATGTTAAGTTATAAATGTCCACCTCTGAAGCAAACAAAGAAAGAAACAAAGAAAACTTTGAAAGGACTTTGAAGAACTGATGAACTTCTTTTCATGACAAGCAGACGAGCTCATTCACCTGTAGGATGTCTTTTCTTCTATGTTAACACCACATGACAGTTTGTATTCCTATGTTTGTTTCTATGTTGTTCTTTCACAAATATAGTTCTCATGGCGTTACTGACATGTGGGTGCAAACAAGATAAGTCTGTTCAAGCAATAAATGGCCATTGTGAAGGAACTGACCTGTGTCTGTGTTGTTGTGAAGAGAGATACATTCATTATGATGACTCATTCATATATTCCTGTCACACTGTGGGATCACTGCCACTGGCTTGGCGGCAGTAAAGTGGCTACTAGTGTTAGCAATCTGCGGATGTTCTTCTACAAAAAAATAAATTTCAGTCTTTGCATTTGACACAGTTTATAACAATTCGGTCAAGTATAACTTGTTTGCTGTCTCTCTTTTGAGAATAAGACAAACGTTATTTAATTTTCACTTAACCGATTGTGACGAGGTGCTGCAGCCTGTTGGCTCAGGGTTGACTGAGGAGGAGGAGGAGGAGGAGGCAAGCGAGGGGCACAGGCATAACGGGTCAAACAAGGTACACTTGCTGATTTGTACACCGTGTGAGCGAAGGTGTTTAGTTTAGTTGTGGATCCTCCCTTGCATGAAATAGGTTTGGGACTGTTTTTCAGGGCAAAATAAAGCTACACTATCGAGGGCCACCAGCTGAGATCTATGACGGTGCACTGCTCATCCAACCTTTGAGGTGGAAACTACAGAAGCTGCATGCCGCCACCACAGAACCTGAAACTTCAGTGAAATTTGTTTAGGAACATGAGCACAATCAAAATTAAAACTTCTTAACGATTCCGATGGAATTGGAGTTTTATGCCCAACCCTAGTTATCATACCATGAACATTTGCATAACACCGGTTTAATTAAAAAGAATAAAGGCAGAATCTCAGATGTGCCTCTCCATTACTCAGCGACTGCCTGTCAGACTGCGTAATGAGCAGCACACACACAGAAGAAAAAAATGGCAGTGAAGCAAGACAGACATCGCTGATCTCCATCCCGCCCAGAAAGAAAGTAACATCAGTAGCATGTGACTACTTTTGAAATGTTAAAAAGCAGCAAAGATTTGTCCTCAAAGATGGATACCCAGTTTGTAAGAAATGTGGCCACAAAGGGGTTTCTTAAGGAGGAAACACATCCAAATAGTTCACCCATCTCTGCAAACATCATCCATTTTTGCAGGTCAAAGTATGTGTGCCATATATGACTATCCCTAACAAAGAATTGTGTGAACATTCAACAAAGAACATTCATATGACTAGAGGGACTAAAACGATCGATCAGTCTGTTAGTTTTCTTGAAATTGAAGCTGACATTATCAGCCTTTAAGTGGTGAAAACAAATGGTTTTCATGCATTCCTTCCCCTTAGGATTAAAATGTTCTAAAAGCTTGCATGCATTAAGAAGGGAATAAACTGCATGGCTATGGCTTAAACAATCATAGAGTTTCCATTAAAATGTTGATCATAAAATGCGCTATTGAAACAATTTTCCTCATTGGCGGAAGACACATTGTCTGTCTGTTCAATGAGTTTCACCTCAAGTAGATTAAAGTAGTTTGTGGGCAAACAAACTGCCCCCCCACCCACCCCCAACGTTACACTGTGATTTTATGAAGTTATATTTACATTTTGTTAACTTAATAAGAAATAGGCCTTTCTATATGGTCATTTTTTATTCGTTTAACATAGAGAAAATGAATTATATTGTCATATGTATTGTTATCTAGATAAGAAATGACCCATATCAGGACATGATATTTTGGTCATATCGTAGGGCTGGGCGATATGACTTCAAATCAATATTAGGTATGGGCCTTGAATTATGAAACAGTGTGTCCAAGACAATGGTGCCATCGGGGAAACAGATGCATATGGATAATATGCTACATATGCTCCTATCTGATATTAAGTAGTATTTATTTACATCAATAATATAATAATACTCAATTAAATCACAATAGTTCATTTGAAAGTAGGGGAGTAACGGTACATGTATCCAACTGAAAGTTGTTGGTACAGGCCTTTCAGTTCGGTACGCAGTGTATGGAACGAATGCAGCCAGTGCACGTGTGGAGCTTATTTGTGTGCGTACAGGACTGAAATTCCGAGGGACAACTTTAACTAAGGACTGGATGTTGTTTGTTCAGTCAGTGCAGAAGGCTGGTGGTCATGGCGACTGCAGACAAACAGGAGTTTGAAGACCTTCCGTCATCATTTAAGTCTGCTTCAGTTTAGCAGTCAACTATAATGACGACGGACAAAAACAAATGGATCGTTACAAAGCCATATGCTCATCGAACATGCTAACTCATTTGAAACGGCATCACCTGAGTGTTAACATTAGTGGGACAAGGAAAAAAACGAGCACAGTGCAAACCCAGCTCCTCATGGCATTTAAGCAGCCGCTTGCTAATAATTCAGACCAGAGCAATAACAAGCTCCAGAGGTGTTTTTATAGCAGTGGATATGAGACTGTTGTTAAGAACACAGGGTTACAACACATGCTGGAAGTATTCAAGACCCGTTATGAAGTTCCTCTCATCCACATTTCAGCCAGCGAGTCATACCAGCCCTTTATGAACAGACAGCAGCTACAGTTGTCCACAGCTTATCCAAGGATGACAGATGGGTGGACATCTAGGGCTACTGAGAGTTACCTGACAGGGACGGAACACTCCACTACAGGCTCAGAGGTGGAACAACAATGAGCCTCACTAAGCCTTTGTAGCTTTTAAACACAACAGCAAGGCATAGGGCTTTTGACTAACCTTCCAATTACTGTATTAAAAACATTTTAAGAGTTCTTCAATGTAAATTCTTTCAGAGTAATTACAGACCAGCAGATACTTAGGCACTGTCTACAGAACAACAGTTTTGCTGAAACCAGAAGGGTTCTGCGTTCACATGACAAACATTTCAGAAACAATCCCAGTCTACATGGATCTGCAAAAACAGTTGAAAAAGCTGCCGTATGTATGCCAGGGCAGTACTTTGCGGTGTAACCTTTCAAAATAAAAACCACAGAATAAGACCATAGTAGTGGTGCAGCAAATCTACATTGGAGGAGAGTTAATAAACCCAACAGAGTCTGCAACACATACAAACTGGTCAGTCCGACATCGTTTTTTTGTTGTTGTTGTTGTTGTTCTGCCCATAGTGCTCTGTCCGTGAGTGAATTAGGCTGGAACCGTAATCGGCATGTGTGAAATGGAGCTGTGTCATCGTCGTTTTCAGAGGAGTTGTGTATTACACGTTTACACGGCGACAGTAGTGTTTACACTCTGGAACCTGTTTTCAAAAGTTTGCATTTTCAGACGCCCAAAACGCTATTGTTGTGTAAAGCAATGGCCAAAATGCAACAAAAGTTTACCATTTTAAGGTCAAACTGTTGTTGTGTAAACGGCCCCTTAGCCTTCTTTATACCAAAGCTACCATCTCTCTGTCTACCTTCGCTCCCTCCTCATTCCTCTTCTTCCAATTTCAACACCTTCTCCCCCTCTCTCTGCATGCAGCTGAGAAAATAGCCCTGTTGCTTTTTAGATGGGCCTTGAGTCTGGGCTTCAGGTCAATTTCCCTGGTTTCCTGACACACAGGATGACAAGAGAGAAAGAGCAGAGAGAGGGAGAGAACAAGAGCAATAGAACACAGGAGACATGCGAGGAGGGAGAAATGGAGGTGGGAGAGAGAGGAAAAACACACATCTCCAAGACTGAGCACCCAACATCTGGTTTGAGCTTCATGAATAAGAATTTGATTACATGACTTTTCCCCTGAAAACACAGAGACAGGATTGTTGAGAGAACTGCTGCTACAGCTAGTGAGACTGGTTTGAGTCCAGGGGCCTCATTTATAAAGGTTAAAAAGGAGCGTAAACGGGAGTGAAATGTGTGTAAACATCTTTCACCTCAAACGTTGGTATTTATGGACAATTTCTATGTGGAAAAGGCTCAGATTTCTACGTATACTTTCACCCTGCTGTAGAGTCAGAATCAGAGACACTCAATGGTTTTATCACTAAATAAAGTTGAGTCAGAAGTAAAAACACAGATGAATGTAAAACACACATCAGCACATATATATTTCATAATGTATAAACCTGCCTCTGATGGTGGATATGGTCTATATTTATTTGTTATAATATGTAAATGTAATTTAATGTCATTATATTGTTTGATGCAGATATGGTTGAATTATTTGTTCCATCTTTAATTGAATGTCAGCATTGTGTCAGTCAGGAGGTGAGACTTTTCCTCTGTGTGTCACACAGTTTCTGACTGCAGTCAAAATGTTGTTTTTAAAGGCTAAAAACCAACAAATATGGACAGAAGCAGAATATTTGGTTGGATAAAAACGTGTTCTGAATTTTAGGAACCATTCCATCTATCTTTTTTCAGCTGTGTGTTTTTGACCTTCTTTTTGACTCTGCAACAGTTGGTTGTTTGATCCAACCCTGTTCACCATCCACCACATGCTTCTGTCAGACAAACTGCTGGAGACACAGCTGACTTGTCCTTTAACGTGTTTTATTAACACAATGCAAAACATCAACATGAGCTCTTAGCGAGTAACACCAGAGAATCTCAACCAACCTTGTTGATCACTCAAACAGTGACACCGTAGCTACTAATTCTAGCTCTCTGATTGGCTAGAGAGCATGTCAGTCTACAGTATTACCCAATACCTTCAGCCTGTTTCCTTTTATTTGATATTCCACTGCTAAGCCCTCCAAACAAAACAGTTTTACAGTGCTAAACCTCTGCGGTGAGAACCTCTAACTCACACTCTGCAAACTCTGCTTTCTTCTTTGTACTCTGTATCTCAATCTTTCCCTCACTAACAGTCCAAAAAAGGCTTCTTAACAACATCAGTATATTCATGAGCTATTCAGCATTGACCATTTATGGATGATTGTGGGACGACACTGGGAGGAGACTATACCCGCCCTGCAGGTTGGTATTTATAAAGAGAAGACTGCGTACAGGTCTGCTCCGCATGGTTTTATAGATCTGAGTATTTTCTTGCGTAAGAACATTCTGAGGTTTGTGAGTACAAATGTTTTAGGATGGAATCTACGCTGAGTTTTATAAATGACGCACCTGGTCTGTACATCTGTACAGTATTTCCTCATGGGTAAATAAATGGCATACATCATTGAGACTAGTTTTAGAGCTCGCTGATTCTTCCCACATCCAAACACTTCACACATCATACACAAGTTTGACCTTTACTTTAACAGTTTTGTGTATTTCTGGAGGCATAGATCTTCCTGCAAAAAATATAGATATCCTAGAATGTACCGTATTTTAGTGACAATAGAAATTGAGCAACGGAGCTTCTTAAGGCAGTCATTTTAAAAGGAGTAGTTCCAATTTATAAACATCATACTACAATCATCTATTACTATCATATCTATGACATATGAGCATTTTTAATGAGGTCTGATACCAAAGTCCAATGGGGCAAGAGAAGCTAATCATAAACAAGCAAACAATGGAATAGTTCTAATAACTGCACAGGAAAATGGTGCCAACTGGTCCAGTTGTTGCATGCAGTTGTACCAAAGCAAACATACATGACAACCAGCTGCTTGCACTTTTAATACGCAGTCAGGTTTGTGCTGAACATGCCAAAAACTGAGTAAAAAACTGCAGAGTTTGTGTTAGATAGGGAACAAGAACCCCCACCAGGCCAAAAGAAAACAAAAAGAAATCTTTTTTTCATGCTAAAAATACTGGCAGTATTCCTTCATTTTATTATTTTGAAACTAAAGGTCTGTTTGCACCCTCTTCTCTTCCTGCACGTCCTCTCTGCTACGTTTCTTTCATCGTTGTTGATGTAAATCCTAACATGACTGAAACAGGAGTAGCAGCATAATAACTCAATTCTCTGTATTTCAAGATTCTGCAATGTCTAGTAAGACAGAAAATCATTTGAAATAACCAATGTTTCTTTGGCAAAAAACGTGTGGTCATGTTGGATTCCATCACTCATATCACTCATAATAAATGATAACTGATTGACAACTGTTATCAGGGCCTTACCAGGGCAGTGTTTTCCTAGATTAATATAAATAACAGGTTCTATGTGTCCTGGGCTATGAAAGCAAAATACAAATCCTACTGATCCTGAAGAGCTTGTTCTTCACTCTGCTGAGAGGTGCAAGTAGACTGGAGCACACACAACATTCCAACTTTAGACAATGCACCATTGTTTACCACAAAATTGCATTAAAAAAATAGAAAGAACATTTTGCAAATTTTAAAGTCAAATTCTTCAATCTGGTGCACTTTGAGAACAAGATTAAGAGGCTAGATTATAAATAACATCAACATACATAAGAAATTATTGTAAATCTAAAATGTAGAAAATAGTTGTCTATCCGAGGCAATCTTGCATTGATCCCTTGTTGTAGCTAATCTAATTGTTGTAGTATGCCTATGATGTGTGTATCAGGTCATTGTCAGAACTGTCTGGTCCCGTCAGCTGTTGCTGCTGGAACACGTTTGTGTATGTTAAGATTATGTTTTTCTGAGCTGCAGTTTAGGAACAATTTTTCCCATTGGCATTTATCAAACATAATACATTTATTTAAAATTCACAGAACAGAACTCAGACAAACCAAGAGCTGCACTGCCTATGTTAGCTACCTGCTAATGGCTGCTTTTTCAGTCTTCAGGTTAAGGCCAGACACATAATATGTCATCAAAACTTCACACCCCCGTTCTCCCTTTCCATAGATATGTGATTTGTTGTTGTTACCACCTCCACTGCCATCAGAGGTGGAACAAAACAGATCCCCATTGAGCCTTCATTGCATTTATACAGAACGTCGGGGTGGAATGAAGGCACAAAAGTTCCGCATTGAAAAGGCTGTGTAAATGGGGCTTAATACTCCACACTTGTCTGACAGAACTCCCAGTTTCATAGATTTCTGTCCAAATCATAATTTTCTGTTTCAATTTTGCACGATGTATATCAACTTATTTTATTCTATCTCATTTATTTTGTTATATGGTGTTTATTTTCTGGTATGGATATCAAGATATGAACCATTAATTTATTTCATTTGACCCATTTTACTTCATACCTGTTATTGCACTATTCTTGATTATTTTGTTATTTACTATGTGTTACCTTTAACAGGAATTGCCCAATTTGGAAAGAATAAAGAATAGCTATCTATCTATCTATCTATGGTTGTCTATAGGTACTGATTATGTGAATTTAAGAATATACTGAGCAACAGTAGAAACGTATTTTTTATGTTATGCCATCCTGTTCATATTATATATTAAAGGCATATTATGGTTCACACATCTTTATTCACCCTTTATCCATACAGAAAAATCATGTTGGTGCAGATTAGTGGTTTTTGTCTTAATGTTTACAAGTCAAAAAGTGTGGATGATGAGACAGAGAACAAAAATAGTCAGTATCACTGACCACCTCCAGCATTTATCACAGTCTCACATCTCCTTTACATGGAATGGATAAGATGTTAATCTGGACTTGTAGGATGACATGCCATTCTTCCTGCAGAATGGTTGTTCATGTGTTGCTGGAGCAGGATCTCTCTCTCTCACCCAGTGATCCTGAACATCCCACAGATGCTCTATTGGGTTGAGATCTGGTGAATATGCTGGCCAAGGAAGGACAGCGACATTGTTCTGGTCCAGGTAGGCTACTCCTGACAGACATGAGCCACATGTGGTCTGGCATTGTCATGCATGAAGGTGATGCCTGATTGCTGTATCCTGGACATGTGGACCTAGGACCGTATCTCGGTAACAGATTGTGATCTGCCTCCACTGTGTAATGCGCCATAACATCTGTAACATCTGTGCTACACGTGTCGTCTGAGTTCCGGCCATCAGCATCCCAACTGCTTGGTCATGTAAGTTTTGTGGAACCCGTGACATCATCAGTTGTTTCAGTAGGACATTAATTAGACCCAGGATTTTATTGCCTTGGCAATGGTGTTTTCACCAACACCATTGTTTACTCTGAAATGCACCAATGACTGTTATGGCTATGTTATGACTAAATGATGGTTGTTCATGATTTAACATGTTTTGGTTGTGGGTACTTAAAAAAGTAATTTCAGTGTATCACATGGTTGTTTGTTTCAGTAGATTAGGGCTAATGGAAGGAAAATATTGCATTTTTAAAATTATGCGTTTCTACTGTTGCTCAGTATATTACTGTTGTTGAATAAAAATTACATCCAAAATGTATGCATAGCTTTGTTTTGTGTGTGGTGTGGATATACTGTAAGTGTCTGCTTAATACATACACTTAAATTTAAATATTCCCTACAGAATTATGAATCTATAAATAATTCATTATACCCCCAACCCCACCCCTTCCCTTAGACTATTGCTCCCTGCTTTGGCACAGGAGGTAGATAGGAGGTAGTTGTTCACTTATCAGAATATTGGTGGTGGCAGTCTACATGTCAAAGTATCCTTGAGCAAGATTGTGAACCCCGGGCCCCATAAGGGCTGCCCACTGCTCCTCAGGGATGGTTTAAGAGAAAGAATTTCCCCATGGGGACAATAAAAAACGATATCTTAGTTAGACCCAATTAACCATGTACTGACCTGACAACTTACAAAAGACTGTGTTAATTATCTCACAACAGAGGACTTGTGTTTTAAAGTTGCATTAAAGAAAATCAAGAGGTGCTTTGTATTTTTCCACCACTCCCTCTCGTTTCCACAATCTTCCTATCCTCTATTAGACTGTTTTACAACTACTGCTGCTGGATGCATACACGATAGCGAGATAGGAGTATACACAACAGAGAGTATGAGAAAAAGGCGTGCTATTCAGTCACAAATTGTCGTTTAACCCAACGTGAACAAATCTCCTGTTTGACCTCTGATTTATTCACTTGGGAATTACATTAGCATGACAATGGATAACTACGCATCCAACAGTAACCCACCAAACTCATGTTAAGCCACTAATCCATTTCTACGTGTTCTTACAATGTAATGGTTGCCCGGTTAAATTGGGCAGGGCTGGCTAATATCTTCAAAATGACAACCGTACCTGACACTCCTCAAATGAACATGTGGAGAATAGAAATTTTCCACCTCACCTAATAGTTGACTCGACAGCATTGTGCAAGTGCATAGCCATGATTCATCAACAAAATGGTAGCATTAGCTATCGACTAAATAGCAAATCGCAAGCCACTAAGCTAGCTAGTTTAGGGCCGCATATCTATCGATAGTACAGATGAAACAATAGCGTGTGAATGTGCCCTCTGGCAACTATTTGCTAACTTAAATGGGCACGTTACTTGTTGACAAAGTTTCTAAGTGTGAAATTTTAAGGACTAATGTTAAGGTCATAATTTAGCCACGGGTAAGGGTGACAACAACAAGCAAGCAAGCTAACAAAGCTCAATCCCATTACTGTAGTTGCCATAATTTCCTCCGTGCAGTACAGATGCCATTTTTGTTCACTTTCATTACCGTCAGTTGTTTTGTACTTACACAACGCTTCTCGAAATTATCCAGGACACCATATTCTGTCTTGTGTTGTGTAGTGTTGTCTGTAGTGGAAGACAGCCCCGGTGATAACGTTGGTGGTTAGCCGTGCCGCTGTAAACTTCCTGAGGCAAAACTTCGATGACCGAATCAAGCAACAGCTAGCTAGCTGTACATCGGCCACACAACATGTCTGAAAAGCGTTCAAGAACACTGCTCTGCTTTATAACCATAGCCAAGTAATAAAATATTTATTCAATATGAGTCCTGTTGTTTTCTGGCTATCTCTCCTTCCCTCCAGCTATCCACCTTCGTTCTCCACCTCACTCTTTAGTTCCTGGCACTAGAACTGCGCTCAGACACCCACTGACGTCAACGGGAAAGCGACAGCCTCTCGAACTTGCTATTGGCTCCCCCCCAAAAAAACAAAAAACTTGCTATTGCCTCCCTAAAAACCTCTTTTTGATTTATATATATTATTACTATTTATTTATTTTTGTTCCTTGTACTTATGTATTATTTTCGATTATTTGCTGTTTATTTTTTTGTATTATTTGTATTCCTTCTTTCTATTGAATGTTAGTTCCTGTATCTGTTGATCAGTGAATAAAGTTTGGACCAAAAAAAAGCAAAAAAAACCTGCTATTGGCCAGTTCTGTCTGTTTACAACATGCATACATCATCATTGATTGGTCGCCTTTGCCCATGTGACTTTTGCGTTTGGTAGCGGTGGAATTTTAAACTCATTCGTCTGCACTCTGATTGGTCGCTCCTCCTGGCTGGTGACAGAATCAAGAGGGGATTCTTTTGATTCTCCGAGCGCTGTTGGGGGAATATTTTCCTCTCATGGAAATGGAAAGTGACCTTGTTTTAAGTTCCAGTAGCTCAGTATGAGCTGGCTCAGTCTTATAATGCTTCCCAGACATAGCATTAGGCTACATTTACACAGAAAGTGTGCTGAAAATGTAACGTCTCAGCAGTCTCTCTCTCTCTCTCCCCTCCTCCTCTCTCTCTCTCTCTCTCTCCCCTCCTCTCTCTCTCTCTCTCTCTCCCCTCCTCTCTCTCTCTCTCTCTCTCTCTTCAAAATGTTTTTGGGTCTTTGTGATCTGAGTATCTGTCTCTGAGATTTTGGTAAAGTTGGCAGGAGGTTAAAAAGTTTGGTTCAGTTTCTACCTCCTGCTGTTTACAGTGGGTGCTCAGTCTTTCTTCTCTGGGGAGCCAGGTGTTCCTGTGGCAGCCTTTTTCCACAGCGAGGCTGTGTTCACTGAGTCTGTACAAGGTCAAAGTTTTCCCTTTTTTTGGACAGTGGTCAAGTAGGCTGCCACTGAGTATTGTCTGTTTAGGGCCATAACTTTCCAAATTACTTTGGTTTTTGATTGATTCTGTCCAATGTGTCCACTAGCTTTCTTTTTGTTTTTGTATATTGTAGTTTAGTCTGATTGAGTTTCTGTCTCGGGGGTCTGTTTGAGTTTGTGAACCAGAGTACTAAAGTACTAGCTGGCTGAAGGGGCTTCTCTCGAGGCTCTCTCTGTAAGTGAGGGCTTTATGATGAAAATTTTCAGGGTCACTTTCTTTGAGGTGATTGTAAAATTTGAATGCTCTCTTTTGGATCTTTATGAGCCTAATTCTGCTCTGCATGCATTGTTAAGAGATTTTCTTTGGGCGTGGAGGATTGATTTGCAGAATTCTGAATGCAGTCTATATTTGGTGTTTGTCCCATTTTGTAAAATCTTGGTTGGTGAGTGGGCCCCAGACCTTGCAACCATATAAGGAAATGGGTTCAATAACAGTCCAATATTTTTAGCCAGATTTGAATTGGGATGTCCAATTTGATGGTCTTTCGGATTGCATTTAAAAGCCCCTCTTGCCTTGTCTCTCAGGTTGTTCACTGCTTGGTTGAGGTTACCTGTAGAACTGATATTTAGACCAAGGCATGTGTAGTTTTTTGTGTGGTCTTTTAGGCAGTGGAACCTAGGAAAAAGTTCAATTTGTGGTCGTTGAGGCCAGATCTTTTTTGAAATACCATAATTTTTGTTTTGTTTGGTTTACTGTTAGGGTCTAGGTCTGGAAGAACTGGTGCAGGAGGTTGAGGTGTTCCTGCACCCCTTCTTCGCTTGGAGACAGGAGTACCAGATCATCAGCAATCATCTCTCTCTCTCTCTCTCTCTCTCTCTTGCTCTCTCTCTGTAAGCACATTTGTCTGCCTGTCTGTCCTTCTCTCTCTCGATGGGCACACACACACACACACACACACACACACACACACACACTCACTCACACACACACACACCCACTCTCACACACACACACACTCACATATGGGCGTATATAAAATTGAGGACATCTGGTAAAATGGTACAAATAAGGGTTGGGCTTTAAATATTAACAGCCAATCGCCAAACATGAGAGCACTAGTAAATGAGTAAAATGGGACCTCAAAAATGTTAAACGGGACATTCTTCTTCGGTGAAATAGGCACGTTTGTAGCATGGGCGGATCCAGGGGTGGGGCCAGAGGGGCACCAGCTTTTTTTCTTTTTTTTGGTGGAGCCTCAAATATGTATTGTAACTATAGTGATGCTGCCTTCATGTCATATGGGAGGAAACCTTACAATGGGAAGGATTCCCATGTTTGTGACTTTTGGTGCAACTTGGAGGTCAATGAGAATCTTATTTATAGGTGTGAACTGGTTATTCCAATGTGACATGAACATTGCAAAGGTGGGAAACTGATAAATCTGATGCGACTGAATGTTGCATGAGACTGCACCGGCACTGAGTCCTGCAGAAACGCCTGGTGCTCCTGGTGCTTCCATCTCCCACAGGACATTCATGGTGTTTTACTATCCCCTACATGAGTTTGTGTTAACATGTCAAAGCGCGTTAAGTTGCTGCTGTCACTGAACTTAGGTAGTTATCACCAGGTAGTTAACTACTTTAGCTAATGTTATTGGCTAACTCTTCAGCTCATTACGGTCAATGGTTCTCACATACAGTCACAAGCCATCACACACTCTAGCTCACCATCTGAAAGACCGCTCTTATTTGTGAAATAATGTTTGTCATGCCACAATAATGATTTGATGTACAAAATTTGCATGAACAAGGCACAATTTGCAAAATATACCACATTATGTGTGTTTTTTCCCAAAGCTATAGAGCCAATGGCAAACAAGGAATGAAATGTATATAGATCTTACTGAATATGGAAATGTGCATGGATGTTGGACATATACTCGGCCCCTATGTGTAAAATTTGGCCCCTTTGTGGCCCCTGAGTTAGAAAAATCCTAGATCTGCCCCTGGTTTGTAGGCTACCGGGTTCCCTAACAATATGAGTTAGTATGCCATTAAATGCCACCCATTCATATTACATATACACAATAGCAACTATTATATATCTATTACTTTTGGTCCTTGAAGACCAAAGAGAATGAGATAACATAATGCTGTTGTAAATTACACACATAAATGAGTTCTTTCCATTTGAATCATTTGGAACACAAAAGAAAAAGGAATTTGACTCCAGTTTTTGCATTGCGCTCCAGCTATTTACACAGGAATAGAAATTTGGACAATAAGTTTAAAAAGTATGCAGGACTACTATGTGAGCCGCGTATATGTACAGAATATACAGAGTAATCTATGTATATCTATGTAATCTGGACCAACTGGATATCTGATGTGCAGATACAGTGGACTGCCTTTGTCTAGCTCATGAAATAAACCACACCACCCATTAGGTCATATTCACAACAGTTTCCATACATATGTAGAACTTGGCAACAAAAACCTCATCTCTAAGCTTCCGCATGCCTTTTTCATTAGGTGAACGTGTCAATCCGTGTATACAAAAGGCACCGGGCAAAAAAGCCATCCATGGGAGAGTGGTGAGGAGAAAGCCATTGCTGACCCAGAAAACATTAAGGCTCATCTGAATTTTGCCACAAAACACCATGATGACCCTCAAAACTATTAGGAGAATATTCTGTGGACTTATGAGTCTAAAGTTGAACTGTTTGGAAGACAGGGGTCCCATTACATCCGGTATAAACCAAACACAGCATTCCACAAAAAGAACATTATACCTACGGTCAAGCATGGAGGTGTCAGTGTGATGTTGTGGGGATGCTTTGCTGCTTCAGGGCGTCTTGCCATTATTGAGGGAAACATGAATTCTGCTCTCTACCAGATAATTCTGAAGGAAAATGTTGGGTCATCAGTCTGTGAGTTGAAGCTCAACTGGGTTATGCAGTAAGATAATCCACAAGATGATCCAGTACACCTCTGAATGGCTCAAAAGGAGAGAAAAAAAGAAAAGTGGTGTGGCCTAGTCAATGTCTGGACCAGACCTGAACCCCATTGAGATGCTGTGGTGGGACCTGAAAGATCAGTTCATGCTCATAAACCCTCCAATATGGCTGGACTGAAGCAGTTCTGTAAAGAAGAGTGGATCGACATTCCACCACAGTGATGTCAGAGACTGATCTCCATCAGAAGAGTTTGGTTGCAATTGTTGCAGCTAAGCTGTTAAGTTAAGGGGGCCAACACTTTTTCATACTGGTGACATAAGTATTGGATTTTTGCCTTATAAACTATCATTTTTAAAACTTGCGTTTTGTCTTTACACAGATTGCCTTTGTTTTATGCTAACTTTTGTTTGACTATTCAACACAATTTGGTATAATATACACACAGAAATAGACAAAATCAGGAGAGGGTACAATACTTTTTCACACCACTGTATGTTGCAAGTACTATATGTGTGTATGGGGGTGGAGAGGTGTTGATTCCTAGCTACTTGTTATTCATGAAGGCGGCTGCTGCAGTGTGCAATAGTGTGAGGGAGACTACCAGTGGAGTCACTCTGGTCACACTGGCTGACTGGGACAGCATCAGAGCATCACAGCTGAAGCAAAAACACCTCCACACCAAGCATTCAGAATACCTCAGAATACTGTCTAATGTCATAAACAGCGGCAAAATCCAGTCACAAACATACACGACTGCAAATAAATCAGATTCACTGAAAAGCAGCCATTGGCAAAAATGTTATTGTCATTGTTCCCACAATAGAGCTCAGTCGTACACTGCATTAATATTCAGTTACACTGTATATGCAGTGTGACAAGGTGGCATTAACAACCATCAACAAATCATATTAATTACTATATCAAAAATAAATACAACACAATTTGACTTTATTTAGTTAGTGCTTATCATGCAACCCAAAGTGCTTCAGGTAATAAAACTGAAACAACACAGACTGAACATATCTAGGCCTATTAAAGAGGGGGAAAAATCCTGGGTCCATCCCCTGATCTACTCCAAAACTGAATGCATTCTTCCTTGGCCCATGTTCGACCTTCCTCCAAATTTCAATCGGAGAATTGGATCAGTAGATTTTGTGTAACCCAACAGGTTAGACAAACTGTTATTTGGTGGCTAAAAAACTTGACCCATGTTTATTTTTACTGAAGGTACAGTACCTGGAGTGGCTGGTGATGATGGCTGGTGGTGGTGGGTGCTTGAGGACTGGGACAGAGCTGAGTGTTGGATGTGACAAGACTAACTAGTCAGAGGTTGCAGTGGGAAGGCATGCAGTGTCTGCAAAGACCTCAAGCACAAGGAAAATCACACCAGGAATCACATGGAACTGATCAAAAAGTGAAAAGAAAACTGACCCTCTTCCCTACACTACCACTGCAGCAGACTGAATGATATGGCAACGGATGTAGTTTGAGACCAGGGTTAAATACAGCTGGAGCCTGATTGTAGAATGAGGCACAGGTGAGTCTACCAAGAGTCTGCCCTGCCCAAAAAGAAGGTACCATATTACAAAGTAACCCTGATGAACACAAACCCTCCTGGCATGTAATTAAAACACTGCTGATTTCTAGTATTTAGCAACATTGAAGAATCATTTATCCAAGTCACTTTTGAAAACTGGGAATTCAAGAAACCCCTGTTGAGCCCTCAAGAGGTGTCATGCTGCCCTTGATGGAATGAAACAACTATGTGAAGCAATGCAATATTGCATGTGACCCAGATCACACCTGCGGTTACACACTGTTGTGTAACATTCAGATACACCTTGTGAATAGTGGGAATGCCAATCCAAAATCAGGAAGAAACTCTATTTGACATTATGTTACTCTTACTTACTTACTTAGAGGGTGGTTCCACAATATCTTAAGCAAACATCCATTCATAACGAGACTAAGCAGCAGCTTCACAGCCAAGAGTATATTTTAACCTAACAGCCCTTCTTTTCACACCCATAACAGTAAAACCCTATGTGTAGATGTGTAATCTGCAAGTCTCACTGTTTGTCGTCCTTATCTGTTTAAGTTTGACCACTTGGCAGGACGGGAGCGGAGGCAGACTGCCAGCCGGGCTTATGGAGAGCAAACAGCTCGCGGTGGTTTCTCCGCTTATTTACATCAGAATCTTTATTCTACGTCACATCTCCAGCTTTAATGTCACCGTGTCCATGTCGTCAGACTCCGTGCTAAGAATGGTTAAACCACAATGGGCTCCATGTATGTAGCTCCATCTTCGTTGATGTCTGAATGTATTTGTCCACAGGGAGACTGGAATATGTGACCTGATGTGTTCTCTGAGAGCTGCTAAAGTTATTATGATGGTATAATCTGTTGTTGATTTAAAAAACGGTGCTTATGAAAATTGGTGCTATCTGTGTGGAGCTGATTTTCAATATAACCACCTTTAATGGGGTTTAAAGTGTTGGGGTGGTTTTTTGCTTCTAGTCTTTCTGCTAATCTAGGCTGACCATGTCTTCACTACAACTCTGTACTTTACACACAGGCATGATCTGCAATATTGTATTAAATCTGTACTGTAAATCTATTGTTCCTGAATCGTTCCCTAAACGACGACTGTAGGTTAAGAGCAGGTTTGTCCTCTACTAGTTGAAGGAACACTGACATTTTGTCACATACATTTTATACCATTTTAGCCATGAGTCAGATCAGTTTCGAGGTCTAGGATTTAGTCTAGTTTAGCAAATCATTCGTAAGCAGGGAGTGACTGCTTGGTTAGATCTGTCATCAGTGAAAAAATCATTTCTATCTATTTTAAGCAGTTGTTGGTCAAGAAATAAGTGTAATTAAACCTCCATGACCTCTAAACAGCAACTGCCTATTCATGGCAAAACATGAAAATTCGCTGTGCCACTAAGGCCACACCTTTGATGTTTTGTGGAAACCTTCAATAACTTTTCATCTTTAAGTCTTTAGATTGCACACAAAGCTATTAAATGAATACGGTTAGTTATCTAAGATGAGTCAATAAAGTACAACACCTGTAAATACCAAAAAACACCACACATTCAAAAAGGATGTTTTCCTGTTTGGTTCAGTTCATGGCTCCAAAAGATTTATTTTTAGATCTTGGCATCAAATTTTGTACCTCTGGAAGAAACAAACGTCATGTGCTACTTTGTAGACATTTTCTAGGGCGCACTGTAGAGCCGCCTCGCCTCACCCAATCCTGGATCCCATATCAGACCACAGTTTTTTACACTTGTGACAAGTTTCCCAATTTTCCTGAGTTTCTGAGTATCTGACACAATAATGTAAATAATTTCTTCAAAATGTCAATTGTTTCATTTTCTTCTTCCACCATTCCAGCACATATGCTAGTCTACATGCTCCTTTTCCTTCTTCTTGTTTCTTTCATCTTTTCTCTCATGTGTCCGTAGTATGAAAATATATTTTCAGGTTTGTTTCACAGTTTCTTTATTCATTTTCCCTGCTTCTCTTTTTCCATCATTCTCTTAAAACCGACCCTGGAGGTCGCTCCAGGATGATTGCTTTCTACATGCTTCACACACAAACCTCTACACTGTCCTTAAGATCCTTACACTCTGCACACACACACACAGACACACACACACACACACACATGCATACACATGGAAAGGCACAAAAGAGTACAAACCTCCATGGTGCCACAACCACACAGCACACACAAACCTCCCCTCTCTTGTTCTCCTTCAGTTCCTCTGCCTGACTCTCAGTGATTCTCTCTCTGTGTCTTGTTCCTTGATAGTCCAGGAGGCCTCAGTGGTAGAGACTGAAAGAAAGAGACCATGTCCCTTGAATTCTGAATGATATGTTGACATACAACAGAAGAAGATTAAGAGGACATGATTAGAGTTGAGAAGCATACTGTGTTCTTTTAAGAGTACTGTGTACAGATTCATGTTAAATCGTTAAAAGGAGGTTTAGTGTCTCTGAACGCTCTTTAAAAAAAAAAAAATTTAAACTGTTCCATCAGTTTCTTAGTTTCAGTCCAGTTATCCTTGGTAGGTAAAGTGTTAAACTATAAACTGTTCCTGCAGCTGATCACGGGTCTAAACAGCTTCTTCCTCCTATGAAGCAATGCCAGTGTTAACACACTGTATTTGGTGGCTTTGTTTTTTTTTTACAGCTGAAATTACATTTTGGTTACCACAGAGAAAGTAAAGGTACCATTGGGTAAGGTACTGAATTCCAGGTGCTGTTCTGGTACTGGTATTGATCCAAAACTGAAGGGCACCCAACCTTACATGTAATATAAAAATGAATAGCAGGTTGTATAGAAAAATATGACTATACATCCCTGATGGTGGATTGATCGGCTTTAATCTGCTGTAAATTAAAATTACACATTGTTGTTTTTTACATATATTCAGGTATGCCCCTTCTGACTTTATGACAGCAACATGCTTCAAAAAACTTGGGACATGTTCATGTTTAACATTGTGTTACATCAGCTTTTCTTTGAACAACACTCAGTAAGCATTTGGGAAGAGACACTAATTATTAAAGTTTTGAAAGTGGACTTCTGTCCCAGTCTTGTTTTGTATACAACTTCAGCTGCTCAAAAGTCCTAGGTTGCTTCATAATGCGACACACACTTTCAATGGGGGACAGGTCTGGACTGCAGGCAGGCTCACCTTGTACCTGAACTATTTCACTCTGAAGCCACGCTGTTGTAACGTGTGTAGAATGTGGATTGGAATTGTCTAGCTGGAATAAGCAGGGGAAAAGATGTTGTCTGGATGGCAGCAAATGTTATTTGTACTTTTCACCATTAATGGTGCTTTCACAGATGTGCAAGTTATCCATGCCATGGGCACTTAAGGCCAATTTATGGTCAATATGAATATAGATACTGATGGAGCCTTGCGTTAATACTCTGGTTGAATTTTGTAGGTATTTGTGCACGTTTTTGTGGAGTTCACAGGTGTGGACAAGCAGAAATCATTGGGGACAGTGTAGCCATAATCAAGCAGGACACGTCAAATGCCTACAGATGCAGTGAAGAAGAAAAAAACAATGTATTTAATGGCCTCACAGACCACCTCTTATTATATCATTGTCTCTACTTTCACCACTTTTTATTTACTAAGGACATTTTCATAACTTCCTCAACCGTCGCCATTTTTGGTATTGTGGAAACCTTTGACTCTTCACTGCTATGATGTGGATTTGTGGATGTATCTATGTCAACATAAAGATCCATGGAAGTGTGTGGGCATTGATGGCTACATAGCTTGAAACTGACGTATCTGTTTTCATAGGAAGATGGAGTATAAATGAGCCTTTACACCCCCCCCCCCCCATACCATCACAGATGCCAGCTTAGTTTAAATATATGTATATATATATATATATATATATATATATATATATATATATATATATATATATATATATATATATATATATATATATATATATATATATACATATACACACACACACACACACACACACTCTCCTCCTGGCTCTAATTGGTGGTTTAGACTCAGGTGCAACGGATTCTTGCAAGGAGCACTAAATGGGGATTTAGGAGTCTGATTTGTTCACAGATTATCTGTCCCATGTATTACTATGTGGATATAGTGACAGCTTTAGAAAATATGACACAAAGTTATTTTTAGAAAGGTTGCCTTCTTCATCTGTAACAAAAAGTCCACTGTTTTCCCTCAAACAGTGGTATAACTGCAACAATGAGCTACACAGCAATGCAAACTTGATGTCCACTGTTATTAAATACACAAGCAGAGTTTCAATAGTATCTTCATGAATCTCCATACATAGTGAATAGGACTGTGATTGGTTGTAAGTAGGACATGTCAAACGACTGGAGTGATCCTTTAGTCACTACAACCTCCATGTTGAAACCCCCCCCCCTTTTGTTGTTGTTGTTGTTGTTGTTGTTGCTGTATCCACTCCTCTACATGTAAGTAATTCAGTAATTTCATTCATGCAGCTGTCATTTTCACAAGTCGAGCCAATAAGGGTTGTTGATGTTATTTTGTATACTTGCCCTGTACACAGGACACAGAGGTATTGAAATGATAAATAAAACAAAGTTAGAACAAAGCCAAACAGGCTTTAAACCAGCACTAATCAATAAGATGTATGAATATAGGTTACGGGCCATATTAAACCTATAATATATCCAATAATTAAATTGCCAGTATATTTTTATGTGTGTTACTTTGTTGTCTGAACCCAAGCAGATATACAATATAATAGACCAACTCTGTTTTTAATGACAGGTCTTTAGGCATCAGCACGTATGTCACACGCTTTAATATTATTATGCCTTATCAATTCTAACAATAGAATTCATTTGAACCCACAGAACAACTGCGGAATTGGCACTATATTTCACTGACAGCAATAACCAACATAACTATTAGTGCTGTTGTTTAGAGCAGTCATAGCAGCGGTAGAACGGAGCACTACTTTTCAAGTCGTAATAGATGCAAAGGTTGCCAACACTTGTTGATAGTGGTCGTGGCAGTTTTTCAAGTACGAGCAGCTGTAGGAGTAGCTCCGCGAAAAGAAGTGCGACGCGGGTCTATTAAGCGGAGGGACACAACCGTGTTGCCGTCAGTGAATGGCTTTAGGATTGGGCGGAGAAACACTAGTATGGATTGTGGCGGTGATGCGGTTCAGCGTTCCACTGTGTTTTCACGCACAGAGAAAAAAGATTGACGCTCGAGCGGGTGGAGACTGCTACACATTTAAATCCCCCGGGTCGGTTTTTCAGCGTTTCGCAACAAAGAACTTGTCCTTTTTTATTTTCGTTGTATTGTTGGACTCTCGTAGTTGGTTTAATGTCGTAAATGACAGGACTGTAAGGGCGTCGTTGTTGGGAAGTTTTTTCGAGGGGGGGGGTTTGACCAGCTAAGGGCCATGGCAGTCGAGGCTCGGCCGGAGCTGGTCGGGAAGCGGTTCCTCTGTGTCAGCGGGGACGAGCCGCCTGAAATTGCCGACATCGCACGGTGGCCGTGGAGGTCTGGGGTCATACGAGCCGTCAACAACCGTGACAGCGACAATCCCGACCTTACGGTAAGGAAAACGCTGACTTTGTCCGCCTCTTACGTCCGTGACGTTACATGCAAAGCAATTGGTAAAATCTGTGGTTGGTGGCCAGCAAGCGAGGCGATGTAGGAGGCTTGGCAGGCAGAGATGAATGACTGGCTTTCTCTTGACTTAGTGGTTATTATTACTGTTTGGACCGATGAGAATGCCGCTTGTTTATCACCGTCTCACTGTTTGTCGTCCTCATCTGTTTAAGTTTGACCACTTGGCAGGACGGGAGCGGAGGCAGACTGCCAGCCGGGCTTATGGAGAGCAAACAGCTCGCGGTGGTTTCTCCGCTTATTTACATCAGAATCTTTATTCTACGTCACATCTCCAGCTTTAATGTCACCGTGTCCATGTCGTCAGACTCCGTGCTAAGAATGGTTAAACCACAATGGGCTCCATGTATGTAGCTCCATCTTCGTTGATGTCTGAATGTATTTGTCCACAGGGAGACTGGAATATGTGACCTGATGTGTTCTCTGAGAGCTGCTAAACGCTTTAATCTGTTGTGTACTGGAAATCAGCTGACGGAGTTAAGGTTGGCTTTCTAGTCCTTTCATTATTGCCTCGTGGTAATTGGTCACAATCCACGTTATTGGAGTGTTAGGATCGACCATAAAGCCACGTCTGTCTGCTTCTACAGTATTTTTCTGGCAGCAGCCCTTCCGACTTGGCCAGGGACGCAGGAATGCCTGAACTTGTAAAAACATAAAACTGGCTTGCTCCAGGCTCAACAATGGAAAGTTGTCCTTATGTTAAATAATGTTCTCAATTTGAAGACAAGACATTTGGACTCTCAGGAGGAGACATATTTCCCGCTTGAGGTGTGATTATTGCATTATTAATACAGTCGGCAGGCAGGGATGGATGAAGACTTTGGCAGGATATAGGTATAGAATTTCCCCGTCCTTTAAAAAGAACTATTTTCTTAATGGGTAACAAAAAAAACAAAAGTAGCAAACAATGAAATGTTGGCCCGACAAGCCCTCGGCTGACACACACAGTACTGTCTCAATGCACAGTGTGCCTGTTGTGTTTTCCTTTGTTCACTGAATCCTTCTATCTGCCTATGCAGATAACTGGCCAAAGCAGCACAGTTCTCATCTGATTATAGCAGGATTTCACTGTGCATATGTGTTAATTTATAAAGACAGCGAGTCATCAGATGTTACAACTTAAAGCAAATATAGTCATGAACTGTCAGTGGTGTGTGGTGAGGCTGACTGATGCTGTTTCATTTGATAACAACCCAGTTGTTGTGTGTTTTTTAAAGCACAGTTTGAAGTCTGCATACCTCTCACAGGTCCTTCTATAGTCACTGACTGTCTGTGTGATACACATTCATAGCTGTCTTTGATTCTGCATGTGTTTACAAGCTGTCTGTATTTGTGGGAAGAATAGTAAGGTGACATCATTTCACAAATAGATTACAGTGTCATAGTTAACACTTGTCACATGTGTAATTAAATGTTCCCTCTCTATGCTGCATACTGCATGCACTTGTTTATATCACACAGCAAAACATGCTTCAAGCTCCCTAAATCCTTGGTAGGCTTGGCCCTTGTGTGTGATGTGATTCAGGCAGTGAGTAGTGTTCTGCTTTAATTCCATACAATGGGGCACAGTCTCATTAGCATGGGGCTTAACTAGCCAAGTGAATACAGTGGAGAAGGATTGGAGATTAGATTAGAAGAAGTGTGTCAAGCCAAGCTGTCAAGCTTTTGTCAAGTGTCTGTGGTCAGACAGGCCAGTAGTGTAGGAGTGTCCTGGGCTGGCAGTGGCTCACTGGGTCTTATTGGCTTATAGCTAATATCTAAGTAGAAAAATAATGTGGTTCAAATATACCAATCAGTATGATAATAAACAGATTATTACCCAATATGTGCCAAGTGTGTGAGATGTGTGTTGATTGTCCTTGACTTTATTATTATTATTATTATTATTATTATTATTATTATCTGTGGTTAGGGTGTCTGTCATGTACATCTGGTCTAGCAAGAGATCAAACCAGTTTGACTTGCTCAAACCAACGTGGGCTAACCAATGAAAATGAGCACAGGTAAATAATATTATAATTACTGATGCATTTTGCTTTAGAGCTGCTTCAGGAGGTTATATGGTGGCAATAACAGCATTGGATTGTGAAACAGAGTCGCTGTAGTAATAAACGTAGTCTATAGTCTGACTGTGTTTACATACATTTATTATGTTTCATATTCCATCTTCTCAGTACCTTCATTGTGTAAGTCTTCCTCCACATTATGCAATGAGCTCATTTTTAAAGTAATGTATATGACACAAAGAGAGGTTGAGGCTAAGGCCTCATTCATTATCACATCTTTATGCTGCGTACAGAACGTGTGTCATTCATCTTATTTATGCTATATCTAAGCTAAATGTCACAGCAGTCTTGAAGTTGTTTTTTTGAGTGCTTCCCAGATGATAAACCTGTCGATTCTTTAATTTAGCTTAGCTTTACAGAAAGAAGAAGGCTTCTCTCTATTGAGCCCTCAAGTATTTAAATACAGTACTCCATTAATGGCATTGTAATTAATTTTATAGTGACCCAGTGTTGGTGCTGGAGAACAGTCTCAAACAGAAAACAGACAAATACATGACAAACAAGACGGAGACGTTTAGATGAACAACAAACTGAGATTGTGCACAGCAGTAACATGCAGTGGAATACAAACAGATTGTAACAGCATTGAGATACTGTTAGAAGCTGAAAAAAGGAAACCTAAGCTGGCACATGAGGGATAAAAACTGCCACACTCTGGATTCTCTGTGAATGGAAAGAGCGGGGCAGCCAGGTCATTGCCTATAGGAGCTTTTGTTTTCCATTACAGTCCAGTGCATGAGTGTGTGTGTGTGTGTGTGTGTGTGTGTGTGTGTGTGTGTGTGTGTGTGTGTGTGTGTGTGTGTGTGTGTGTGTGTGTGTGTGTGTGTGTGTGTGTGTGTGTGTGTGTGTGTGTGTGTGTGTGTACAGTAGCAGTGCTGCTAGTTTGTTTTTAGGGCTGTGGCCTGGTTCATCTCAGTGTTGCTAATCAGCAGAAAATGACAGGCTGTCACCAGGAAAGAACCTTCCACATACAGAATCCATGCATAGTTGTTGCAGTGCTACAGTTCAGCCAGCTTACAAACATTTCTGAGCTGTGTGAAAGTGTGTTGGGTTGTGAATAGCAGCATTGTTTAGAGTACAAACACAAACAAGAGACACAGAGAGTAAACCAGGAGGAAAAGTTCCCCCCTCAGTTGTAGCTGCTATAGTGGTACCAGTATGTACCATCATGTGAAAGTGAAGGTGAGTGTTCTTTAATAACAGCCTGACCACCTTTAAAGGAACTGAATGGGTTAGAGTTAGGTGATGAGTTTAACCCGGGGTGCAGATTGTGCAGTGGTTAAAGCTCACGCCCCAATGTACCGAGGCTACAGTCCTCTAGCGGTCAGCACGGGTTCGATTCTGACCCGTGGCCATTTACTGCATGTCTTCCCCCCAATCTCTCTCCCTCATTTCCTGTCACCTCTTCAGGCTGTCCAATCAATAAAGGCAAAAAATGCCCAAAAAATAACTTAAAAAAAATAAAATTTCAACCTGCAACAGTCAGCCTGACAAGCAGTGTTTGCTGATCGACACCAGTATGAGGCAAAGGCACAGTGAGTACCCTCTAGTGATGAGAAGACCGCTCCTTTCAATGAACCCGCTTCACTTCTTTCACCTGCCAAACTCACTCATGAATGGCTCTTTTGGGTCTGTGTGGCAAGTTTGTTACGTTACACAAGCTTTTTTTTAATCTAATAAATAAAGTAAGAGCACACATCTCCATCAAGGCTGCACTGTGCCTTGGAAACACAGAGGAATGTAAACTGCTAAAATTTCAAGCTGTATTATCTGCATGTATATCTGCATAATCATTCATTTCAGTGTAACTCAACACGTAAGTAAAAACATCATCTGAATCTATAGTAAGACCACAGATAACCAAGGATAGTGATTTCACAAACAATGAGTTTTATTTCTTAATACCACTCAAACCTGTACAAATCAACAACCATATCATATATATGAGTATTTTATTTTATTTTATATATACTAGTATTTCACAGTTTAAGTACAGAAATGTTCAGAAAATCGAATGTCAACAATTTCCATTATTTTTGTTAATTGTTGAAAAACTGACACGTGTCAGGAAATGCCCTAAAACCATGTCCTTGATCTGCACCTTCATCCAGAACCACCTCATCATTTCATCACCTGTCATTCAGAGGACACCTCTCTACAAAATAACAGTGAAGTCTGTGAAGAACGTCATGAGATATTCTGCTAGCTATGAAACAAACAGCGATGACAACACAACCTCACTGACGTTTGTATCAATACATTCACTAAACGTCAAGAAAGGAAATATTCTTACTCAATTATATTTATTTAACTATAGCAGAAAATACCCTGTTACCTCCTCTGATTTCAAGTTGCTGTCTTCTCTAACCTAAGATGAGCTTTAACTCATTATAAAACACTCCATTTAAACTCAACAGAAACAAAATAAAATTTACCCAAACCATCTTAGTCTTTCTACTGTGTTACCATCGAGTCTTGTTCTGTCAAAATAAAGGCTTAACTGAGTTGGGTGTGAAAAGTGACTGGTTCCTCATGAAGTCTTTCCCTGGTTACTATTGTAGTGTGTGGATCTGAGTCACCTAGTATTGAATTATGTGTAATTGTGTATTTGTGTATTCCTTTGTTCACAGGATGCTGATGTGTACAGGTAGCACAGATAGCCCTCCGGCTCTCAGTGACTTGTTGTCATTTTAGCATTTAACATTAGATGTTAATGAATTTCACTGCAATCAGGCACATAAAAGTAGTGTGTAAAACGGTGTCATAATAAGTTTAAATTTACCATGTTGATATTCACACAGCAAGCTGCAGTATTGATGCCCAGATTATGTGGTGTTTGGGCCTCGCAGTAACTGGATACACGCAGTGTTAGTGGTTTGTTTTCTGGTGCCTAAGGAAACAAAATGTAATCTGAAGCCAGGATGGGCTGGCTGGATTGCTGACTGGATGCACCCTTCCCCCATATCCCTTAAACGCACACACACACACACACACACACACACACACACACACACACACACACACACACACACACACACACACACACACACACACACACACACACACACACACACACACTACACTAAAGCTCCACTACATCATAGTGCTATCATAGTGCTACATACGGCAGCCATAAAGTCTCCTATAGGCTTGAAGGCTTTCCAGATAACCCTGGGAATACATTAGCCTCTATTACTCAACAGCTGCTGCGGTTGTTGCAGGACTGAGTCCGACCTGAATGTGCTGTGTAGTATGATCCACCACGTCTGTCCTCTTTCTCAGGCTGCCATAGTTGCAGTGCTTAGAATGTCATGTATATACAGTATACACTGTGTATATATCGCGATGCACATCCTCGACTTTAAGATACGCCTTTATTTTGAAATTCCCGCCCAGCTTTCAAACAATGCTAGCAGCAAGCAGACAAAGGCTAGCAGCCGAGATAAGGAGGATGAAGAGATTCACTCCCCTCTCGGGAGTAAATCAAATGTGTGGAAATATTTTGGATTTCGCAGAAAAGACGGGTCAACAGACAAAACACATGCGATATGCAAAGAATGTTGTTACGAGATAAAAAACACAGGAAACAACAACAAACCTGGCCGGACACCTGAAGAAGAAACACGGTATGAACCCTCACGCTAATGTTAGCATTACTGAAGATGCTGCTGACTGCAGGGGACACTGTCCATTCAGAGCGCAGTGTTTTGTCTCCTGAACCTATCCATCAGATAGAACACTGAAACTTGACTGTTGTGGAGATCACATTGTAAATTATGCTTGACGGCAATGAGGTCTCATCAAACTACTGATGCTTACATGCACAGGATGTTCAAGTATTTTATTTGTTCAATATGCACTGAGGACAACGTGAATTTGTTGACATTTGGTTTGCCTAACAACAGAAATCTCTTATTTCTATATGTAAAAATGCACATTTCAAGGTGTAGTGGATCACTATGCTGCAGGAAGATGTACTCTGTTTACACTATATTTGCAATATAGGTCTAGTATTGACCTTGGTTATTTCTGAGTTCTAACATAACAAAAAGTAATTAATGCGAAACAATATATTGTTCATAAGACACTAACTATGAGTGACTTTTTACAGAAAACTCCTGTTGCTAAACATGAAAAATGGGGCACAGTGAAACACAGGTCTTTGTTCTTTTAAAAAAAGACTGTTTTTCATTCAAATGGAACATTTAAATATTCCAGTACTACAATTATCAAAACATATCAAAATATCTTTGTATCTTTTTCTTTCTTTAGGTGAAATGTGATTGTGTTAAATGGGTACATAATATCGATTGAATTGGTCGCAGGCCCCTGAATCGAAATCGTATCGTGTACCGTGTACCGTGTATCGTGGCAGACTTTGTGATATCGGCAAATATCGTATCGTTGTCCAAAGAATCGATATAATATCGTATCGTGATGAAACTGGTGCTTTACACCCCTAATATATATATAGGGCTTGAATTTCAATGCAGGATTGTGGATATTGCTCATAATTTTATGGATTCCCACAAATCTAGCAGGTATAATACATATGATGTGAATGTGAAGTAGCACTGTTGCAGTGAGATGAGAAAACCACATACTTTCTAGCTGAAATTCAAAATTTTGCCATATGCTTAAATTTATGAAAGATATATTCCTGATGTGCAACTCAGCAAAGACTGTGACACACAACAGGATTAAAACTACATTCAGAAATGCAGATGCACTAGTTGATGACTCAAAACAAGTCCAGTATAATGTTGGGTTTGTAGTGTTCACACAGTGTGTGAGTGAAAATCATCAGTAATCCGTTGGTATTGTTGATGTTAGCAGTGGTGATCATAATCTAGCAGCAGCACAGCTGCTCAATGAATATAGGGAAACACTGCATTTTGAGAGTATTTCTGTCTTGAACCCAGAGCTGTTCTGTGTATTTTTGAACACTGCTGTCAGGGAATAATGGCTCAGCCCTCAAACCCGACTGTCCTTCCAAAGAATGTAAGGGAAGCTATTTCAGTGCAGCCAGTAATGAGGTTGGTTTTGTTTGGAACATCTGCCTGTTGGATCAGGCAGCTGTGGGTCATTCATGTCTATCTAGCTTGAATGTTTTGATTGAGTCAACATGTCACCTACTGCTGTTTTCATTCCTGTCAGATCTGTGACTGGGGTTCATGCTGACTGAAATGTCTCGCTGTCCCCCCTCTGAGATGAACCTGTAGTCGTGTCTTGTTGTTACCTCGCAGGAGAGAGCTGATGGAATGTTGGCTTACCTGTCAGTCTGATGTGTGTCTGACATCCTCACTGACACCAGTTGACCCTGTAATGTAATACAATTAATGTAGTCATCCACAAATTCATTATATTAACACGGTTGCTCTGTGCCAGTGGGACACTACAGGGGCTGAATGACAAGAGGTCTGTTTTTTTAATCGGGGTCTGTCCCTGTTGTCTCCAGGAACAGTTTGTTCTCAAAGCAAAGGAAGCCTCTGCATCTTAACTTGGTAGTGAAGTTCATGATTAATACTGTAAATTGTTATTGTGATGTACCCGAGTCCGTTGGGCAGCAGCTTGTGGACAGACTAGTTTATTGGATTAGCCGTGTCATAGCGACTGAAGCCCCCTCAGCTTTCGGCCCGGTCCCTGTCCTTTTCTCTTATTTCTGTCCCGATTGCCTTTGTCTTGTTTGTCTACGTTTGCCGTCTTCTTTTATGCTGTTCTGTTCTACCCGTCCCGATGTCTTCCAGGCCACCCTGACTTGTTCACTCGTTTCCTGTCCTGTCCTGTCCTGTCCTGTCCTGTCCCAGGCTGGACACATTAATCAGACCTTAACTGGATTATATCTACTACCATGCAGTATACACAGAACCATTTGTCCTGACAAAGTCCCCAAAGATTGAATAAACCAAGTTTGCGTCATGCTATGTTCAGATATGACATACTATTATTTGGTCCTGTGCTATAGGAACCAGTTGACTCTGAATCTTACACTGATGAATGGATGTCAGTGTTGTCTTTGCAGAAAATCATGATAATTTAAATGTCTATGTTGGCCTTAAATGGTTAGAACTAGTTAAAACTACAAGAGCTAAAACAGCTGGTTGATTGTGTGGACAATGAAAATAAAATAAAGTTTTCAAGCCACAACATCAGATATTTGTTGGTCCTCCTCATCTGCTGTTTTCATCTTTAGTAGCTATATTCAGTCGTATGAGTCTCTTTGATTCATCTTTCATTCTTATGGCATCCTAAAGGTCTGGTTTCTTCAGGCCTTGTGGTGTTGGTGCATGATTCACTGGCTGGATTTCTGATTACAGAAAGTCAGAGTGAAAAACAGAGAGAGAGAGAGAAGGGTGGAGAAAAACAGAATAAGGGAGAAAGAAATTGGCAGATGAAGGAAGGACGCAGAGGGGGAGTGAGAGGGATGTTTCATAGAGCTGAAGTGAAAGAGAGAGTGAATGTTATTTGAAAAATGAAGCGAAGGAGAGAGAGAGAGCGCTGTGTACTCTCATTAGTCATCTGGGTTCTCAGCCAGCCAGGCTCTGTGGCAGAGAGAGAGAGCGAGGGAGCCGAGGAGGAGGGAAAGAGAGGATGAAAATGGGAGAGAGTGTGTGTGCGTGTGAGTGAGAGAGAGGGAGGGTTTTTTCTCCTCTGTCTGGCCTCTCTCTCATAGCAACAGCGGCTTAGCCACGTGAACGCCAGTTCCTTTGAGTTCACCCATTACACAGAAGTTAACTCCTTCAGCCCCAGACAGCAGCAGCCCAGAGACAGAGGACCAGTCACAGTAAACACTGTACACATGCATGCTGCTGGATTTTACCAGCTCAATGTCTGTGGAGCCTGTTCAACAGAAACACTTCATATTTGGTACTAAGTCACGTCTACTGACTTAAGCACCTCACAGCTTCAGTGAGAACCACAAATATTCAAAGCTCCAACAGGGTGTTGAGCTTTGTCTGGTTGGTTGTTAGCAGAATTGTACAGAATCCTCTGGACACATGAAGGATGGCAGAAGGATGGGGTATGAGCGAGGAGAGAACCTCGTGAATTATGATGCCCATCTTTCTCTACATTCTCCCCAATTATGCAAAAACTACTGAACCGATACTCCCCAAACATTGTGGAGGGGGAGGGATGGGAGGGATTATTCTGGCTCCGTGGAGGTATGTGCTCTACAGAGTGCCATTCTAGTTACTGTCTGATTAATAGCAGATGGGTGAAATAGGATGAAACCTTTCCCCATTCCAGCCATATTGATTATTTAGAATCTCCTGACACACTGATGGGACCCATCAGAATCTAACGTTAATGTTCTGTGTTCTTCACCACAGGTTCATACAGAGAAACAGCTTGGAGCAAAGCAGCTGTAAACCCTGACCTGCATCACAACTGTCTTTAAAGCTAACCGTTTAATTCTGTTTCCTCTGCAGAGTCTCCTCTGTGCTGTCAAGTTTGAAACTAAAGTTTTGGTTGTAACTCCTTAAATGTTCCATGATAGAAACTCTAATACATGAACACGTCACACGATAAAGAAGTCACTTGGAAAGCTGACCTACATGTCGAGGAAGCTTGTTGTTAAAGATAAACCCTATCAAAATCAGGTTTAAAACGATGGCATGTTGAATCTGTCTGCAGAGTGTCATTGTCAGCTGAAAAGCTGTGTTTTTAATTATTAGCACATTTTACGATAATACGAGGAATCTCTGTTTGTCAGTCTGTAATTGACCTGAGGGGAGAACCATTCATCTGACTCACTTCACACAAAACAACAAGCCAACACATGTGAGCTGCTGGGGGCCAAAGGAAGCGTAGTGTAATACTCTGTATTAATACATTTAGATTAAACAGCTGAAGAACTCAGCCATGTCCTCAGGCCAGCAGCAGACCAGGCTGCTGATGGCCTGGTCCTTCAGGACTCTGTGGACTTAGTCCAGCATGTCCTCACCTCACAGCCGGCTTTTACGTTGGGCAGCTCATTGAGTGCCAGTAACTTTTGCTGCTTGATGCTCAATATTAATACATTTACAATAAACCAACAACACTGTGCAGAAGCGGCCGTAAGTGATGTCATTAATCACAACTATTATCGGTGTTTTGATCAACAGCTGATGTGAACACCAGATGACTGCGTCCTCCTTCAGCCAGCTGTGTCGTCAGGTTTCCTGCTAGCTCCCTGACTCGATCTGAGATAGATTGTTAAAAGTCTGTTTCTGGTCACACCTGCTCACAAACCTTCAGCAGACTCTGCTTTAAAAATACACCTTCTGAAAAACACTTTGAATATCAGGGGATTTCTTCAGCCACAATAAAACGACTTTCACTGCTGCATCATGCATGGCTGTAACTTTGTGAACATATTCTGTTGTTAATGCAGAGGCTGTCTTTTCATTCTTGGACTTTGTGTTGCTTTTCTTGGTGGCTAAGGTTAGCATACTTGGCTCCGTGTTTGGTGTCAGAATGTTGCTGTAAATTGTAATTGTTGGACAACAGCACTGCCTCGTAGCAAAGAAGACATACTGGCTTCTCTAGATTAAGCACAAACATGTACGTATACCTAGCGGCTAGACCAGGGCCAGACGCCCTCAGTACACAGGTAACAAAATCGAGGTGCATTGTGGGACATGTAGTTTATGGCCACCGTACTTCCGTAAAACGGCAAAGAATTGTATCATAAGCTAATAATATCCTTGAAGGCTCTTGTGGGCCACATAAAATGAGGTGGTGGGCCCTGAGTTTGACATGTCTGCTAAAGGGCTGGAGTATTTTAGACAGAGACTGAAGGCTGTGCTCTGTAAGATCTGAGAAATGGGCGTGTCTAAATGTCTTATAATAGCATATCATAACTGATCCAATGAGGAGAAAACACCAGCGCTTGTCAAGAAGTTTCTGTTCACTGTTTTAACACACAGAACATGTTTCTGATAGTAGTGTTCACCTAATTTAAATTGTCTTCATGTTTTTCCATCACATTAAGTGTGTTTCAAATCGAGATCCAACAGTGTGGTTTATTGTTAGCTCTGCAATCTCATCATAGCAAGATATATCAGGATATGGTTTTATATTTTCTGTTTCGTGTAACGTCTGTTTATGCATGAGGAAATGCTTTAAACTGTTGTTTAAGTCTGTGTGTTTCAGATAAAAACACATTTATCAGTCCTAATTCTAACTGTATTCTCCAATTATACATAATCTCTAAGTTTGAAGTCACATCATGGTTGTCAGTTCAGGGCTCTACAGACTGAGCCTTGGATAAACAGGTGACCAGCTCTCAGGACAGCAGCAGGGCCTCAGCTTCCCCTACCTCTGCTCTGGTCTTTACTCTCTGCAGCTCGTTGAATGCAGGTCACTTTTGCTGCTGCATGCTGGAAATAACATCATTAACACTGCAACCAGCAACACCACTGGCCACGCAAAGGCCCATTCCACAAAGGCATGATTAGAACATGTTTAGTTTAAGTAGATGGAGAGTTCAAATGAGTGACTTTTAGATTTCATGTGGGTGGTGTCAGCCTCTATCTTTTAACACTGCATAGACTGAGCAGTTGTTGATTTATTACTATATATTAGTTGTAAAACATTGAATGTTTTAGAAGTAGTATTGCTTTGTTTGTCTTATTGCATTCCATATAAATAAAGTTGCCTGTCCTTGATTTGTCAGGGTAGTGTTTGTAATTACAAAGATATTCTTCTAAGATCATGATTGTGTGATAAATCAACCTCATCCTTATAACTCAGAATATTAGTCTGTTGTTGTTGTTGCTGTCTGCTTACACTCTTTTTCAGAGAAGCTAGTGCTGATCCTTGGGCTGACCTCTGTCCAAAATGATTGTGACTGATTTAAAAAAAAATTGGTATTCCCTCATACCAGAATGGGTTCAGCCAGACCTTTCGGCAGCACTGCCACAGCATTAAAATGAGCTAACCTCATCTTATTTTTACTAAAGGCACAATATTCAATGAATATTAAGCTGAAGAAGGCAGTTTCACCTACACAGTGCAAGGACTGCTGTGATTGTTGGCCTTGAAAAGTCTTTACTTCTACCCGACTGTGAAAAGACTCAGACTTTGACGCTTCTCAGCTGGAATGTGAACCACAATTAAACAAGTTAACTCTTGTTAGCAGAGAGAGGAATGAATTCATCCTCTCATTGTCGGCATGCTTTATGTCTCATAGCAGATGAAGTGCCTCACTGGTTCTGTCTGGAGCTGGAACTAATGGATAATGTCATTAGGAAGTGTTGAATGATTTTTTCAGTTAGCTCTATAATTGTTTATCCCATAACATTTTAGAGAATTGTGCAAAACTGCGGGTCACATTTTCCAGAGTGTGAGTCAACAGTCCTGAACAGTCCTGAACCGCAATTAATACTGATAAAATCAGCAATTATCTCTAGTGAGAAGCGGAATGAATGACTGAAATGATTGATCACTCATCAGAATGGTTGCATTGGACTCATTTGATAAACTATCGGATCAATTAACAAATGTTCTCAGCACATGTACAGGGTTTCCCCTACCATTATACAGGCCGGGTGGGCCGGCAGGCCAACAAGACCCCCGCCAGGCCAACAACAGGCCAAAGAATATGTTTTTTATTTGCCAAATATCATCAAACAATCATTCATTCTAAAATAATTGTTTGCATTTGGAAGCCTCTCCTCCTCCCTCTCCGTCCCCCCCCCCCTCAGAGCTCCGTCTCTCTGACTTCTTCTGTCATTAACTAGTAAACAAACCAGGACTATTTGAAAGAATGCTGCAGTGAGATGTAAAGATGGACTGGATGGAGAAATACTGGCTTTTATCTTCATCCAGGAAGTTTATGATATTTAATATTTTCTGTGTAACGGCGATGCTGCTGTGTTTGTCTCTCGTTTTCACTGTCTATAAGTTATAACCTAACGTTACGATGTGTTCATGATCAGTAGTATGATTATAATAGTTGAACTGGGAACCAACATAATGCTGCTAATGTTATCTAGCCAATCAACGTTGTGAATGTTAAATGAGATGCAGATGATTCACCTTAATGCTACAGGTTTATTAGGCCTACAATCTATTACATTAACTAACGTGAGCATGGCACTGCATAAGAAGTGAAAAGCAGGGGAGGGACAACAAACCAAAGTACAGGTATGGAAGAAGAGAGAGGGACAGTCGTTGGGGAAGAAGTGAGAGGAGAAGATGGGAGAGGGAGAGAGGGAGAAGGAGAGAGCCTCACCATGAACAGGGTAACTCACACAGCTTATTATTGCTTTTTACAATATTAATCTATCTTTATAGTTAAGAATTTCTGAGACAAAAACGAATGTTGACTTCTGGTGAAAAGTGACCTCAGGAACAGGCTGTAGGAGAGACTCTGGAGACTGTATGAAAACCTGCGGGAAAATCTCCATCCCATGATGCCATGGTGACATTTTCCTCCAAGCCGAGGAAGATCAATGCAGCAATAAGTCATGAACACTGTGTTCATCATGTGTTAAGTGTGTACTCTGCACAGCAGTCATGTGACTCTATTTTACTTTTATAATTATATCATATTTCATGTGGAATTGATATTTTATTTATTTATTTATTTATTTTTCTTACAAAGTTTTGAACTACTTATTTTCCTAGGCACCTTGGTTAAACCAAAGAATTTATTTTATTTGCTGTGACTTCTTCCAGTGAAGTGTGTTAGTGTGTAATAAATAATTATTATTTATTGATCATCCTCTCCTAGTGATCACTTTGTTTGAAGTGTTTTACATGGAGATAAAGAACCAAACATTTGGTGCACATAGTCTCTATCAGCTCTGTCCACCAGGCCTAAACAGGTTTCTGGGGGAAACCCTGATGTGTTATTCCTCTGTTTGGTTACACCCTTTCACAGCTCCCATCTTGTTGTCATTATTTAGACTGACAGTATTACCAAAGCATTGTTTATCATCAGCACTCCTGCTGCTGTTGTGAAATCACATAGATATTAATGGAGCGTTCTTTTGCTGCCAGGAAACATGTAAATCCCCATCGACACATGTGTCCAGCTGTTGATACATAAACAAAATCATAGAGCAAATTGGTGATTAGGAAAACCTGATAAAACACTGATGATTGTATTGCTGTTCCCAGGGTTAAATTAGGTGGGTAAAATATCTGATGACAATGTTTTTCTGAGCAGTATTTTCATTTTCCTTGTACTTAATATATTTTCTAAGATTTAAACACCTGACCTGCTTTGGTTCTTATTTGGTCCAAACAATGCAAAGGTGGTCTTAATGTAAACTTTTTTCTTTCCTTCTTTATGTCCTTGAATATTGGAGGTCCTGAGTTTTTGATTTTAACGTCATGATTGTTATGATCATTTTAGAAAAGTGTGTAATGACAACACAACTAATGGAACATCTTATCAAAGATAGCTTGTCTTGCTTCTTGTAGGGTTGGGTATAGGGTTCTCTTTTGAACTGATAAAGTACTGGTACCTAAAGATCAGTATGGATACCCAACACTACACTTTTCAAGTACTCTGTGTAGTAAGAAAATGTAACTTCAGTTGTAAAAAATAAGTTGCCAAATATGTTGTGACACCAGTATTGCTTCAAAGAAGGAAGCTGTTCAGCTGGAGAAACGTTTTACTGTGTTCTTTACTCAACTTATATAACTGGACTAAAACAAAGAAACTCTCTGAAACAGTAGAATATCAGGTTAAATAAAAATATAAATAAATTCATTAATAATAGAGGGCAACAATCTGCCTTTGTGGGGTCTAGTCTGCTTTATCCAAATAAGACAAAGAAACCCCAGCTGTGCTTTTCAGTCATAGTTTTAGGGTCATTACTACAGTGATTAGTTCCCTGTTCATTGTATGCAGTTTTGTACTGTTGTTTTCAGACTTGCTAAGAATCTAAGAACACATCCTCACAGCTACACATCCTCACAGCTACACAGCCTCACAGCTACACAGCCTCACAGCTACACAGCCACACAGCTACACAGCCTCACAGCTACACAGCCTCACAGCTACACAGCCTCACAGCTACACAGCCTCACAGCTACACAGCTACACATCCTCACAGCTACACAGCCTCACAGCCTCACAGCTACACAGCTACACAGCCTCACAGCCTCACAGCCTCACAGCTACACAGCTACACATCCTCACAGCTACACAGCCTCACAGCCTCACAGCCTCACAGCTACACAGCTACACATCCTCACAGCTACACATCCTCACAGCTACACAGCCTCACAGCCTCACAGCTACACAGCCTCACAGCTACACAGCTACACAGCCTCACAGCTACACAGCTACACAGCTACACATCCTCACAGCCTCACAGCTACACAGCCTCACAGCTACACAGCTACACAGCTACACATCCTCACAGCCTCACAGCTACACAGCCTCACAGCTACACAGCCACACAGCCTCACAGCTACACAGCTACACAGCTACACATCCTCACAGCTACACAGCCTCACAGCTACACAGCTACACAGCCTCACAGCTACACAGCCTCACAGCTACACAGCCTCACAGCTACACAGCTACACATCCTCACAGCTACACAGCCTCACAGCTACACATCCTCACAGCTACACATCCTCACAGCTACACAGCCTCACAGCTACACAGCTACACAGCCTCACAGCTACACAGCCTCACAGCTACACAGCCTCACAGCTACACAGCCTCACAGCTACACAGCCTCACAGCTACACAGCTACACATCCTCACAGCTACACAGCCTCACAGCTACACATCCTCACAGCTACACATCCTCACAGCTACACAGCCTCACAGCTACACAGCCTCACAGCTACACATCCTCACAGCTACACATCCTCACAGCTACACAGCCTCACAGCTACACAGCTACACATCCTCACAGCTACACATCCTCACAGCTACACATCCTCACAGCTACACAGCCTCACAGCTACACAGCTACACAGCCTCACAGCTACACAGCCTCACAGCTACACAGCTACACATCCTCACAGCTACACAGCCTCACAGCCTCACAGCTACACATCCTCACAGCTACACAGCCTCACAGCCTCACAGCCTCACAGCTACACATCCTCACAGCTACACATCCTCACAGCTACACAGCCTCACAGCTACACATCCTCACAGCTACACAGCTACACAGCCACACAGCCACACAGCCTCACAGCCACACATCCTCACAGCTACACAGCCTCACAGCCACACATCCTCACAGCTACACATCCTCACAGCCACACAGCCACACAGCCACACAGCCTCACAGCCACACATCCTCACAGCTACACAGCCTCACAGCCACACAGCCTCACAGCCTCACAGCCACACAGCCACACAGCCACACAGCCTCACAGCCACACAGCCACACAGCCACACAGCTACACATCCTCACAGCCACACAGCCACACAGCCACACAGCTACACATCCTCACATCCTCACAGCCACACAGCCACACAGCCTCACAGCCTCACAGCCACACAGCCACACAGCCTCACAGCCACACAGCCTCACAGCCACACAGCCTCACAGCCACACAGCCACACAGCCTCACAGCTACACAGCTCTTCAGACAGGCAGACTTTCTGTTCTTCCTACCAGTCCACGAGGTCTCCCTCCCTCAGCTGTTACCTCACCATCACGTCAGTCTGTACAGCAGAGTGGCTGTCCTCAGCTCTCCGCTGTGTCCTCTTATATCACTCAGGCTAGAGAGAAAAGCCACATGTAGACTCCAAATGACTACACACACACACACACACACACACACACACACACACACACACACACACACACACACACACACACACACACACTAGTAGTGGAATCCTACAGTGTAATGAGGGTGGTGAATGGATGGACAGAGATGCTCGGTGGTAGTTTGATTTACATGCTGCGTCTTTGAATGGACACTCAGCATCTGAATCACTTACAGTCACAGCTAGACACTGTGTTTCAGGACAACTCTGTTCAATCTCTCAAAGTTCAGGCTCGATTTGGCCTCATTGTTTCTTTAGATGAATGAAGCCTTGAACTCACACTACCCAGCAGCAGAGTGAGAGCTGTACTCACGAATTACTGTAGAGATCACGGATTACTGTAGAGATCACGGATTACTATAAAGATCACAGATTACTGTAGAGATCACGGATTACTATAGAGATCACGGATTACTGTAGAGATCTCACGGATTACTGTAGAGATCTCACGGATTACTGTAGAGATCTCATGGATTACTACAGAGATCTCACGGATTACTATAGAGATCTCACGGATTACTGTAGAGATCTCACGGATTACTGTAGAGATCTCACGGATTACTGTAGAGATCTCACGGATTACTATAGAGATCTCACGGATTACTGTAGAGATCTCACGGATTACTATAGAGATCTCACGGATTACTGTAGAGATCTCACGGATTACTATAGAGATCTCACGGATTACTGTAGAGATCACGGATTACTATAGAGATCTCACAGATTACTATAGAGATCTCACGGATTACTATAGAGATCTCACGGATTACTGTAGAGATCTCACGGATTACTATAGAGATCACGGATTACTATAGAGATCTCACGGATTACTTTAGAGATCACGGATTACTATAGAGATCTCACGGATTACTGTAGACATCACGGATTACTATAGAGATCTCACGGATTACTATAGAGATCACGGATTACCTCACGGATTACTGTAGAGATCACGGATTACTATAGAGATCACGATTTACTGTAGAGAGCTCACGGATTACTATAGAGCTCACGGATTACTATAGAGATCACGGATTACTGTAGAGATCTCACGGATTACTGTAGAGATCACGGATTACTATAGAGATCACAGATTACTGTAGAGATCACGGATTACTATAGAGATCACGGATTACTGTGTTGAGATCACTGATTACTATAGAGATCACGGATTACTGTAGAGATCACGGATTACTGTAGAGATCAGGCATTACTGTAGAGATCACGGATTACTGTAGAGATCACGGATTACTGTAGAGATCACGGATTACTGTAGAGATCACGGATTACTGTAGAGATCACGGATTACTGTAGAGATCACGGATTACTGTAGAGATCACGGATTACTGTAGAGATCACGGATTACTGAACTCTGAAGCCTGCAGAGACACACTTCCTGCTCTGCTGGAATTGTTAATTTTTAACCTGCCTGACCTCAACCTGCTCAGATTGCATGAATAATAAGCTGTAAACCACAGGCAACAATGCAGCACATGTACACTATTCAGCCTTTTTAAGATTCAATAGCAGCTTTTTTTTAGGAGTTGTACAAACACTGTCATTTAACTTAGCACTAGTTAAGTACCCCTCTAAAATGTAATATGTCCATATGTTATCAGTCTGTGTGTGTATTTGTGTGTGTCCCATAGTGGATGTAGTGGTGAGTGAAGTCCAAAGTTTCTGTTGACATTACAGGAGTTATTGTTACAGCTTCAGTTGAGCATTATGCCAAAAAGCAGCACGACATGAACATAAATATCTTCTGCTCTACTTTCTCTCTTATATCCGTATGTTGTAGGATTTTTGTTCCATTATGTCAAATGAGACAAAATAAAGTTTATTCTTATAGTAAATTATATATAGTCAATTCCAACCATCTGAGTCTCATGATTTTCAAGAGAGCATTAAAAAATGAAACACTGAGCATCAAATATGGTAAATTTAGGACCTTAAAATATTGTTTGAAATGTAGCAATGGTGGGATTTTGTTTTCTCTTTATATTGGTGGTTTTCTTTTTTTAGTTCAGCCCACTTTGTTTTGTGTTCCACCAGGATTGAGCTGCTTTTTCCAGCTTTTTAAATATTTTTATGCCCCACTGAAGGGGACATGAAAGGTTGTCCATCTGTCTGTTTTCTGCCTTTTTACATTTGTAGGCATATTTGAACATATTTGAACTTAGGTGACTCTTGAGGGTGAGGTTCCTTCCCAACATGTGTCACTCTGTGTTTGTTGAGCCTGTCTGGCTATTTCCAGGTACACATGTATATATTTATTATGTGTGTAGGTTTGTGTATCACTGCGATGGGACTGGTCTGCAAACATGCAGGTCTTGGAGCAAACCGTTGTGTAGAAGTATGTAGGGACCATGCATGTATGATAACTTTGTGTCTGTATGTGTCCATTCTTTATGAATGTTGCCTTTCTTTTCTGTGCGCTTGCATGTTTGTGTCCCAGCGCAGCAGATGATGGCAGGCAGGGGTGTTATACTGCTGCCTCCATTGATTGGTTCCATACAGACTGAAACTTGACCTTCACAGCAGATGTCTGTATGGCTGCCAAAAACATGCACGCACATACAGACACACACAAGACAAAGTGCGCTGCTCTGCCCGTATTGTGTTTCTGTTATAGTGTCTTTCAGCCTATGTTAGAGGTTGACAAATGAAGTAGTTTGTTCAAGCATTGCTTTAAAGGAAGAAGTAGTTTAAACATCTGGGAGCAGCTGGAGAAACGGTTTTTAATCGACACACTTTACTCAGGATAGCTGGGAAAAAATCCTGGATTCATGCCTTTTATTCCCATCCACAAAATTCAAGAGGGTCTGTTGTGACACGAGACCCCAGTTTGATTGAAATCCATTCAGTAGTTTTTACATGTCTCTGCTGACAGTCCAGTGCAGGGCAGCGTCACACCACTAATTAGCCTTATCCAAACAAGAAACGCTGGCTTCGCTTCTCTGCTATGTTGTTGTTGTTGTTGTTACTACCAAAGTTCTCTCGTACTCCAATTATTATGTATTTATTACTTTGAGTTTGATGCTTAATAATCCAAATTTATGTATTATTCAGGAATTTCTTGCTTCAACTCAACACTGATTAAGTTTCAAATATTGTTCATTCCAGACAGCATGAATCAGCTTTTTCCTGCTCTGAACTGTCATTATTATTATAGCAACCTATGAAAACACACTATTGTTAGACCTCTATACCCCCTATCTTCATCTGCGGTGTGTGTGTGTGTGTGTGTGTGTGTGTGTGTGTGTGTGTGTGTGTGTGTGTGTGTGTGTGTGTGTGTGTGTGTGTGTGTGTGTGTGTGTGTGTGTGTGTGTGTGTGTGTGTGTGTGTGTGTGTGTGTGTAACCTTATTTCCAACATGATCAGTGATTTGACATTTTTGACATTTCAAAGCTGACCAGCTTCCATCTAACACTGTACACACAGTTATCAGATGACTTGTGTACTGCTCTCTACCTCGGTGACAGGAGGGACCGTCGGTGTCTCTGAAAGTCTCAGCTCCCATTGTCTGACGATAAGGCCAACTGCCACAGACCTGAACATGAAGCAAACAAGGAGACAGTCCTCCTCCAACACTGCTGGCTGTTGCAGAGTGTAGTCAGAGCTCCATGAAAGGCAGTGGGGCACAGTGTGTCATCTTTCTGTGGTATTTCACAGTTCTCAGACAGCTTCAGCATGATGAGGACAGAGAGCCCATGCTCTTTCACAAATGATGAACACCAATATGTTCTTCACATATGTGTTCATGGAATAGCTTTGTTAGACGCAGACATTATCTAATTATCGATATTCAAAAGTAAAATTATTCTGAATCACAGCTGGAAAATGAACACTGTTCTACTAATACAACATTTCTAGAACTACTGCTGAGACTGGCACTGCAGCTATTCTGTTTTTATTACCTTCACTTCTCCTGTTATTTCTAGGACTGCAACTACCACTCCCTTTACTGTTGGTCATACTCACTGTGCTACTCCTGTTGGTGTTTGTGCATCAATTCAGGCACATAGTCAGGATTTCACAAATAGAGGTCAAAATCTTTAACCCCCCACCATTTTCTCTACTTATTGAAATGTTATATGTTATGTAACTTTGTTTCGGGTCACTGTTCGGTAACAAAGAGGGACACTAAGTAGGGATGGGCCTTGATTTTCAAATGTTCGAATAGTCATTAAACAAAAGAAGAAGAACAGACTGTTACCGCCAGACACCGGTAAAATGGGTGTGGTGCTGTGCCAACAGCAGAAACATGCTACAGCCATCACATCCAGTGTGGAACTCCTTTAAAAAGGTAAAGGAAAATGAGCCGCAGAACCAACGAAATAGGTCAAACTATCTTATCACAAGTCTACCACAACAACGCACAATCATTTGAGAGCGAAGCATCCAGCTTTGTCACCAGAGGAAGTAAGCTTGGTGTGAGACGTGCCGAACAAACAACGACCGTCACCTCAAAGATGACAGCCAGAGACACGATCCCCATCGGCTTTGTTGAAGGCAGGGTTTTCAAACTGTGATGGAGCTGGTGGAGTTTACATTGACTTGTTGAAAAACTATTACTGCTAGACTGGAGAAACTGTATGATAATAATGCACATGAGCTGCAAACTCATTTAGCAAGTGTTGAAAACTGGCTCCATCTGTGTCTGTCTATGTGTGTGTGTGTCGGGGATGTGTGTTGAATAGTGCCGAGCGACTATCGAATTGTATTTTTGCTTGAAATGCTAATCCCTAGTACTGAGTCATGGCACGGCCACCGATATGTAGCTGAGATCATTCAAATGGATTTCATGTACCTGCGAAAGGTAAGAAGTTGCATCTAGACCAAAAAATTTTCATAATGGAAAATCGTGTTTGTTGAGAACTCATAAACTACTGACATATGACACACACATAACTACTGACACACATGATTCCAAATGCTAGCATTAGGTTTCCAGGGTCAAGGTTTAGGTGCTATTTCTTAATCTGCACATCCAAGTAAAGCGACATCATCATGGTGACATTACGTAGTCTGCTCTGCTGTGGGTCCAATAATAAAACAACTGATGATGTCCTCCTGCTGTGCGTTTTAGATCATTGTGAAGATTGATTTATGTAGCCTGGAAACTATTTTCCGATCGTTAACGTTTTAGTGACAACGGCACTTGGTGAAGGTATAGGTGTATTTTAAAAAGAGCTTGATTACATGTAATTTATTCACACCTGAGGGATGACAGGCTGAGATTTAGTGATCAGAGCTCGATAATTTAATATTCCAAAGCTCTAATACAGTCTGTCTTCCTCTGAAACTGTAAAAAACTGTCCATACCAGTGACGTCATGTATGTCTACACTGTGTAGCTCTGTGCAGGTGCAGCGGTTTGATATCAGTAGTACAAGAAGAATATGCTGTGCTTGCTCTTTTTGTTCTGTTCTTATTGGCGAATTGCAAAACAAACAATTTTGTGTGTACCACCATATACTGTAGTGGAAGCCCCATTCAGACAGTGTTTTCATTCTGGGTCTGATGCATCTTTATTCTGCCCTTTATTAGGCTGGGTTGAACACTCTGAAGGGTCACAGAGACACTGTTGAGCAATGCCTGTCTGAAAGTGGCTGAAGTGTGCAAATTCTACAAAGTCACGTTAGTTTAGTATTTTTTAGCTCTGTTTTCCACCTCCACAAATGAGGTCTGCTTGTTTGTTTGTTAGTTTTTTGATTTCAAGCAAATTGAGCACAAAATGTAACATAGTGAGTTGTTGAAGATCATATAAATTCTGAGATTGTTGCAGTGGAACAACCGACCCAAGTTACAGAGAACATTGCCATGCTTGAAAATACATGTGTTTCAGTGAATTCTGCGTGAGACACTGGAGAAGTGGCTGTTTTTGTCTCCTCATGTTTAGACCTTGACCTTGGGTGCTGCTTTGTCAGTCCCTGAAGACCATGGGCAGCATGAAGAAGTGTTGACTGATGTGATTGCTTATCTTATTTATGTGATTCTGCACAGATGGATTTAGTTTGTGGGGAGAACCAGAGGATGGACGGACACACACACACACACACACACACACACACACACACACACACACACACACACACACACACACACACACACACACACACACACACACACACACACGGTCCTGGGATCAGACCACTGCCTGGTTGCTGTTGCTGCTGCTGGGCAGAGTCCTATATGTTCTGTGTTTTTGTGCATATGTGCACTTTGAATACACTGAATGAAGTATATCTATATATTTGTAGAACCGAAGCAGAAGAGTGGATGTGGTCAACACCGGTTGTCTATTCCTCAATGAGAACTGGAACTGAGATTCTGTTTCTGTCAACAGCACTCTGCTAGCTAAGGCCTCTGCTCCAAGATGTCTCTCTTGTTTGTTAGGGGGTTACTTGTTTGATACTATTGTGACGGTGCTGATGAGTCTGCAGGCAGATTGGGAGGTTTAAGATTGGACCTGCAAAAGCCCACATTACCAGATAATCCGGGCTGAATACTAACCAGTCCCAGACCAGATTTGGTCCATGCTCTCTGACTCTGAGACAAATGAAAGCACCATTACACTAAAAGAAATCGCAGCTTCACAGAGTTGGAGTACTGCTGGAATCATAACAAAGATCTCCTCATTTTTAGACATTTTAATGCAGCAACGCTACAGATGATATCTCTGAGTAGACTGTAGCCACTCTCAGATAGGCAAACCAATCCCCTTCTCTGTGACCCTTCAGTGTGTTCAAACTGGACCAGACCAAGGCGTCACAACACCACCTTAGTGTGTGCTTTCACAGTGTATGCTGCTGTTCAGCAACATTAAGAGGCCTGACGTACGACGCAACGGCAAACATTAAATATGATATATGTTTCACTATCTCCTCAGTTTAGCGTCATTTCCTGTGCTTGTTCTTCAAATAATTGACTTTCTGTTGCTCAGTCTGAATCTTTAAATTCTCCAGGGTAGTTCGCACACCTGAACATATCACTTCAACGTCACACCCATTCTGCAACGCCCAGGCACTTCATTCAGACAGACGCCTGTTTCAGTGCTGTTACTACCTGCTGAGGCGTCACAGAGGTGGAACAACCTGACATCTCATTACACCTTCATTGGGTTCAGACAGAAGTTGGTGTGGAATAAATACACAACAGACCCAGAATGAAAACAATGTCTGAATGGGGCTTGTGATATTTTACCCCTAGACGAGGGTTATGCAAGTATGGGTTATATGCTAGATCTCCAAATAATGGGGGGTGGCTGGTACAGCCTGCAGACCCAGATAAGAGGGGCAGTGACCTGGCACTGCCGGCCTGCCAACCAGAGAGCGTTGAGGATAAAGGTCAAAACACTTGGTGAAGGTTGGGCACCTCCTGAAGACCTCGTCCCGGACCAACGCATTCAGAGGAAGTAACCAGCTACAAACAGGCCCTCTCACCCACCGGCTCCACCGTCACCCACCCACAAGAAGAGTCTCCCACCCACATCCCAGGTGCCAGCAGGATAGTGTAACTACCAAGGGATTGAATCACCTAGTCCTCGGAAGAACTGAACTAACTAGATCTCCAAGTAATGACTTTAAGTCTATGTAAGGCCCCCCCAAGAGTGACCTAAGTGAACATGTGTCTGTGTGTGTGGAGGACGTATATATGTGAGCATGTGTGTGTGCTCTGTATTTTGCAAGAGGCATCCTGTGTGTGTGTATGCACTCACTCTGTTCCAGCCAGGAAGCATGCAATTTGAAACAGTAGGTTGGTGGAATTTCTAACCCACATGCTCCAGCAGGAGATGAAGACACGTGAGCCGCTTGACCTCAAACTATCTCTGAGAGTGGGAGAGGGGGGGAGGTAGGGGGAGAACAGCTCAGTGGCGAAATGCAGACAGAGCCAGGAGGAATGAATCTGTATTAAACAGGATGAGAAGGGCAGGGGAGAAGAAGATCCTGTGAACAAAAAGTGGAAGACACCTTTTAAAGGAATGCGAGGTTGAGAGGGACATTAAAGGAGACAGCAGATGTGGAGAGAGAAAAACAAGAGGAGACACAACCCAGATAGATAATGAGAGAAGGGCCTGTTGATGATAGAACATGTCCTGAGAATGAATGATGATTCAGGTCGTTACAACAGCGGCAGAGTCAGGGCTTGTTTTTACATACTGTATCACAGTCAGAGAGAGAGAGAGAGAGAGAGAGAGAGAGAGAGAGATCAAGCCTGGTTTCAATTAAAATGTTCAACAATCCTGCTGTGTTTGTCTCTTGGCTTTCACACATGAGCATGTGAGGAGTGTCTGAGTGTGCTTGTCACTCTGTCTGCACACAGTGTGAGGGTTATTTCATGCAGTGGTGCTAGGGTTCTGTTGACTTTATCAGGCTATAGGGAAACATATAGAGCGTGTCTAATTATACATACATATGGCATGAAATGAATCGTTATAAAACATGATTATTGAAATCAGACGTCCATGTTGTCCTAAGAATTAATTTAATTATCTATGGTCCCACAGCCAGAGGTGACACCAGGCAGCGTTTGGTATTTTGCTTAGTGTAGATTATTTTTTGGATTGTCAACATTGTCTCCACACTATGTGGATCTACAAATGCATCTGTTATCCTGTTGTCCACCATCATCACATTCAGTCATATTCAGTCATATTCAGTCAAATTCATCACTGCTTTACAAAATGTTTGCTAAAAGCTGGGCTCACACTTCAGGACATTTGGGATCATTGCACCCCTATTCACCCCCCCCCGACAATCGAAGGAGAAAACTGGTCTTGAACGTTTGTCACTCCCTATGTTCAGCCCCGATTATCTGGTAGTGTGAGACATTGACTGTTCTGTTCTGACACCTCCCAATCTCCCTGTGGACAATCAGAGCCGTCCCATTCCTCTTCAAACATGGAGCCGTCCCATTCCTCTTCAAACATGGAGCCGTCCCATTCCTCTTCAAACATGGAGCCGTCCCATTCCTCTTCAAACATGGAGCCGTCCCATTCCTCTTCAAACATGGGACCAGACCCATTGCTCTTCAAACATGGGACCAGACCCATTCCTCTTCAAACATGGGACCAGACCCATTCCTCTTCAAACATGGGACCAGAGCCGTCCCATTCCTCTTCAAACATGGAGCCGTCCCATTCCTCTTCAAACATGGGACCAGACTCATTCCTCTTCAAACACGGGACCAGAGCGTCCCATTCCTCTTCAAACACGGGACCAGAGCGTCCCATTCCTCTTCAAACACGGGACCAGAGCCGTCCCATTACTCTTCAAACATGGGACCAGAGCCGTCCCATTACTCTTCAAACATGGGACCAGAGCCGTCCCATTCCTCTTCAAACATGTTTGATATATAGAGGTTAACTTCTGCATGATTACGTCAGTACTGTCTGAGCGAGATCACCATAGCCAATGAGAGCTCATTGGCACATTGGTTGTGTTCCCAACCATTTCCTGGTCCATACTAGATTCTTCTGCTGTCCTGTTTTCTCTCTGTAAAGTAGGCCCATCACTACGGCGACTTCAGTCATATTGTTTACGTGACACAGCTGCTTCCCCTGCGATCACGTGAGGCGTTGCATTCGTTACTCCTCAGGCACAAGGATCTTAATGAAATCCGTCAGTTTGTGATGCGACATCATTTTCAAATCTTTTAGTGTGTTCCTGTTTGAGAATTGAGAGAAGATAATCTGTGGAGATTCTCTTTATGCTTGTGATGAAGCCTGATTCCATAATTGGTTTGGATTTTAAAACTCCTCTTAAGAGCATCTCTCTGAAGGCACCATATTTAACATTTCTCCATTGAAATGTCCCAACATGACTTGGCCTTTGGGATCTATTTTGTTGAGTTGTGTACTTTATCTAAAATGTTTCCAACAATGTTGAAACCAAGAACAATAAGTAATTTTACACAAGGCTATGGTGCATTTGATTGTCGATGGGGTCATATCTCTTCTGCCTCCTTCCAGCTGCTTTTACCTTCAGGGAAATGAAATGTCAGATGATAGGTTAGCAGAGAGGAGGCAGGTCAGCGAAGTAGCTAGTTAGCCAAATGGGCTAAATGTGACTAACATGAAGAAAACACAAACTCATCCATGATCATTTCTGCCTGAGTCACGTCAGATGATTTCATCAGCAATGAGGTTGTTTAGTGGTGAAAACTACAACTCCCCTGGTCCCATTCTACTTCACTGCCCCATCAAACCAAGTATTTTTTCGTGGTGTTGATTAAGAGATAGAGCATACTGTGCATTTAACACTGGCTGCCAGCTAATCTGTGTGCTCTACATCATAGTGAAGCTGCATTTTAGGGCAGACGGGAAGGCAGTGTAATCCTTTCAGTGTTTTGTTAGTCAGTGTGAGTCATGTGTATTTTTTGTAGTGGAGGACGAGTGCTTGTGTCAATGTTAACATTCCAGTTACTCTCAGATTCTGCTTATATCTGCCCTAGATATGCTCAGGGTTTCACCGTATACCACAGTGTAAAATATGATGGTTATCATGCCATGGACATGTGCATATTACCGGTTTTACTAAAACAAAGGGAGAATGCCACATGCCCATGTGCATCTCTGTTACGTCCCGACAGCCTGTCAAGCCACACGCATGCAGCAGAGAAAATGGCCTGTAGTCCTAATAGCAGGGTTGTGTGAAATTCTTCCTTACCATGGATAAAGGCTAGCAGCAGAAGCACTGAGCTAGCTGGATAACCATAGTAATGGAAATCTTTGACGAGCATCCATCAAGTAATTGCTATAGAATTACTGATGCCAAATGTGACTTCCTGCTACTACTATGCAGAGTTGATGCCAAATCAAGTATGATGATTTATAGGGAAGTAGACCTATTTTAGCAAGCTGACCTAATTCAGTTCATTTGTTAACACTGGTTTGTGCTCACATTTGGAGAGAGAGCTACTTTTGCACCCTGTCACCAACAATGTGACACATTAATAAATGCCATTATGTTAAAAGTCTTCAGTCATGTGTGAGTAGAGCAGGTTCTTCATGTCAGAGGAAAGGTTGAGTGAGATTTTAGTGGAGGCTGAGGAGTAACAAAAGTTCACTGCAAACACAGAGACGAGTTTTTCCCTGACACAGCAGAATATGTCCTGCTGCTCTGCTGGATCAATGTCAAACACACACACACTTTGACTTTGTTAATGTTTGCGTCAAATAGTTTTGGGTTGAGTTACAGCTCCTCTCTGGTTCCCCCTCTCTCTCTGAGATTCTTTTAATGTCCATTTGTCTGTTTAAGGCTGTAGTTGGAGTCAGCATTAAAACAGATGCAGGTTCTTTATCTTTAACTAAAGTTAAATTGAAAAGATTGACAAGCCTTTATGATTTAGCTCCTTATGATAAAAGGAAAACTTAAATGTTGAAAGAATATGAAGTTTCTTTCCATGATTTTGGCTTCACATACCTGGCAGTAAACAAGTCTTTTAATAGCAAGGCCGTTCTTATGTCTTCGGGTCCCAGAATAACATTGAGGTTTAGGCATGTAATTAAACTGGCTCTAAATTTAAACCTAACTGTGATTAGATTTAACAAGCCAATAAACACAACAGCGCTGCAGCACGTCACATTCTTTATTCTCAGACATATTTCCACACGTGTCCATTGGTTTGTGAAGCTGTGCTTGCATTGACTGGGAGGAAGCTCACTGATTAACTGGATGATATAGAGGTCACATAAAAGCTTCTGAGTCCATGTGTTGTTGCTGAAAGACTTTGTGATGTGTGATGTGAAAAAACGTGATTTTTAAGGTGACTCTAAAGACTGGTCATCTTCTCCGTAGTGGATATTGATAGCGAAAATGAACTTGATGTACGATGTTTTGGGGGATGTCAGGTGGATATGTCATCTCCAGATGACACTTTCAACCTACCATATTTCCCTTGTCACTGAATGGGTATGCAAAGGACAAATTGAAGTTTTATTGAAGTTGTTTTATTTATTATTAATTTATGTTGGCTACTTGTTTAGTAAATGATTACATGGTATCGAGGGTTTCAGCAGGACTGGTTTCCTGGTATACCACAGTGTAATACTTGATGCTTATCATACCATAAACATTTTCTTATTACCAGTTTTACATAAGAAGATGAACAAAGGATCTCGGTCAGTCCTTGACTGCCTGTCAGACAGGAGCAATGGAAGCCACACACACAGGCAGCACGAGCACGAGACAGATATCATTGATCTCCACCTCATAAAAAGTCAAGTGAAATCAGTGGACTGGGATGACTTTGTATATCCAAACAAACAACAAGGATTTGTCCTCAAAATGAATGACTGAAAATGAATAGGAGGACTGTCGTTGCTTCCACACCTGATGTGATCTAAATACAGACTTAAAACAGAGTAACTTTTGTCACATTCCCTGGATATTTCCTCACTAACTGCTAGATGCCCTCTCTGTGTGTGTGCTGAAGTTAAGTGGGAATCAAAGTGACTCGTACCAAGACAAACACTTCAATTCAAGCCAATTAGACACGGGAGCATGCTGCTCTCTGACTTCTGCCTCTCCCTCTTCTTCTGCCAGTTCCTCCCTTCTTCCACATCCTTGAACACAAGGAATGGAGCCACACCATAATATACCTGAATGAAAAGGAATAACAGCAGATATACCTCCATGCCAACTTGGTCTAAAAGTATGTTGCTTACTATGACAGACCAGTCCTCACGTTCTTTCACTTGGAATAACATGTCTTCGCCTGTGTAACAATACTTATTGAGGCTAACGTACCTCAGGCAACAGACACTCTGGATTCTGCCATAAACCTTGTTTGGTTATCAATGCATGTCAGTCAGAGCCTCTGATAGAGCACAGTGCTGTTTGTTTGGTTGTTGTCTTCATATATTAATAGTTTTTCTCCTTATCTACCATCAGAAGTGAAAGTTTCTCGATAGATAATTCATTGACGTGATTTTAGATAATCATTTAAATTGTGTATTGAACAAAAGTGTCAAATAAATAGTGATTACAGCTTCTAAGTCTTATCATTCTCATATCAAAGTAAATTTAATGCCTCAGTACAATTGAAATTGTGCTTGTGTGCACTGATTTGACCACAGGATCAGTTGTGTTTATTCTCTGACAAAAGTCACAATACTTTTGTGAATGTTTGCTGCAAACAGGTGAGCAGTGGCTTTGAGGTGTGTCTGAGCTGGTGTTCAGTTCCACCTCTGACTGAACTCATCCCTCACCAGAGACATTTCTCTCCAGTCTCTTCTATACCTCCTCTTTTCTGTTCTTTCATAAGTAAAGTGTTGAGTAGAAGCTGAACATATGAGTGAAACACTCCATGGATGCTGTAAGAACTGATAGTAGACTGTACCTGTGACCTCAGTCTCCAGGTTCTGATGCCCACAGAATCCTGGGACAGAGAAGCATTTTCATAACAGTTTTTATGTTTTAGGATGGCACTTTTCCCTCCACTGTCAAAACGCATGCACACACACACACACACGCACACGCACACACACACACACACACACACACACACACACACACACACCTTGGTACAATACAAGACTAACCTATTCTTCAGCCAGGAAAAGAGATTCCAGAATTTCCCCAGTGAGTTGAACTTGTGATCTGTTTTTCCCTCTGGCCTTCTAGTCTGGAAACAGAGTGGTAACCTGCCCAGTTAAACTGGTTAAGAGTAACTTACCAGTCAGTTAGGGCCTCCATTTAGCAGATTCTTTGGTGATACTAGTGTAGTGATAAACTACTAGTGAACAAAGATGGCCTCTATTTACTACCAGTCTATTGGATGTTATTATTATTATTATTCCAGGAGTTGGGGGTTTTCTGTTGCTAGACCTAAAAATAGGAATAGCCTGTAGATCACCTACATCTGATGTCTCTAATGCTGGAATGAATGACACGAAGTTCCAATTATTAATGCCCCTAATGAAAGCCATAATGTTTCAAATGTTTCATCCAATAGGTGTGGAGCATCATCTCATGTCAGCCCATTATAAGAACAGCCACATATAAAGTCACGTATGTTGGTATGATAAGCATTATTCCATGAACATGCTTTTAGTCTTCATTAGAATAATTATTTATTGTAACGTGCATGGTTGAATTATCAGCTGGTTTCTTTTTGATGAAACAACATTCTTCCTATTTTGACACCCATAAAACACGTAATGTTACCTTACAACACCATCAATTTAATTTAAATTTGTTCAAACATTTGTTCACACATTTTTATTATATGTGTACGAATGCTTGACAATATCTGAAATACAAAGGCATGTGTGTTTGAACTCAAACAGACACACAAACGTGAGGAATCTGTGGAGGGGGTGTAACTAGTCAGTTATTTAACTGTTACTTAGAGTCAAAGGCAGCAGCCATATACTGTTCATACTGTATGTGGTGTTTGTGTGTGTGAAATAAAATCATGAAGAACTAGAGGAAGCCTGGGAGAGAATCCCAGACGAGGCTGCTGTTAGCTCAGTGTGTGAGACGTTCAGCGGTGAATACTCCACCAGATGTTGCTCTGCCTCATATTACACACATCCTCATTGTTCTACATGTCTGGCTTTGTAGCATTCACACACAATGTTTCTAATGCTATTCTGCAGGGTTAGGCTTTATACAGCACCATTTCACAACCCAGGTTTCATGATGCAGTTTGTCAGGAATCACCTTTCCTTGTGTAGTAAATCTTTTAAAAGAAAAACGGTTTAGGGGCAGAACTTTAATTTCATTGTGTTTTTGTGAACTGAGAATAAACCTATTATACGTACAGAAACGTCATGATGTCTGCCCACCAAACACGGGCTAGAGAGCCTTTAAGTTTACAGTGTTGGGGAAGGTGAGACTTCTGGTGTTCATTAGGTTACGATCTGCAGTCATATCACTTGATGCCAATAAATCCTTCGCCCTGGACCTTAAACAAGCTGTAGTAGTTAAAAGTGTGAATATGGATATGTATGG